>CM062389.1:35918487-36447829 GCA_031304145.1 Cardiospermum halicacabum | reverse complement strand
TTGGATTGTAAAAAAGGATTATTTCTAATATGAATAGAATCTAATTATGTCACCAGAATCCAAGTCGATAGAATTGCAAAATGTTTTGAGTAAAATCAAAGCCAAAATGGAAAGTTTAAAGATTTTCCTTCTTTTAATTTCAAACTGCACATTCTATTCTGTGATATTTGAGAATCACCCTCGGTGTAGGTCCGGGATAGTCCTTTGTTCATAGTCCTGAGAAAAAATTCAAAACTTTACAGAACAATCTATAAAAAAAGTGCTAGATTTTTATTTCCAAACTAAATCCGTAGTATTTTTGAAGCCCACTCCTTCCCCATATTACGACTTCACAATTAAATATAAGATTTCCAATACCTTGATCTAAATACTCACCATTGGGGATTAATATTGAGATTCTAGTTTAGAGAAATAGAATTCATTTTAGGTCGGGTCAAAATCAGAGATTTTCTATGTGTATTAAATTTATAAGTGATATTTCTTTTATTATAACAGTTGGATCAACTTGTAAATTAACTGTAATATTTCTCTTGCTTTGATCCATATATTTACTATTGGGATTGTAATTTCAAGGTATCAATTGAGGGAAATTTAATATGTTCTAGGGTTGGTCGGAATAAGAGGTCTCTTCTGTGCAGTAAGTTTAAAAGTGGATTTTCTCTTAATTTAGTTATTAGATCATCTTGAGTTTTTAATTTGTTTCAGAAAATATATTGATTTTGATGTTGAATAGTGAAGATTTAGTTTAGATATCTCTAGAATGCGCTACTAGAACCAGAGTGTTGTTCGAAACCAAATCAATTGTGGAATCGTGCTAAGAGAGATTTGAAGGAGCGTGGGTATTCTCGACAAGTCTATAAGCCTAGGATCAAGTCCATCATTCAAGTAAATACTCTCATACTTACTGATTAAAGCTAAATTTATTTTGTTTAAATAGCTCAAGTTGTGATGCTAACTTTTGGATAAGCTATTTTTTTACAAGCCGCTTTTTGATAAGATTCATATTACAAGTCTAGACATGTATAGACAATATTGTACTAGCAGTGAATGATCTACATTTAGAAAATTTTCAAGTTTAAATTTCTACTTCAACACCTTTCTTTTGTCCTGTCTTTTTCCCCTTTTGACCACTTCTTGTATACGGATTTCTTCTATATGATGACTTCTTTCCAAGTCTATGACTTCTCTACGAACTGAGAGGCTATACTCAAAAATATATTAAGGTTGAGCATGTTTAATAAAGAGAAATTTTGAATCAAATATGGTTGATAAAATGACAACTAGATTATGACATACCTCGGCAACAATCTCATGAACAACTCTGATGCCTTTGTTGTCTTCAATACTATGAAAATTCTCATCTACTGATTTTGAGATCTCCTCAAGTTTAACCTCCAATTTTTCATCAGCTTCCTGTACAAGATTTTTCCCCTTCTTACTTCCTGCTCTCACATCCTCAAAACTACAGGGTCCTTTAACATCGACTTCTTCCTACTTGTCAGGGACATCAAGATCCAAGAAGATGCCCTCATAGCCAATATCAACAGCATCTGATTCCCTCCTATCTGCTCTCTCATAATCGGTTTCCACCTCTTCCTTTTTACACCCTTACTTCACTTCACTCTTATTCCCCTTGTTACCTACTTCTTCAGTGGCTGTATCATCCTCATTAGATCTTCCATCTACAGCGTTCAATTCAGAATCCTTGTACCCATCTATTTCTCTATCAACAATATTATTTTTCCTACCACAATCTGGCGTCCCTTTTTCTCCACCCTGATGACTTTTTTCCATAACAATTTTGTTAACCACGCCATTTATAGTCTCCGCTTCTTCAACTGCTTGTAAAGTTCCTACCTCTTTACCATGGTAAACCCTTTCAATTTCATTCAATCTATCTTGAAATTGAGTGTATGAAGATCCAACAATTTCAGCATTTTCCTTCAGTCTTTGCAACCATATCTGATTATCAACTTCAGTGGCCAATTGTATTCGACGAAACATTTCATGTTTTTTATTCCACTATAGTTGAACCTTCATTTATTGTCTTGTTCAATCTTCCACTCATTTATTTTATTCCACCACTTATCCTTCATTTCCTTTCATTGTCACTACCACCATATTGCTGCTTGCCAACCTAATTTTGTTTAACACACGATCCTCATTAACTTTGTTATAAAACACCTTAATACAACAATATATAAACCAATCCCTCCCAATAATACTACTAACATTACCTAATCATCATTACAATCGGAGGTTGAAGAACCTTTGCGTCCCGTTTTGTACACTTAGGTGAAGAAGGCAGTCGTCTATCGTCTAATTCACTATCCGCCAAAGGCTCCCTATCACTTGACGGGTCTTCATCTACACGTCGTCTCCCAAATTTTCTGGATTAATTCTCATTTCAGCAACTACTAAAAAATACTTCATGTACCAACTTTGGTTCTCCTCATTGGACGGTTCAAGTGTTTGCTCACCCCTCACCTGATACATTTCGAACATTAACGCTTTTACTTAACAAAACTATAACAACTATAAAAAACTCTATTCCAAACATGACTAACCTGCATAGCTTCATAAAATTCCTTCCAACCAACATCATCCAGCGACCATCTCAAGCACCTTGGTTCTAATACAAGAACCCTATTCAATTCTCTGGCCTTTAGTATTTGCCTCATATGGGGGAAAGCTTCAGTTATCCACCACTAAAAACAACAAAGACAATTATAACTAAAGCAATATACATTGACTAATTACTAAATGTTTTATATACAGCTTACCATAAATGCAAATAAGCAGTCTCTTGTTGTCCTTCCCCTTCCTAGGTGATCCAACACATCCCTGGTCATCAAACTCTTTAACTCAGTCAGTGTATTTGAGAATATATAAGTGCCCCATGCAAATCTTTTGAATCTATACATATCGTCTACCAATGCCCATAACATATTTGAAACCACTCTGTTCTCCTCATACCCTAGCAATACAACGTGCACTGTCACTACCATAATAAATCTTTACCCTAGTAATACAATGTGCACCGTCACTACCATAATCAATCTTTCCACATCTTCAACATCCAATCTCCTCCTCCTTAAAAAGTTCAAAACATCATTAACCTTTACATGTCCTTGTCTCTGGGGCCAAAGTCTGGTATATATATTACTTCTTGACAGTGTTTGCTTGTCCAACATTAAATCTGACTTCCGTACCTTGCCAAATCTTAACCCGATTACCAGAGCAAACTTTTGCTTTCCAAAGCGGTGAAGAGCCCCACCAACTGTAAACCACATTTCATCCAATTGTTAGTTATGTAATCTTACTTTAGCTGCAAGAACGCGTAAAACTAATTTCCCATGGAATACCTGGTCTTTAAAACCATATCGTTCCACCAATTCAAAAAACTGATGGAAAGGAGACTTCTTGATGAACCTTTGCATCTTGTATCTACACACTGGTCCGTTAAACAGCTCTACTAGCTCGTTAAGCCTGCAGATATTGTTAACCTTTTGCCTCATAATAACTCGGGATTCTCCCATCTATATTCTCAACTACATGTAGCTTCAACATTTTCCTGAAAATAAATCACATAAAATACAACAAAAACTAAGCTTTTAAATAGACAAGACCTTACAAATATTCAATGAATGAGCCAAATCCAATCAATAAATCTCACTTCTTCTTCAGCCATCTAGACGTAGTATTATGAATGGAATAAGTGCAGCCTGAAACCAAAAAGCATTAATAAATTCATTCAGCAGCATTATTCACAAATTCAAAAATATGTAAGTAAATATCATCCATTAATTTTAAAAAAAAAAAATCAAACTATTGCAGCTAATATGAAGCATCCAAATGTGCATAAACTGAAATTCATGACCTCCACACCACATCAAACTCATACTATGGACAAGTCAACTTTAGTTATATGTGTTTCACTAGAATTCACTATTTCAACACCACACAATACACCAAATAATTTGATTTATGAAAAACCTTGATATGTGTTTCAGAAGAACATCATTTACTAATGGCCACTTAAGTCATACGTTAACAGTAGCACTACATTTTTAGCCACATGAAACACATACTGCAACCTAAAGCATTTAAATCAATTAATATTCAACAACATGACAATTCCTAACCGACAACTCAACTATGTTGCTCAATAAACTCATTATTAGACACCACCTTATATACAATAACACCTACCGGAAGAATTAGTAATCATAACTCATTACAAGGTACAATCTTAAACCTATAAGATCTAACAAACATCTAACAACAACACTTACCTTTGGAGTAATCAAAATAAAAACACCTAATATAGTAAATATTACATTCTAAATCTACAAAAGACCACCCAATATAACATTACAATACTGCATCATTTAACCAAACATTTCCACCAACATCATTATCAGTAACACTTAAACTACATTCAATTTACTAAAACATTACACAATAACAATGCAGAGCCTTCATCATTGTTATACAAACCTCGAATTATAGCAATTTGATACCATTGACAATGACAACAAAAGTAATTTACGTTATGTCAAACATTCTCAAATCAACAAGAACTAATCCTAAACAATAGACGTCAAGAATTTCAAAAAATTCCCCTTCCATGTCGATTCCACTTTATTATTTCAAAACCCAACCAAAAGATTATAACACAACTCCATAAGGGATACATGGCATACCTGAAACTCAATATCTTAACTTCGTATAGTCGCAACAGTCACAAATTGACAATCCAACACAATCACAACTGCAATTTCTACTCTCTGGCAGCATATGA
The DNA here is from genome assembly GCA_031304145.1 of Cardiospermum halicacabum. NCBI lineage: Eukaryota > Viridiplantae > Streptophyta > Magnoliopsida > Sapindales > Sapindaceae > Cardiospermum > Cardiospermum halicacabum. The sequence continues at coordinate 36,443,025 of CM062389.1, read as the reverse complement.
AACTGCACCCAAAGCAAATCGAAGTCCCACAAAGGCGAACCTGCTAAAAACTCATATTTTCCTGAAATTTACTCAAAAGAGAGAAAATCAAATTACCTGCAAATTAACCTTCAAACTGCAGGCTGAACAAAACGAGAAAAAGACTGTCCTTGCATAATTTTTCGACCGTTAAACAAATCTTCGGCTGTTAATTTGAAATTTTTATTGCACTGTGAGAAAATGAAAATTCTCATTCAAATCAAAGAAAGGTCATTTTGATCTTCCGATATTGCAATTATTTTTTTTTTTAAAATGAAATATATAATAAATACCATTATTATAAATATAATATAGTCTAAAAGGTGAAATAAAAATGTGGACTCATACAATAAAAATTAACTTATATTTGATTTAAATATTTAATTCATTCTTTGAAGCCCATTTATTTATTTGGTAGTTTGTGGGGTTTCTATCCTGTATTAAGTATTATTTCCCTATATATTTTGATGATAACATGAGTAAAACCCCAAATCTTCGGGGGTTTATTTACTGTAAAATGCAAGCCAACATAACAGTCTAAAAAGTGAAGGTAGTTGAAGACGAGCAAAATGAAAAGAAACATAGACCTCCCAATTCCCACCAAAAACTTGTCTTGTATTTGTTTGTATCCAACAACACCACTTCCACCAACCAAACCCCCACCCCCAATAGATAGAAACCCAGATCAAGATCAACTACTCCAGTCCAATGGCTTCCCTCTCCTTCATCTCATCTCTCCAAACAAAACCCACTTCGCATTTCACTTTCCCATCCCCAAAACCCCTCAAAGCTCGCACCTTTTTCTCCATCAAAGCCCAAGCAGTCCCAGCCCTAACCCAAGACGACCTCAAGAAACTAGCAGCTGATAAAGCCGTCGACTATGTCAAATCCGGCATGGTTCTCGGCCTCGGAACCGGCTCCACCGCCGCCTTCGTCGTCGACAAGCTTGGCCATCTCCTCAAAACCGGTCAACTCACCGACATCATCGGAATCCCCACTTCCAAACGCACGGAGGAGCAAGCTAGGTCTCTCGGTATCCCTCTCACCACTTTGGATGAACACCCAGTTCTCGACTTGGCAATTGACGGAGCCGACGAGGTCGACCCCAATTTGGACCTTGTTAAGGGTCGTGGCGGTGCCCTTTTGAGAGAGAAGATGGTGGAGGCGGCTTCGAAGTCGTTTGTGGTGGTTGCTGATGAGACTAAATTGGTTTCTGGTCTTGGTGGAAGTAAGCTCGCAATGCCTGTTGAGGTTGTTCAGTTTTGTTGGAAATACAATCTTGTTAGGCTTCAAGAGCTGTTTAAGGAATTGGGATGTGTGGCAAAGCTTAGAGAGTCTCCGGAAGGGAAGCCTTATGTGACTGATAATTTCAATTACATTGTGGATTTGTACTTTGAGAATCCGATTACAGATGGACCTGGTGCTGGGAAGGAGATTGGGAAGCTGGAAGGTGTTGTGGAGCATGGACTGTTTTTGAATATGGCTACTGCTGTCATCATTGCAGGCAAGAATGGAGTGGATGTGATGACCAAGTGAGGTTTTTCCTTTACTGCTTTGGCTAGTTTATTTTTCTGCTGTTTTGTTGTGGGAAGTTATGGTTACTTGTTGCAAATTTTGTATCTTGATTTACAATGGGGAAGAAATGTGATCACAATAAGTTGTTTATCTATTAATGAAGTAGAGAATTGTTACAAGTTCATGGTTTTTGTTGGTGTTAGTTTTTGTGATTAGGAGTTCCTTTTTCATGAATGTTTAAGCCATAGAGTGAATAAGAACTTGTATGTGCTTTGATTAACCTTCACGGTCCTAGCTATTTTAGGACATTGTGGTGCATCTATCTTTGGAAGGGCCTTTATCTGATTAACTAAGGCATGTTAACTGGTTAGTATAGGACTTCAAATTTGTCATAAGCCTTTTTCTTGAACATGTTATAAGATTGTTGATATGGATTGCTCTTAATTTTCATTTCCTTGTTACTAGTTTGACTATGGAAGAGTAAAGGGAAGACAAAAGAACAAAACATAAAACTTAACCTCAGAATTTATACATATGTACAACAAAAAACAAGTCAAACAGTTTTATTCTATCATGATCTGTGTACAATGACCATCCTCCGCCTGTAGGACTTATTTATACATAAGAATCCGGGGGAAGAAATAAAACAACAGTGCTAATGAATACACTAACAAATATGAAAAATAAAACTCAAATCTGTTGAGTGTAGAACTCAACCCTCTGTCTGTCATCCTACTTCCATATAGCCATGGTTGTAGAGATTATCAGTATAGTCATCCACTGGTACTTTCCTGGTATAGATGAGGTAGCTGATATAGAAAGCACATAAAGAGAGAAACGTCAGAACTTGAAATATATTATGAATGTTCCATCTTTGATAATTTTGTCTAGCTTACATATTGATTACTTGATTGCTCATATTCATATGTTAAATAAATAAGTGCTTTGCATGTTTAATTCTTCACTGATTTTAGCTTCTTACTATTGACAATGGTTCATCTAAACACTGTTGATTAGCTTCAATCAGATACACAATTTGCTTTCCTCTTCCTTTTTCTTAGAATTGGATTTGATGAACTAAATTCTAGTTGTTTGCTGATTTTTAGTTGAGTTTGGTTGGGTTAGTTAAATGAGGGAAGATTGTAAAGTCTAACACCACTAAATAATAATAAGATCCTCATGGTTTGCACCATCCTACTCACCTTGATTTCCAGTTCCATTTCCACTATCTGATGCTTGGCGTGAAACTGTGATTCCAAGACGACCACAGTCCGATCCCAGTGTACCTTAAATGATAGCTTGTGTTAGTTCTTCAGATAATTGTGAATGGTGTAAACAAACATTAGTAAGATATCAAGTTTTTGCTCTTACATTCGCCATAGCATGGATAGTAAGAAACATTGAGAAGATTCGAAAACCCTGTATTGCATTGACATGTGTGTTTATAAGATGATGTCTTGTTGCATGTACCTTCTCCACAGTAGATCCAATAGCAAGCTATTTGAACATAAAATAGCAATTGATGAAATTACTTATGCATGTAAAAGAACACCAAATAAAGAAAAGTAGAATTTTTAATGATACAAAAGCTGTGTTATGATGATTACGATCATAGAAAGACATGTTGTGAGGAATTTCTTTATCTGGAACGGGTGGTGGAGCTGGCTGACAAGTACCATAGTTGAGAGTACCTGGAAAGAACAAAAGGAAGCAGAAATATCACTTGATCGATGCCATAAGGTTACAGATTGGTCTCAGAATCAGATATTGCCATGTAAGTTTCTGTTAAATTGTATTCAGTTCGTAGTTTTGTGAGTTTATATGTATGACATGTTGATCTATAAATGTTCATATCAGGTTTTCTGCATGTATTTGCATGCAAAAACTGAACTTTTTTCCTCAAGATTCATTCTATTATTGTCTTTCTTTCATATATTCACACACAAAATGTTTGTCTTCTGAAATATAAGTGAAAGTAGCTTACAGTTTGGGATCACGCAGGGGAGGAACCTGAGATCTTCATCTACATCATCATCCTGGCTTCTCTTCCAGCCATCTTCACATTCACACATGTAGCTGAATGGATACCTGATGTCTGCCTTGCAACGACCCTTTCCACAATCCACTTCATCACACACCTTATCTGAGTAAAAACACACATGGTAAACATGATGTCAATATATATACTTTTACACAACATCTTCGCATGCTTGCTCATGTACACAGACACCATGCAGACAAATACAATAAAGAGGGAAAGAGAGAAGCACCGTAGAAAGGAGCAAGAACAGGCGCAAAGTCATCATGGTCATGGTATGCGAAAGCAGTCATTGGCAGCAACACTGCAACAACTGCAGCCAGAAGTGCTATGACCTTGAAGGAAGCCATAGATGTTTGATCTTTCACAAATACAACACAGAAAGACATTGCGAATTGGAAGGTAAGGATAGTCTTTAAATATATTACACAAACACATGTAAGATATTCCGTGGTCCAAGTCATTTTCACCCGAAATAACAACAATTATTATTATAAACTTTACTTGCTGTAGAGATCAAAGAAATTGAATAATCTATTAGAACCTTCCTCAGTCATAAGGAATACAGTAACATTTTTCCACTTGTTGGAAAATCTTAACGTTTATTGTTTGTTTAAATATTTCAATCGATTAATTATATTTTCTGAGTATGATCTTTGATTATTTTTATTGTCTCGGCTCAGTAAGTGCTAACAACCGAGAATGCTATCACTTTCAGAACATGGTTGACAAATGCAACAAGATAGGTTAGTTATTCTCGTTATATGGCCCATTTCCTCTTGAATATTCACTTTATCTATATTTAATTTAATTATGTCTTGTTAAACTTGATAATGGGTAGTTTATTGATTGGATAGTCAAATTGATTGAAATTTTTTATATGTGTTACAAGCATCGCAATGCCGGTCAATGTCTGCTTTCTTGTTTGTGTATGCAAAAATTATCATGGCATTGGCAACAAGTTTTCTTCTTCCAGCATCTCTACAATGTCATATAATATATATTCACTAAGTATATATTCCACATCAATACAAAGATCTTGTACACACACAGGTGGTATAGTATTGCTGAATCTGAAGATCTGATATGATATGTTTACTTGCTAGCAGAGATATAATATTATGAACCAGTGGAACTCAGCTTTAGGACTATTGTCAAACTCTGACCATTTAAATACTCAGTTATAACTGGTCAGGAGCCACTTGAGTGATACGCTTTAACTAGAAACTGTAGCCACCAAACCCAAAATTTCAGCTAGAAATCCAAGGGAAATGATGTTCTAGATGGAGCATGTAAGATTTCTCTAGCCTCTTATATACATGCAGAAGTCAATATTTGATCAAAGTTGGATTAGAGCTAACACAGTAGTACTCAATTATTCAAAGCTATTCCAGATTGTATGACTAGGTCAACCGAAGACTATACATCATATGCAATGTTCAAACAACACCAATTGAAAAAAGAAAGTAAAATGTAACCCATTTACAGAACTTTAAGAATTAAAACAGGATTTATGCCAACTCCTCCAATATACAAACAATAAGCATCCACACACAATGAATTTCAAACTTGTACTTGCCAACTAAACTCATTCCAATTTACAATATCATACATCTCTATCTACCAGCAACAGAACTCATACAGATTGGTTTGATTGCAAGACTATTCATTGCCTGAGCTAGTTCCAGTTTCGAATTATACCTTCTAAGATGGTAAATATAACCATTATTCATGGTGTATTCATACTTAAGCAAATAACAAGGATCTACTTCAGTTTGGGTTGAAGACTTTAATTGGCTATTGCAATAAGAAATTTAATATTGTTTAGCGTCTTATATGGAACTTCAATCAAACCCTAAACCCTTGAAATGGATATACTAGATAATTAGGGTTAGGTAAAGAAAAGCTAATTGGTGCCGTAGTTTCATCAAAAGGTTGAATATGTCTCCATTGTTTCATACAAACACAATGCCACTTTGATCTCAACAGTAATGACAGCATTATAAGTTCCAAAAGAACTAAAAAGGAACAGTTGAGAAGAAATTCATATTAATATTCATTCCTATTCAAAACATTTTCCTTGCAAGAAGGTGATTGTGCCTATTATTAACAAATTGATTCAATCAAAAGCATCAACATCTATATTAACCGAAAAAAGACAAGTCAACAAATTCATCAACCCCTAACCGTGACCTAAAACCCTAATTAGTCACAAATCATATAGGCAAATACCTCTTCACAGCTTGTTTAGCCGCAACGGCACCAGCAGCCGTCAATCCACCAATAGCACCAGCAATGGCAGCCGATCGAACACCACGAGCAGCTCTGTAAAAAGCTCCAGTACCAAGACCAGCCAAAGCAGTATTCAACAAATCATCCTTCTCTCTCCAACACTGCAATCCACTCTCCATCCCGGCGAACATCAGGCCCACAACACCCAGAGAGTTTCCATATCGCCGCCCCATATGTCCACCGGAATTGAGGACACGATTCACACGGAGCTTCAGCGTATCGGAAGGCTCGGCCTGGCGGATACCGTCAATTGAGCCTCTGACGGCTCCGAAGACAGCACCGGAGAGGTAACCGGCTCCGGTGTAGAATTGGAGATTGTCGCTCCATGATCGGTGGTTACGAGCTTCTTCTTCGAAGAGGAATTCCGGAGAGGTCGGGAGGTTGTAGAGAGTTTGAATTGGGATGTCGAATTGCTGGTATGGATGGTATTGACGATATTCACGATGTTTTTCTTCTTCGTTGTTTGATGAGTACGCCATTGACGAAGAAGACGAAGAATCAGGGTTTTTGATTTGTTTTCGTTTTGTAGGGTTTAAGGAGGGTATTTTGGGAAAACTATTCTTGCGGTTTAAGGAAAATATTCATTTGGGGCTTGGTTTTTATTTGGGTTGTTTAATGGATCGGGTTCGATATTGGGCCTAAATTAAGCCCAAATCGGTTGTTGTCGGTATTATAAAATTCCAAAAACAACCAAACATAACACACGCATTTCAAAGAACACATTCATGCACATACATATAGTACAAATAAGGCAATAATGTTCTTGTTCTTATTATATAATAATACTATAAAATATATATATATATATTTATATTACAGGTATAATGAAAACTAGAAGATTCTAAGCTATGTTAATGTTCCAATTAATTATAATCAACAAATAAAAATCGTAATAAATCACGGTTTAAGGAAAATATTCTCTTTTGCTAGATCTACAGTGTGATTATTTCTTAAAATGGTTGGTCGATGAATTATTTGACAAAATGTTGACTAGGTCAACATGATGATGATCAGACATGGATGTTAGAGTGGGACCTTCATCCAATGTGATGGATTTAATCAAATATGAGGTTGTACAATAGTTACTGTAGAGGTCATGTGCATGTGAAAATTCCTCCTCATCTTCTTCTTAAATAATTGGTCCCAGTCTCTGCATGTCTTCACGTGTCCTGCCATCACCATTGCTGTTTATTGCTCCATCAACTCCTGCATTGGATTCTATTAACATTTTTCAAAAAATAATAAAAATATAATATTATTTCAGATTTTGAATTTTTTTTAAATTTTCCTCCCCACTCTCACTCTTTGGCAAGTGAGTCACATCCTCCAATTATTCATTTTTTAAAAATAATAAATATTATGCGTATATTATAAGGAAACTATATTCGCGTTTGTGAATATTATTGGACAGTAGTGACATAGTTGAGTTGAATTTCAACTATATCTTGAATGATAAGACAAACTTCTTGATAAATGAGTGAGAGAGAGAGCATAAAAATTTGCTCTTGCTAGCTTCTACTGTATCATCATCATCATTTTGTTTTGAAAGAAAAATATCTCAAGATGTTTGATGGAGAGCAATTGCACCAATTCATAGCTTCATCAAATAATCTCTCTTTGATTTCATCTTCTCTTCATCATAACCATCACCAAAATGTTTCTTCTTCTTTATCTTTTGATCCTTTTATCACAACTACTACAACTACAACTTCCAATTCTCCACAATTTCTCATTCATCATCATCAACAACATCAACCTATTAGCTTCTTGCACACATTCAATCAACCCCATAAGAGGATTTTTGATCAACAAGAGAGTGATAACCATGTTGAGAGTGATGAGAATAATGGTTTGATTGATGTTGAAAGATCTAAAAATGAATCTTCTTGGTCAGATGATGAAGTTCTTGCACTCTTGAGTATCAGATCTAGCTTGGATAATTGGTTTCCTGATTGGGAACATGTTTCCAGGTAACTTTTACATACATGGTTTTGTAAAATTGTTGAAATTAGGGTTACTGGGTTATCGAAAATGTATGAGTATTTAAGAAACTTCAATTGGGATCTTCTAAATAGATGTAAGGTAGAGAATAAATGCTTGTTGTGTTTGGTTTTTTATTATTGTTATGTGTATTAATGATGTTTGTAGGAAGCTTGGAGAAGTTGGGTACAAGAGGAGTGCTGAGAAGTGCAAGGAGAAGTTTGAAGAAGAAGAGAGTAGGTACTTAAGCAACATTAATTGCAACAAGAGCAATAGGTTACAATTCAATGAGTTTGGAGATGGTAATAAATTGGAAAAGCCAAGAGTGGTAGAAGAAGAAGGAATAGGAAGAGAAGAACAAGACAAGGATTTCTTGGAAGGATTGAATAATGTGGAGAAGGAGACAACAACAAAGGACAAAGATCAAAGTGTGGTGGACCCATTGGAGGATGTTAGAAGGAAGGAGAAATCAAAGAGGAAGAGGAAGAGAGGTAGAGATGAGGAAGATGGTAGATTTGAGGCTTTGAAAGGCTATTGTGAGGAGATTGTGAAGAAGATGATGATGCAACAAGAGGAGATGCATTTGAAACTTATTGAAGATATGGTGAAGAGAGATGAGGAGAAGATTGCTATAGAGGAAGCTTGGAAGAAACAAGAGTTTGATAGGGTTAATAAGGAGCTTGAAGTTAGAGCTCATGAACAAGCTATTGCTAGTGATAGACAATCTACATTGATCAAGTTTTTGACAAGCTTTACTTCTTCATCAACTTCTAGGTCTTCTAATGGGAATTGGAATCATTTATTTGATGATATTATAAGTAGAAGTTCCATCAAGGTACCAACCACCTCTCCTCCTCCTCTAATTCAAAATCATGAAATACAAAACCCTAGTTCAAACCTTAACAACCCAAAACCACAACAAAACCCTAATTCTCCAAAGAAACACACACCATTGTCACCAAACTCAATTTCAAGCAAAGACAAAGATGACATTGGCAAGAGATGGCCTAGAGATGAAGTGTTTGCATTGATCAACCTTAGATGCAATATTCAAAACCCTAATCATCATCACCAAGACAAAGAAGAAGGGCAATCAAGGATTCCACTATGGGAGAGAATCTCACAAGGGATGTTGGAATTAGGTTACAAGAGAAGTGCAAAGAGATGCAAAGAGAAATGGGAGAATATAAACAAGTACTTTAGAAAAACCAAAGATGTCAACAAGAAAAGGTCACTTGACTCAAGAACTTGTCCTTATTTTCACCAATTGAATACCTTATACAATCAAGGCACACTTTTATCATCATCACCACCACCACCACTACCACTCTCCTCCACCACCTTGCCGGAAAACCAGCCGGGTTCCTCCCAAGCCGGGTCAAGTAGTGACTCAACTTTGCATCAACAACAAGGTGACAAAATTTTGGTTCAAGTACCCACTTTTGATTTTGAACACTAGTTCATGTTTCTTTTTACAAATTTTGTGTTTTTTTTTCCTAGATCAATAATTGATATATAGAAATTACATTTTCTTTTTATTTAATTGATATAAATATATGGGGAGAAAATGTTATAGCAGTACAATAGTGAGCACCGACAAAAAGAAAATGCATCATTGTGAGGACTTGAATTTTTTTTGTTTTATATATTGCTATATATGGTGATCATGATTAGATTATCTCAAGATTGGAGAGATGATTGTGTTTGGTTATATATGCAAGTTGGGATGTGTACATATGGAGTCTTTAATTATAGGTATTACTGTTTTTTATTGCCTAATAAAATTGAACAAATAAATTGATTGGAATAATTGGAATTTTTTTTAATGGTATTGGTTCAGGTAATTATAATGTATATGTATGATTGTATTTAATTTTAAGGATATATGCTTATTTGTGATGCGGAGAGAGATATGATTGGAAAATTTGTTATTAACATTTTAAAATGTTTTCAAAAGAAATTTGATGATGAGGAAGTGAAAGTGAACAGTCACGTATAACTTTTTTTTTTTTTGGAATTTTTATTGAAGATTAAAAATTATAATAAATTCTGTGAATTTTCGTCTTATATAAACCATTTTTTTCCTATCATAATAATAAATTTAAATTTTTAAAAAATTATAATTTATTTCACCTAATAAAAATTATTGATTGTATTTTAATTTTTTAAAACAATTGACCGAGCTTAAATTTTAAAATAATAATTTAATATTTTAATAAAATGTCCAAAAAAATAATTATTTAAACATATATTATTTAAAATTCTTCAAATTATATCCAATATTAAAATAAAAAATAACAAATAAAAAATAATTTAAAAAAATTATAATTAAAAAAATTAAATTAAAATTAAACTAATTAGTTCATTAAAATATTACTATTTTTAGTTAAATTTAAAATAAAATCTATAAATTATATTAAAATAATTTATTAAATTATGAAATCTCAAATCTAACCATTATAGATTATTATTTAAATTTAAAAATAAAAAAATATAAAAACTTCACAACCTATAAACAATTATTTCTTATCACAAAACACCTAGAAGAACATATAAAATCTGGAAAACACCATATCAAACTTGGGTCACCATATATATTTATTACGATGGCATCAATCGACATATAGTATATACACATACAATACGACCTATACAATTAATACGACGAATGAAGAATGGGGCAAGAAAATCTATCGCGATCACATAACACAGCAATAGTAACATGTCATGTCATGTCAAGAAGAAGATGACAACTAAACTATGTAGTCGGTTCGGTTCCGTCGATATTCATCGCAGTGGTCACCATCCATATTACATTACACACATTATAAGAAGAAAAGGTTGTCACGAATAGACAATTCGACAATAACAATCAAAATGAGCCTTCACTTTTCTGGTCCTACCACCACATGCTTTTGCATTTACAATTTGCATTTGCTCTACAAATCCGTCCAAATCGCTCACTGCGCCTCTGTTTTTCTTGTCCTCTACATATCTATAAATGAAAATAAAATATATTAGAAAATATAGTGATAATTTTTCTTAATAAAAGAAATCGATATTAATTACTAATATTAAAAATAATTTTATGATTTAAAAAATTATTTATTGATAAATTAAGTTTAAACATTAATTTATATAATAATATTTATAGTTAAAATAACTTAATAATTTGCTTTTTCTTTGGCTAAATTAGTCTTTTTTTTTTAATATATTGAATTCGTTTGCTTTTTTTTTTTGAAAAATATAACTATAAATATTTTTTTTATAAATAAAATCAGATATAGGTAATTATTTTGTATGTTAAATTACAATAATAAACTAAAATGACGTGAAATTATATATATATATATATATTTGTTTATATTTATTGATTAATTATCAAATACTATAATTTTAAAAGATGGAATAACTATTTAATAATTATTTTAAATAAAAAACAATTTAATAATTAAGAGTAGGACCCACGCCACCTAAAGAAAACCACTGCCACACACACATGTGAAGTGTTCTGGTTTCTGATCTGCGTGGATCTGCTGTTGCCAGAACCAGACCAGCGTCAGTTGGTGCACGTGCAACTCTCTGTGGGTCCACTGATTGCCATCCTACGGTCCTGATTGCGTGAGAGCTTTCTTGGATTCTTCAAGTCAACTTCTTCCTCATCTGATTTGTTTGACTTTTCTGCTCTTTCTTCTACGATATATTAGCATTATACTATTTTTTTAATTTGTTAAATTTAAAAATAAATATGCAAAATATAAATAGAATATAACATTTGAATAATAGATAATGTTGGTTTTCATATGCATTTCACATGAAATGTTTAAGCAAGACATTTCACATGATGAGAGGAATGGATGTTCGTCCTCTACATATATACTCTCATAATTAATTCACTTCAATTATATATATATATATATATATATATATTAGCATTCAATCTATGAAAGCAAAGAAAATATTAATATATATATATATATTATTTATATTAAATTATGAAAACAACAAAAAGAAAATCACGACAGATTGATTTTACTATTTTATTAACAATATAATCTATGAAAGAACTCCAAATGAAGATAAAAGTTAATTTCACTATAAAAAAATAAAAAATAAAAAAAAAAACTAATGAAACCATATATTATGTTTTAAATTATATTATTTCAAATCATAATATAAATTATTCTAAACACTGGTATAAAAACATAATGAGTGGGCTTAAGATTTACTTGCAACAATGAGCCTTTAGATCCAAATATGAATAATGGGCCCAATTTGAACTATGAAAAGCCCATTAGAGTCCATCTTCTTCTTTTCTATTGGGCCTACAGGCCCATCTAAAAAACCCTATTATTTCCACAATTTGTATTTTCAATAGCAAGAGACTACATGTTTGCAACAATGTGAATTTTGCTTAAAAAATAACCAACATGTCAACCATTAAAATTGGCACTAACTCATGAATTAATGATTTGTCAACCAATACATTTTCAAAATCTTTAATTTAATTTATTAATTTATGTGATTGAATATCTTATCTTATTCTCCCACCACTTCTATTTTTTTTCTAAATTTAAAATTCATTACATGACTCCAAATAAGGTAGTGTGAGGCCTATCATGTGAGGATTTTAATTGGTAAATAAATACTTGAAAATGTGGTTGGTTGTGTTAAATAATTATTTTCTTTTAAAAAAACATATTTTATTATAATATTGTTACATAAAAAATTTTTGAAATATGAATTTACTCAATTTTAATTTATATTTAAAAGTGAAATAATTTTTTAAAAATTTCAGTTTCAGTTTTAATATCACAAACCCAAATTAAATTTTTTTAAAAAAAAATTAAAAAATAAAATTTAATTAAAACTTTTCATAAACTATTTTGTTTAAGTTTAAAGACATCTACATACACTTCTCAAAAATCTAATTCAAATTTCAAAGTGATGAAACATTAAGTTGCAAATCATTATCTAATTTTGATGTTCCACCTTTGAAAACATTGTTTTAATTCAAACACACCAACTTTTGACTATATAAAGTGACACAACATAATAATAGTTAATCCATTCCATCTTCATCTTATATTATTTATCCATTTGAAATTATATCATTACTCCCCATGATTAGCAACCAAGCAAAAGATAATATTTAGAAAATTATTTGTAATTATATTATTCCTTGAGGTGGTAGCAACTTCAAGTACAATGAGAAAATGACTTCACATTTAAAATTTTCAACTTTATAAAATTTTATATAGTCTATAAAGCCAAATGCTAGTGTATAGGTCATGGAATCAATGGAATCTTTTATATAAATTGTATATAAAATCTCCAAAGTTGGTGAGACAAGAGGCTCTTCATTGATAGAATTCACAAAAATGTGAAGAGAGTTTGGTTTATTAAACACAGTTGACAGGTGATATATCTCAATTGAAGTTAGATAGATATCATTTATTTTATTTACTTTATGAACCAAATAATTTAAAACTATAAATATCACAACTCTATTGGTAGTTTAAAAGTTCACTTTTTATGCATGAAAAGCATTGATTGATTTAAAATGGCTAAAAAGTTTGTAATTGAGTTACAATGATGATAGATCCTAAATTTAATTTGTTGCCTAGTTTTGTATGTATCAATAGGTTCACAATTTATAATTATGTGTTGGTGTACATCTCAACATAGATTATAATTATAATTATGAGAATAGGTTCAAAAAAGTATATAGTATAATATTAGATTCTTAAATTATTTAAATATATATTGATTTATAAAAATATAAATTATATTAATAAATATAAATTAAATAATTATAATATTTATATATATATAAATATAAATATATATATATATATATATATATATTGGCTCAACAAGTAGATACATTGCTATTTTTGAAAGTTGCCATCAATCATCCATTACCAAAACAAGGAATTAGTTGATTATGATTTTATGTGGTCCATTTCCATTTCATTCGCACCAATCAAATCTATTTTGTATACAAATTCATTTATATTTTGTTTTAATTTAAAAAATAGTTTTAACATACATATTTTAAATCATTTTTAATCTACAAATGCTTTTGAATATAATTATTATTATTATTATTATTTTGTTGTGTTTGGAATTTATAATAAGCTATGAATATTCTTTTACTAATTCTAGTGCAGTATGCATGTGCACCTGGTAGGACTTATTTGTTCTCTTTTTGGTAGTAAATAATAAATATCATCTCTCCATAACATCTTTTTTAAAAAAAAAAAAATTATTGTGACCTAAAAAAACCGTGTTTAATATACAATAATTAATGTAGATGAATTAAATTAATCTAATAAATTATTGTTATTAATTTTATATAATTATTAAACTAATAATTTGGATGGGAAGAAGACAAATGATGAGTTCATATGATGTTAAATTAGGTAGGTACGATCTTTTTAATTAATTAATAATTATGTCAAAGTTTAAGTTTAATTTCACGTTTTAATAATTGTTTAATCATTGAAGAATACAACACATTTGAAAATGGTGTGAGTTGAGGAGTTACGATGGATTAGTTTAAATTGAAAAATGCGTTTCAAGAAAATTAAATTAAAAGATAATGTAAATATTCAGAGTACCCCACCAACAGAATTAATAAGGTTTCTAAAAGAAGTACTAACATTAAAAATATGTTTTTTTTTTTATGATATGGTTTCAAAAATCAATAAATTTTAATACTTGAAAAAAAAATCTTTCAATTTCTTATATTAATAAATTATCTTATTTTTAATTTTTAAAAAGTGAATATTAAAGTCAAAATATATATTCTATTTATTTAGTATACGGAAAAGATAAAACCTTTTAAAATTAAAATATATATAACAAATAATAATAAATAAATACTAATTTGTAAAGTACGATTTAACTATATATACTTATATTGATAGAGTGCTGGAGTTTGATTTCTCACCAGCTAATAGGATTATTGTAGTTTTTGGAATTTAAATTAAGAGTTGTTTGGAATTTTATTTTTTAAAAAAAAATTTTAAGGCAGTATTTTTAGTAGTTTTAGAGATTTGATAAAATTAAATTTTTTATTTTTAAAATATTTAATTTGATGAATAAAATTTTAATGAGTTGATTTGGTTCAAAACGTTAATAGAAATTTTTAAATTAGTTATTTGTTGAAAAGGATAAATTACAACACTTTTAACTACAATTATATTAATTATATATTAATAAAATAATTAAAATATATTATAATAATATTTGATATTTTTGGTATTATTTTTATTATAATATTATAATTAATTTTTTTATCAAGCACAAACAATGGCATATATAAATTAAGATAGAATATTTTTTTAGTATTATAGTAAGTATTTTTTTATATTAGTTTAATTAATAATTGTAATTGATATAAAAAATAGTAAATATTC
Organism: Cardiospermum halicacabum; assembly: GCA_031304145.1. NCBI lineage: Eukaryota > Viridiplantae > Streptophyta > Magnoliopsida > Sapindales > Sapindaceae > Cardiospermum > Cardiospermum halicacabum. The sequence goes on along the minus strand of CM062389.1, from coordinate 36,427,758 downwards.
TTAAAATTGTTATTTATTAGTATTATTAATGAATATTAAAATATTTAGTACAATATATTATTCATTTGAAGATAATAATGTAAAATAAATTTTGTAAAAATAAAAAATAAAAAACTATTATTTTATATCGTTTTATAATTTTATAATTAAATCTACAAAATAGTATTATTATTAAATATATAATTATCAAAATATTATATCATCAATTTATTAAAATAAATAGATAATTAAAACCGCTGTTATAATTTTGCGATAAAAAAAAATTATTCATCTATGGATGATTTCATCCTCTATCCTCTTCTTATTTAATATACATATTTTATTTATATTTATATTTGCGGTTGATTCAATTGTTCACGTTCTGTCCAGTAATGTCGAACGCACATCCATTTTCCTTTTAATATAAATTGATAGTTAGGTCAAATTTTCAGTTTAAGTTTCAAGTGTCCTGTAAATATATATTACTATTTAATTAATTGTTAATAATTTTGTAAATCAATAAACAAAATAAAATAATTTTGTACATGAATTCTTGTTTTCCCATAAAGTTCAAGTGATTTATAGGTTAATTCATAAATAAAATTAATTCTTTTCAAAATAAAATATTAATATTTATAATTTTATACAATTATTTCTTTTTAATTATTACTTATATAATTTATATATAAAATATTTTTTATAATTGATGATATTCTTACAAATTAATTTTTATAAAATATTAATATTTGACTTTATTATCTTCACCTTAAGGGTTTATGTAAACTATATATAAGGAGGCTTTTGGTGAATTAAAATTATTTTCTTCTTTCAAAAGTTTTAGAAAGAATGGATTTATCACATCATCAGCTGATCAATTTTTTTTATTGAGTTAATTGGTGATCTGATAAATCCATGCTATCTAGACCTTTTTCGTGTACATTGTGTGAAAGAAGAAGAATTGAAAAAAAAGGTAAAGGATCCAATTATATTCAATTTGAGGTTTTTTCTTCTTTTAATGGTAGAAAGAGATGGTGGTGCCACTTTGTTAAATCAGATTGAAACATGTGATCCATTATTATTTTTAAAATAATTATTAATTAGATCAAATTCTAAGTTTTGAATGCTTTTTAGTGAAGAAAATTAAATAAATTTCACTTTTTTTTTTTCTATGTTTGGTGTAGGTTTTGGTTCGTATTGTATTTTTTGCTAGTTTAGTAACTGGGTAATATAAGCATGTAAGTTTAATTTTTATAAAAAAATAAATACAAAAATATCTAAATTAAAAGATCATATTTATTTAATTGAATGAATTAATAATTTTAAATAAATATTTGATTAAGAATAAAGATATTTTAATTTAAATTGAAATTTAAAATTATTTTAAAAAATAGTTAATAGAGAAAATAATTATATATGAGATTAACTTTAAAATATATATATTAATATTTTAAATAAAAAGAAATATTAAAAGAATGAATTTTTTCACTCGTTATTTTATTAATAGTAAACTAATTATTTATAAAATAAATAAAATATTACTTTTTATAAAAAAGTTATTATTTAATCATTAATGCTTAAAAAATATTAGCCAGTCAATTTATACAGACATATACATAATTTTGTTATGGATAATATTATCTTATTAATATATAAAAAATATTAAAAATAAAATTAATTATTTTGTTATTGATAATTGATTACAGGTCAGGAAACCTAAATATTAAAATTGAAAAAAATTAATTTTAACAACCAAATCAATAAAGGGAAAGATTTGGTAAGATTTGACTTATGTTAACAATGTTATACATATGTGTAAAATAAATACCTGGAAACGATGTTAATTTTAATTATTTTTGTTTAGTAGAATAAAAATAAAACTTGGAAACGATTTTCTTTTCTTTTTTTAAATGAATTGGTGTGTATTACAAATTAATCTTATTATTTTATTAAAATATTTTTTAAAATAAAAATAATATTTTTTTATAAAAAACCAATTATTATTACTATTATATCCGAATCATAAAATAAATATCTAAATTGGAAAATAAAATGTCGGTAATGAAAAGGTTTTAACAACCAAATCTCCCAAAAAGGTGTAAGATTTGCCTCATGTTTAGGAATTGTACGTAATTATTTAATTTTGGTGGGTGTGAAGTGAAATATTTGATGTGAGGATAAAGATAACATCGTGTAGGGACACACTATCCCACTTGTTATCCACACCACACCGTCACCCACATACACCCCCCTTCCTCCAAACAAACAAACTCCCGAATCCCAATCGGTCGTCGGTAGTATCCGTAATATTACAATGGATCTGAGGGCATTTTCGTCATTTCAAAATAAAAGGAAAGATATGAGGGTATTTTCGTCATTTTACAGGTCAAGAAACGCGCCGGATAACAAGCCTCGTGATTGAGAGAAAAGAAAAGAACTCTCTCTATTGAATTGATCCAGTGGAAATTTACGTGGGACCCACCGCTGTTTCATTTGGTCGGACTTAAATATATTTTATTTTTTAAAAAAAGTACAACTATTCGTATAAATTAAATACATTTAAAAATTAAAAAAATAAATCCATATTATAATTTTTTTTTTATTTTTTTAAATTGAAAAAATGAAAGCTGACATGTATGTGAAGAGAGTCCGACCAGTTGAGTTGATTTTGGCAGTCTTATTTATCTCTCCTTTTCACGAACAGAAAGTTAAAGTCAATGCATCTGAGATCACACAAAATACAGTACGGTATAAATCGATGTGTGTATCATGATTCCAATTTTGACCATATCTTTTTCGCTTTGATAATAAAATAAAATATGATGGTTAGATGGGTATTATCGGAACAGCATTATTAGGCGTCTTTAAGTTAAGTTAAATTAAATCATGGTTTGACTTGAGATTATGGTAGGGGTAGGTGACACTTGAAGGGAATTGATTATCTTTTGAATGTGATGTGAACTCCACTCTCTACTTGGCTTATAAACATGCCTTATTGGATGCTAAAGCCAAAAGCATTTATAAAATTGGTTCAAAACTTTTAGAATATTACTAATAGGTGAATATTTGGTAAAAACTTATCAAAAAGTACAATAGATTGTGGAAATCATTTTTTTTTTTTTTAATTATAAGAAGTTTTTTATTTCTTAAAGACCCCTTATAGATAATTTTAAAAAAATAGTGTTATCAATTTAATTAAAATTCAAACATACTTTAAAACAACATTTAATATTTAGTTCAGACTAATTTATAAGTTTAATGTGGATTCAAAATTTCTATTATTTTTATGAATTTAAAATTTGACATAAAACAAAAACGGTTAAAACTGTTTAGACTATTTCAAGAGTTTTTTGGTATTTATTTTTGTTTGATTAAAACCTTTAAAACTCTAATTTAAAGGATAAATAAACCTTAATTAAAAAAAATACGGTAAAACAAAATATTTTTATCAGGATAAAATAAAATTTGAAATCTGTATTATAAAATTTCAGATGAACATATTTATAATAGAAAACTAGTTAGGAAGTCTAATAGTATAAACCTAATAATAATAGAAAACCTTATTAAAAGAAAAAGAAATTCTAATGACATAATATAAATAAATATACTAATTATCTAATAATATAAACCTAATAATAATATAAAACCTAACCAAAAGAAGAAGAAAAAATCCAACTGATAAAATATAAATAAATATAAGACTTTAACTCTTCGAATAAAAGAAAAGAAATCATAATGCAGAGCTTAGGTCATTTTCTTCACCAGCTTGGTCCGGTCTATTTTTTTTATGAACCCATTATAAACTGAACTGCATCACAACTTGTGCTCCATTTGATTGTCAGCAATAATTATATCTTTTCAGGTCCATGTTAATAAGAAATTCATGTGGAAAAATCATCGATGGTAACATCTCATATTGTATTTTGGACTCTTAGTACGTTCATGACTTGTGGGACAAAGAAGGAAAATATTGGCTTTGCAATTTTGAATAAGTCGATCCATGTAGTGGATTCCTTAAGATTATCCACTTTTGTCGAAGAGGATTTTGTGGACTTTAATGCGAAGCTTCAACTGCTTCAAAAGACTATCATCTCGTTGAAGGAGACCAACTAAAAAGAAATCCTTCCACCTTACTGAAGACGAATATCTACCGAACATATAGGTGAACATAATATCTCGTATTTCTATATCTAATTAGTTAGGTTGTAGTTTTTTTTCTTCATGCCTTTCTACATCATTATTTGTTTTCTTATTTTATTTATTATTTTTTAAGACGGGTGTTTTGCAATTATGTTTTGAATTCGATATTTCTCTTTAGTATATGTCCTTTTCAAGATCGTAGTGGGCTTTTAGAGTATCCACAATAGAGATTGACACTCTTGAGTCCTAGTGATATAGACTAGTTTCTTGTGGGGTTCATTGACAAATGAGACTGGGTCAAGCTAACGAAGAAAATGACATAACTTATTCATTAGAGTTTCTTTTATTTTGTTTAGAAGGTTTCATATTTTTACTTAATTTTGTCATCATGATTTCTTATTATTATAATTAGATTTTATATTAGGGATAATGTAATTGTGGGTACATATAGTAGTATAAAATTTTCACTTAAGTACTTCAACTTTGCGGGGTTTCATATAGGTACTCAAATTTGCAAATTACAAGTCATATAAATCCTTCGGTTGACGTGGCATAATCTGTGAGCAGTATCTATATAAAACATCGTAAAGTTGGAGTACCTATATAAGATCTAATTTTAAAGTTTTGGTGTACCTATATGAAACGTCACAAAGTTGGAGTACCTATATAATGATCTAATTTGCAAGTTGGAGTACCTATATGAAACCTCACAAAGTTAAAGTACCTAAGTAAAAATTGTGCACAACTATAAGTACCTAGAGTTACATTATCCCTTTATATTATTATCACTAGTATGATTTCTTATAAGGCTTTCCATCATAAATATGTTATTTTGCGACATTGATGGAAGTTGTACAATAGCGTATCGAAAATAGATTTTGATAATACCACTATAAGATCAATGTAGACGCCATAATCAGGATTACAATGATAACTACAAGACTAAGGTATGTATTCAAAAGATTTTTGTGAGTTGGATGTTAAAAGTGTTATTGATTGGTTCGAAGAGGTAGAGCGATTCTTTAAGATCACGAATGTTGAAGAGGAACCAAGAGTTGCAATTTTAGCTTATTAACTTAATGGATGTGCAACAACATGATGACGTAAGGTTATGAATGAGTGTTATTGTAAAAAGCTTATACCCATACAAGATTGGTTGGTAATGAAACATCTGATTAAGCAACGCAATTTTTCCAAGTAATCATATCCAGGTTCTGTACAATTAGTATCATGATTGTATTTAGGGAAGTCTGAAGGTGAATAATGGTTCGGGTTTGAATTTATTGAAGTGTAAGAATCAGATGGAGAATTATAATATATTAAAGGTGGATTTAAAAAGGTTAGTGTTGGATTTAAAACATTCGAGCCCTTTTGAATTGAATTTGATTGCAGGCCAATTAAAATATGGAGATTACGATTAGAGATTTATCTCCAAGACTGATCATGAAAGGGAAGGAAAATTTGTTGTTGCTATATTTACTAATGCAATAAAAGACAAGATCGACATTTATTTAAAACAACACAATAATCGATGAATGAAGTGGAGGGTGCATTATCTTTACAGACACTCATCAAAGAACTGTCATAGAAGTTTCATATATTAGTTTCATAAATGTTAAAGCGACATTTGAAAGATTTTTTTTCTTTGTTATTAGCCTTCCATGTAACAGGTGCGATCTGACTTTTTTTCTTTCTAGTTAACATATTCATTAAAATGATATGTTTTATCTCCTGCCAACTATTTTTTCAAAAGATTACTCATTTATGGTTTTCATATTTTAAATTTTTTTTAATGTTATTTTCATTTTTTTCAAGGGTAAAATGAGTATTTGTAAAATATTAATTTTCTATTTGACTATATGATTGGACTTTTAGGGCAATTTCACAAACAAAAAGGAATTTTAATATATTTTATAATTATTTTTCAATTTGGGTTAAATTAGAATCGAACCGTGGATTTATGATGATACTTGCCATAAGTATATAAGTAAAATAATAGATTTATAAATCACTTTCATCAGATTTAGAAAACTCATGAAATTGTGTTTTCTTTTTTTTCTCCCGACTAAAACCCTATGCCACAGATTTTTAACATTCGTCTTTCAAGGATTTAAGTTTGACACTCTTAATTTTCTTTGGTTTTCGTGTTCCCGGTAACATTCTTAATTCTTTAATTGATTTAAATAATTTTATTTCATTTTTGATTTCAAGATTGATTTAGGGTTTTGAATTGGGGATTTTGAGTTTCTAATTGATTTGGATTTTGAAACCCCTGATATTTAATGTTTGTTTATGAGTTTATTTGAGTTTTATTTGAGATTCTTTTCGCTACCCAAATTAAAACCTAACTTTCTCGATTCGACGTTGGTTTAGCGTTGACAGGTTAGTAGCCATGTTTAAACCCCACAATTGTATGTTTCTGTTTATTTCTCTGTGTGTACTTGATAAATCTAATGTAATCTGTATATATGAATAGTTGCAATTGAATTATATGATAAGTTGCATTTAGGTTTTATATGTCTGATTTGGCTTTCTGAATTACAAGGTGATTCTGTATGTATAGTTATGTTTGTTATGTGATTTTCAAATTTGGGAATTTATATTTGTCTTATGATGATATGAAATTTAAGTCCTGAAAATCTGTACAAAAGTCACGTGCTAGGTTAATACGATAAGACCAGCATGTTGTTGGAAAATTAGATATATACATCGATGCGCAAAAGCGTATGAGGCCTTGAATGCCAATTTTTTTCAGGGGTGGAACAACATCATTATGGGTTTTTTGATCCATTCTGGAGTTTTGCTCATTTTGAGTGCAACGACATCATTATGGGGTCTTTGATCCACTCTAAAGGTTTACCTTATTTCTGTTTCTGTTCTTGATTTCAATTATTAAGTTAAGTACATACCTGATAAATTAAACACTTTATTATAATATGACAAACTGAAATATGTTAAGATAAGAATTGAGTTTGATATTGCTTCTGTATGTTTGATATGAACTGCTTTTGTTTATTCGCCTTGCTTTGATACTTGGATTCTAAACTTGTGGGTAGTATGGATTTTGACTACTGACTAACTATATGTTATAGGAATAGACCCATCTAGATGCTTACAAGTTCAATTAGCGAAATGCATAACTGGAATAGGCTGAAAACGTGTAATTTAGTCTCTGGCCAAGCTCTTCATTGAGCTAGATACCGAATTACAATTCGGTGAGCCTCGAGACCAGTAATAATACTCTTTGTCCGAATTGATTACCGAACTAGATATCAAATAACAGTCTGATGTAACTTTCTGAGATAGTTTCGGCTCTCTGTCCAAACTTTTTACCGAGTTAAGTACCGAATTACAATTCGGTGAGATTTTGAGACCAAAAATACTTTATGTCCGAATTAACAACCGAACTAGCTGGCACACTACAATTCGGTATAATTGTAGGAACCCATAATAACTATTCTGTCCGAGCTCACTGCCGAATTACAGTTCGGTAAGGCTGGAAGTGCCCTCTGTCTGGATTGTGTATTGAACTCTATACCAAATTCACAAATCAGTGTTATTTCGAGATAATTGACAACTTTTGAAGCTAAATTCAAACGATAATTGCAATAACCTGTAATCACTTATCGTAGATCACCTTAAAGAGATTAAAATAAGGATAACATGGATTATTAATCAACTTGTTTACTCATGCTTTGGAAATCATGATTGTTAGGCAAGTTGCATATGTTACGTGCTGTCTTAAACTGTTAATATAAGACGCATTCTGTGTGTGTATGTTGGCATTGGCTTACTAACCAGACATCGATAGTCTAACCATTGTGGCTTTTACCTTTTGTTTTGTATGTTTTGAACCCTGTTGGGATGTAATTGGTGAGTTCACACAATTAGGTATTGTAGCGAGGATATGTACACGCATGTCAACATCAATCATCATTTGACATCTATATTTTATCTTTTCATATGTCGTTGACTTTGGTTATGTTTTCAGAACTTTGTAACCACTGTATTTATTTCGGATTTAGTTTCAGTTTAGTCAGCTTATGTTTTTTTGGGTATTAATTATGTTGGACTTTGTATTTTGGGTATTCGGATTTTGATATACTTTTGGACAATAAATATCTTTTCATTATTGTTTCTTATTTACGTTTGTACATATTTATATTTGTATTTGTTATGTTATGTCATTCTGTTTTGTTATGTAACATCGTCGGGGTGGGGATCGAGTGTTACAGACCCACACACAAATAAAATATAAGGCATTTATGTATTGGTGTATGAGCACTATTGTTTCTTGAGCATCAATACTAGTGTAGGCATATCCTCTTCTCTCTCCTAATTCAGCTTTTCATCTAAGCACCTGACTACAACATTGGTACCCCTAAACATCTCTTTCTCTCTTATTTGGGCATCTCCTTTGAGCATCCAATTGGAGATGGCCTAAAAGACAACATATTTACTCAAATGCAATTTTTTTTTTCGATAATCAATATATCATGCTAGTTTTTTCCTTCCTCTCCCTATTTTCTCTTTCTTTTCTTGACAACTTTTCACATATCTTTTCTTTATTTATTATTTTTCTTTTCAAAAAAATGGTCTCTCGTTGAAGAGACTATCTTTTAAAAAACTGATTGCTCCTATGCAAAAAGACTAGACAATGAGTCTTTTTGTCAGATAAAGACTCTTAAGAGACTTTTGTTGTGGATAGTTTAAGTTAGTGAACTAACCATATTTTATTTTAAGTTTATAAACTTTCAAAACATGAAAATTTAAAAATAAATCAAAATAACCAATATAACACTCATTTCATGTCTTTACGAGTTCTATTAAAGATCTTCATGAAGTTTTTGAAGACTTCACTGTAGGAGTAATTGAGTTAAGTTGAGCCCTAACTCATTTAGAATTAAAGCTCGACTTTTTTACCAGAAGCTTCGACTCGAAGCTAGCCAAACTCTTGATATTGAGCTCAAGAACTAATGTACAAGCTTGAGCTCGACTCGAAATCTAACCTCAGGTTTGCCTCGTTTAAATATATTAAATAAAATATTAATTTAATATAATTATATAAAAAAATATAAATAATATACTAGTCTCATAAAGACTCGCCAACCTCCCGAATTTTTAACTTTGAGGTTCAAGAATGATTCGTTTAAATTCAGATTTGGTTTGTTATAAGCTTGTTTAAACCCAAGCTCAAGCCAAGCTTCATATGAGTACAAACCAATCGCGAGTTCGCTCGATTCATTTCTAACCTTTACTTCACATCATTTTTATTTATCTCTTAAAAAAAATTCGTTAAGTTATAAAAAAGGGTATATCGGTTATTATTATTATTATTTTATAAAGTCTAACCCTTAAAAATTTATAAATATAACATAAAATTTAAGTAATATATTAATTTACTTTTAAATGATAAAAAATATCCCTCGTGGTTTAAATTATTGGTTTCGATTATCGATTACAGTAACTATTATAACAACTGTCCGATGACGGTGTTAACTATACAAATAGTGATAATGTAAAAAAATAAAATAAAATTCTAGTATAATTATTTACCTTGTATTTATTTATTTATGTTATACACAATACCGCTACCTGCTTTTGTTATTTGTATCAGATGATATTTGGCCGAACATACTTTGTTTTATTTTTATTTAAAAAAAAAACAAAAAGCAAGGTTCCCTACTGCTACCCCCTGTATCTATCCCCACACAAAATACATAAACAAAAACAAGAAGGAAACCACAACTCTCCCTCTCTCTCTCACACTCACACTCACACTCGCTCACTCTTTTCATCTACTTCAAAATCTTTTTCTCTCAGAAATCAAATTTAAAAAAAAAAAAAGGAAAAAGAAAAACATTGATTTTCTTATTCAAACAAAAAAAATCAAAGTGGTCCAATCCAATCTCTCCTTCACAAAATTTGTCTTCTCCTCTCCTCTGTTTTCAATTTAATCAAATGGAGAAGCAGCTGCTGCAGCTGCCACTACCACACCACCACCGTCTCCTCCTCCCTGCAAAACGCTGCCTCGTTTTGTAGTCTCCTCCTCTCTCCCTCTCTCTCTCTCCGCAAAATGCAATTCTCGATCTGTTGGATCACTCTCACTCAGGTACATACATACAATCTCTCTCTCTCTCTTCTACCTGCATTTCTTCATTCTCTGCCGTCAATAGCTTCTGCTTTCCTTCTCGATTCCTCACTTTGTTCTCGTGCTCATTTACTGCTCCTCTGTAACTGTTTTTTTATTTTTTAAATGGAGATCTTTGGCCAACAGTAGCGACACAGTAATTTTGGAGGTCTTAGTTTTTTATTTTTTAAATTTTTTTTGTTTTTAATTTATTTTATTATTTTATAATTTTTAATAAGAACGAAAGAGCTTGATTTCTCTTGAATGTGTGGGTTTTAGCTTCAAATCTTGCAATGTGGCATCTCTAGTTACAGATTTTGTTTCTCGGTTAGATTTTCTTTACTTTCAAGGTATATTTTTTTAGTTTTTATTGTCTAAAGTGATTGGGTTTTCCTGATAGATTTGTTTGCTTTTGAGTGTAGGTAAGGTTTATTGAGTGACTTGAGTTGAGAGATAGTGGTAACTTCATTACGTTGTTACCTTTTTCCATTTCTTAAAAAAAAAATGGACGTGATGTGTTGTTTTTGCCTTGGTGTGTGTAACTAATTTGACTTACCTTGTGTTTTTGGGTTTTGGTTTGTAATGGCTTTGAAAGTTTCTCGTTGTCTAGCAGGAAAAAGTTTGAAATCGACCTCTCACATGGAGCAGTACGAAGTATTGGAGCAAATTGGGAAGGGATCTTTTGGTTCCGCGCTTCTTGTTAGGCATAAACATGAAAAAAAGAAGTAAGAAGAACTTAGAAGGACAATCGTTACATTTATTTATGTTTTCTTTTTAAGTATATAGAATAGTTTTGTGGTGAGCTTAATAATTTAGTGCAACCTTGCCATTTTCTGATTAGTAATTAATTTGGTTCTGTTGTGTCACTTTTGTTGGTATGTTTAAGGTATGTGTTGAAAAAAATCCGTCTTGCTCGCCAAACTGATAGGTCAAGAAGATCTGCTCATCAGGAGGTTTGTGTTTTTGTTTTGGCGGTTGTAATTGTTTGTCATGATCAGTTGTTGGGATTTCATGTTGAAAATTACTTCTTTTGTTCTACATGTGGATAAGGTAGTTGTAAAAAAATTCTAGTGTGATGGCTTATTTTTAGTGCATTAGACTTCTGCTGTGCTAAGTGATATCTTCTTGGCATAAGTATTCAAAATGTTTTCCATAGTTGCACAACACATACAGTGCTTTAGTAACGGTAATTGTTGCTGATATCTGCAGCTTGTATTCTTGATATGGACAAATTACTAATCTCAAACTGACTGTTCCTGTTCTGTTTCAACTAGATGGAGCTTATTTCAAGAATTCGGAATCCGTTTATTGTGGAGTACAAAGATTCTTGGGTTGAAAGGGTAGGTTATTTCCCTGATTATTTAATAATTATGCTGTGAGCTAAGTTTTGTTCCATATTGCATGTGGCCTAACGTTTTGGATATTGTTCATGCATTAATTCTCAGGGTTGTTATGTATGCATAATCATAGGTTATTGTGAAGGAGGAGACATGTAAGTTTTCATATTTGTTGATGTTAAGAATTGTCACATATGGTCATTTTGTTCTGTGCTGGCAATGCTGTACAACTAGAATTTACATTCAGCTGTTTGGCTTACAGGGCTGAAGCTATAAAGAAAGCCAACAACATTCTCTTTGCTGAAGAGGTATTCTAGTTTCTTTTTCCTATTTTGTTGTTTTCCATGGTCCTCCAATAGAAAATTTTATTTTTTCTTCCATCAATACAAAATTTCTTCAGTAGTTTCACTCTCAAAGTTTGGAGTAAGCTTTTGCATCTGATTGTAATAAGTGGACTTTTTACAGAAACTATGTAAATGGCTTGTTCAACTACTGATGGCACTTGACTACTTGCATGCAAATCATATTCTGCATCGTGATGTCAAGGTTAGTGGCATGCTTTTGCCAAAATTTAGTTTATAAAATCAGCACCTTAAGTTGATTCATACTAAGTAAGGGTGTTTCCTGAATCTTTCAGTGTTCCAATATCTTCTTGACAAAAGATCGAGACATTCGTCTAGGTGGGTGACGATTTTCATTTCTTTGTTCTTCTGAAGGCAATAATAAGTTGATTAACAAGTGTTTCGTGCTCTTGCAGGTGATTTTGGTCTTGCCAAAATTTTGACTTCTGATGATCTTGCTTCTTCTGTGAGTAACATTTCTATTTTAAGCTTCTGCTTGCTTTATTTTCTTCTTTCAGCTCAATGACTGCATCGTGATTCAGGTTGTGGGAACTCCGAGCTACATGTGTCCTGAGCTTCTTGCTGATATACCTTATGGCTCTAAGTCAGATATATGGTCTTTGGGTAAATTCTTTAATTAAGTCTCTTTCCGCGTCAGTATATTTGCAAAATTATCAGGTTTTTTTGGGTATTACAGAGATTGGGATTGTATTTTTATCCTTAAAAATTGTTTTGCAGGATGCTGTATATATGAGATGACTTCACTGAAGCCTGCCTTTAAAGCCTTTGTAAGTTTGAATTATATTTCCATAACTCTGAAAATGCCATCTTAGTACTCTAACCTGTCTCTAATATGTGTAATCGGTAATACTCATTTTGATTTAATAAATTTGTCTTGAACAGGATATGCAAGCACTCATAAACAAGATAAATAAATCAATAGTGGCTCCGCTTCCAACAAAATATTCTGGCGCTTTGTAAGTCCTTTCGTTGTTCTTGATGCATAATTAGATTTAGACATTTTGCACGGGAGTTACTAGATCTTGATTGCTTGATTCAATAGTCAATTTCTGCTTGCAATGAAACTTAATTTAGAGTGCATACTGCATTTCTAATTTAATATTTCTTGAATTTTATACAGATATAATTGAACACAACTCATATAAAGTGAATGCTCTGACTAATCTTATTGCTAACGTTTGTTTTCAGCCGTGGCCTTGTCAAAAGCATGCTGCGGAAAAATCCAGAACTTAGGCCAAGTGTACGTACTATTCTCTTCTAAACTACATTTTACCTATTGACTGTACAAAAATATCCACATAAGGTTCACCATGAAAAGAATTATGTTTAAGTTCTTTATGGATTAAGTATAGGTTTTTATGTTATACTTGATGTTAGTTCTAATATGTAGGTCATGTTATTATCTAGTGCTCCTGTTCCTAGTGATGTATAAATTCCTAACTGAACTGTTGTTGGTTAGTTAGGAAAATGATTAATTGATCTTAATTGGTTTGATATTAAATTCAAGTCTCCTCTTTCACTTATTTCCTATATTTCTTTCCAATAAAGGGAAATATAATTAGCATGCCTGTGGGGCTAGGTATTGAGTTTCAGTACACTGGCTGTATTGATGACTTTTAGCTGACACTTGGTAATAATGTTGACCAGAGAGGAAAGACCGTAGTTATAATGCTACTGAAAAAGGCAATTCTTTTGCTTTTCAAAGCAATAATTTCAAATTTCTTAAGCTTATTATTGGTACTACTATTATTTTTTTCCCATAAATTCTTAGTTTCTTCTAATAATGCCTGTTTCCAAAAGCAAGAAACACTCTTTAACACTTTATTTCAGCTGTTGCTTTATGTTGTATGGATCCTAATTTGCCACGAGCATACCTTCTGTATAGTACATATTTTCTTTCCTATTTTCCTCATGCTTTAAAGTTCTAATGCAGGCTGCAGAACTACTGAGGCACCCACATCTTCAGCCTTATGTTATCAAAGTTCATCTGAAGATCAATAGCCCTCGGCGCAATTCTCTACCAGTCCACTGGCCAGAACCAAATTACATAAAGAAAACTAGATTTTCAGAGCCAGCTGATGTTCCCATCTACTCTTATAGGGAGAAACGACACTCCTTCAGCAATGATAGAAATTTAAATCCAAGTATATCAGGAGCTGAGCAAGATTCGGTATGTTCTACGAAAGGAATGCATAACAAGACAGGTTATTTGAGTCGAAGATTATCTGCAGTGTCGATAGATAGCAGTGGTCAGGAAACTGTTATCTGTAAGCCTATTGCTTCAAAAACTGCACATATCTCCAAGAATTCAAAACCTACTCCAGCAAAAATGTCCACTACTAGGAGACAGTCAGATGCTATGATAAATCGTGAATTTGTAAGTGCATATACAACTCCCTCTTATTGTCTTCTTCACTCTGTGAAATTTCTCCAAATTGGACTTCCTTGTTTGATTGTTGTGTTCTTACATGTTATTACCTTATTTTCAGCATCCTGTGCCACACACACCTATAAAGAAGACTGTCTCGACAACTCGGAGGGCATCTTTACCATTTTCGAAGAAATCTGCAGTTCAGGACACCCCTTTCAATCCTAGTATTGGCATCCTTCACCACGTAAGGTCTCCAGATGTTTCAGTTAATGAGCCTCGGATTGACAAGATAGCTGAGTTCCCATTAGCTTCATATGAGGAGGCTCTCTTTCCCATTTGTAAAACTTCACCAACCTCAGCAAAAGGCTCGTCCAGCTCACCAAATTATGTTGACCGTTCGATCACGAAAGACAAGTGTACAGTTCAGACATCCGACAAGGCTTCTACCAATCCCACATTCACTGATGCATGGCAGGGAATTCAGCGTAGCATGTTTCAGGCTAATGAAGAGGAAGGAAGCAACTGCTCTGATCAAAATGCAACTGCTGGAGCATCAAGCCGCACCTCATCAGACACAAGACGTCGCAGGTTCGACACCTCATCATACCAGCAGCGTGCCGAAGCGTTGGAAGGAATGCTTGAATTCAGTGCGAAATTGCTGCAACAAGAAAGGTATGACGAGCTTGGAGTGCTACTAAAGCCATTTGGACCTGGAAAAGTTTCACCAAGAGAAACTGCAATCTGGTTGACTAAGAGCTTCAAGGAAAACACAGTCAAGCAAGAAGATTAAAACCATTGATCTCCTGTGAAGGTGTGTATCATATCTCTGTAGCTTTAACATAATGTTTTAGATTCGAATGTATCCTTTTTTCATCAAGGATCCACTTCTAGAGGTTCTAGGCACTTATTATGCAAATGCTAATTGGTAGGTCTTTAGCATCTTTAGCAGACTTAATGCCCCATTTCAATGTTGTAAGATATGTCTCGGTTAAAAGTTCTCTAGGCTATTTTTCTTTTTCCTTACAAATGAAAATTGTTAGCTTAAGTTCCCATGTTTTGTACTCTGGTAGATAGTTCTGGCTAAAAATGTAGTCACACTACTAGATATCTCCACTATGTAATCTCTTCTATCGTTTAAGTTCCGATACTTGTCTTCTTCTCCCTCTATTGATAAATTTATGTTAACATTACAATGCTTAGACTGTAGGAAGACTATTGGTTACATATCATTATGCAACCAACTTTTGTGCAGTTGCTGTCAATAAGATAAGAGTGTACTATGAGGTCTAGCTGGAATAGATCCAAGAAGATGAGAGGAATCTTTGTTGATGACACAATACATGAAGACATTTAGAGAAGTACTCAAAAGAGTGGCAAGTGGCTTGCATACAATTAGACTATTTTCTGCAGGCCTTGCATAATACATAATTAGACTAAAAACCCCCCACTTGAGAGAGGCAAATGACAGTAAGTAGAAGAATTTAATATGAAATCTGAATTCATTAGTCAACCACTATGATCAAGGTTAAGGTATTTGTGTTGTGTGTATATATATGTGTATAATAAATAGAAGTTATATATCAAATTAGATAGGTTTAGTGTAAGGGTGTTTTGATTGAGACAAATGGGGAAGGCAAGCAAATGGATAGTGAATTTCCTGTTGGGTAAAAAGGAGGATAGAACCAGAAGGAAAGAGATGAGTTATGTTGAAGAGGATGTGGGGAATTCAGCTGCAATGGTGCCTTGTCCGTGTCCGAATATCCGCCGGAGATGGAGCTTTGGCAGGTCATCTTCATCTAGAAAAGAGAAAGGTTGTCACAGGAGTAGTAAATCTGTTGATTTGGTCACTAAAAACCACCACTCTCTGGATGTGAAAACAATTGAAATGCCAAAAGAGGAGATTGATGAAGAAAGTAGAGCAGTGATTTGCAGACTTATTCAACATTCTGCTGCCACCAAAATTCAAACCTGTTTTCGTTCTTACTTGGTAACTTGTTTTCCTTCAAAGCTTTCTGTTCATATCATCAATAACCAATTAAAACTAAAGATTGCTAATTCATTCACTATCCAATGTCAGTCAATAAAACTAAATTATTATTATAAAATCAATCCCTCTCAAACATATGGTTGGTGATGGAAACAGGCAAGGAAAGCATTGCATGCACTGAAGGGACTGGTGAAGTTGCAAGCAGTGGTGAGGGGTTACATTGTAAGGAAACAAACAACTGCAATTCTAAGACAGATGCATGCTTTAATGTCCATTCAAGCCAGAGCTAGATTTCACAGAATTCATATGGCTCATGAGGAAACACCACTTTTTCATCTAAACAAGAACCATTATTATTCAAATAACAATGGCTACTCTACAAGACCAATTATTAGAGTTAAGTCTCGTTTTCTTTCATTTTTCTATTCGTTTTTGTTCAATGTTGCCGGCATCACGTCACGTGAGTATTTAATAGATCGATTTGCTTCGTCTTATAAATATATATATCACGTTGACCTGATCAAGTTCCAAAGATTCTTTGCATTCAAATTATATCATTTTGTATATACCAATTTCGTTTTGGGATCTATGTGTTCTAGAAAACAGATTGTTTTTCAACCATTTGAATTTCATTGTAAATTTTAGAACATCATTGGAAAGTGTTCCTAGTTTATTTTTCTTAAAAGAAAAGGTTAAAAACCATATCTCGTTATTGTAAATGATCTCTATTCTCTTTATACTCAAACTCACATATTCAATGCCAATGTTGAACTTGTCAAATTATCTACTTGCGGTTACTAATTTGGAACATGTTTATTGATGTACAGCAAGCAACAGATGCATATGGTTATAAAGCACAAGCAGTTTCAAAGACTAAAAATGTGTATCTGGATCATTCACAGTTCAATAAATTAGAACAAGGTGTCAATGCATATTTCTCAGGAGATGTTACCTATACCAAAACAAGAACACAATACCAATATCAATATGATAACTTCTCTTCCTCTACATCTCACAACAATCACACTACGCAATGGGAGACCCCGAATCCGATTCCTGGAAGAGCTTCTATCAGCGGCGACATACCCTGTTATCTACTTCCCCTTCCTAACTATCATGACCAATTACTCGGCCCCAACTACATGGCCAACACCGAGTCATCAAGGGCCAAGGTCAGGTCGCAGAGTGAACCTAAACGACGACCTGGTTCGAACCCAAATGCTAAAGGCACACGGACTACTTCCATGGATAGAACTGGTGTTCCACAAACGCAGCATCAGTCTCTGCGTTTAGGTAACAGGAACCAAGATCCCTGGTCTGTCAAGGTCTATCGATCAAAGAAGATAAGGAAAGACAATGAGTCTGATGCCAATAGCACAACCAGCTGTGATTCTACCTGTAGGAACTCTATACTGGGATATGAGGTAAGGTCGAAATACAAGCTCCCTAATTGCTAGTTTCTTTTGTCAAAATGTTAGGTGCTCACTAATTTGTTAATCTATTTGCACTGTGCAGCCACACCTGACCATGTACTAATTGAGGCATTGAAGGAAAGACAAGTAGATAAGAACCGTACACGTAGATTGCTAACCAATTGATCAAGTTTTGTCATAAGCAAATTCAGAATTGAGACAAGCTAGTTGTAATACAGAAAATTGCTAGTCTAAAGTTTTTGCATTTGAGAAGTAGAGCATCTACAAGTTCAAATGTACTAGGGTAGGCTAAATCTAAACAGCTTGTAGTATACAACAATTCAATCAGCAGTTGCAGTTCAGGGATGTGGGTACTATAGAACTTGCAAATAACTTTTAAGTCAAAATCTATCCGCATTACTTAAATACAGATGCATAATTGAAATTATGCAATGATACAAAATTTTGCAGTTATTGGATCAATCCAAAATTGTATGGAGGGCAGACTGTTTCACCGTCACCCTTCTCCATATTGGGAACCACCGACGTCCCTTGTTCCCCAACGAAAAATGTCAACTTTTAGCTTGGTTATAGCTTTAATGAGGTAAAAGAAAATAGAGAACAGAACATGTTTCAGGATAAATACTACAGTATTAGAAGATTGAACCTTGTTTGTTCACTCTCCATATTCCTTATCCAAAACACGAGAACCTGTTTAAGCAACGACCTTTTGGGAGACATCTCTACTCAACTGCAGCTCACAAGTTCAATGTTTTGTGGAAGGCAACCTGCAAAAGCGTCAAAATAATGAATAGAACCATACAAACATAAAATTCAAGAGCCATAATGACATAAGCTGAGACAAGAAAAATGCAATCACATACAGAAGTAGAAGTTTTTAACAGCTCTCTTATAGCCATAGTGGCATAACATGATGATGGAAGGGTTAAACCCAACTTAACAGCCAACTGGGCTTCCTGAGGATCAGAGGCATGCAATGGTTCAACTTGCATCGCCCCAACTTCTCCTCCACAGCTGGATTCCATGTTGTTTTCCGTTGAATTTGTGACATTTTCAGCAGTTTCTGATTGCTTAGTACAATCAACAGCAACTTTTTCCTCAGTTCCATTGGTCGATTTATTTTCTTTAACTATGTCTATGGAGCTAGATTTTGCAATTTTGTCCAAATCTGTCTCTGCCAGTGGTTTGTTACCATCAGTGTATCTGAGTAATTCCCTGGAACCACAGAAGCAACCACAGAAGTAACCACATTAGGACAGTGCGTTCAAGTATGTACAACAGTGACATATAAGAAGATAAATATGGAGCAAAGAAAACAAAAGGGCTAACCATTCAAAGTCCATAGGCTTTTGAAAAACACGCCTATAGCTTCCGGTCATACTAGTAATTGAAAATTCCCTAAAAAAGAAGAATGCAAATTCCAGTTAAAATGAAAAATGAAAATTTAAAAAACTCGCATGAGAAAGAGAAAGATGTTCAAGAGACATGTCATCAACATACTTAACATTATGCACACTCTCCGTTAAGTTGATGGCATCCTGGTCAAAGTAAACAAACATGTATTAAGACCAGAATAGAAGATGAAAGAATGCTAGTTAATGCAATATATCAGTTTAGAGCAGGGGAGTTTCCATACCTGAGTTGTAAAATTTAAAAAAAGCTACATTTGGATCAATAAAAAAACCATAGAAATGCTACCAAAGCATACTAATGATGCATTTGACCTTATTGACCTAAATCAATTTCCCACTGTTTCCACTAATGATTCACACCAATTTAAACTAAATGTGTACAGACTAATATACTTACTAACAGCAGCAACAGGGCAGATGCCCCATAGTGTCTTATTAGTACACAATTGTCCCATAACTAATTGAAGAGTTCAACCGGATTCAATTCTAACTTGTGCAGAAATTAATATTCAAGTATTTCTATTCCACTAATAGACCTTTCTATTGATCGAGCAACTTTAAGATTTCTTTCAATACCTTGGAACTTTAACATGTGGGTGTTCCACACCTTGCCTACTTTTAGGCATATAACTGTGCTCGCTTATCTTTCATGATGGAGATAGGCTAAGTACGCTTGCTTATCTTTCATGATGGAGATATGCTATGTGTTGATGAAGTACACCACTCAAAAGATTTAAAATGTAAATGTGAACCAGAAAGAATAGTATAGTTGATATAGTAGAGAAATCACCAGTATTACAGAAAGACAAAATACCTTCTTTGCCAAATCATGATAAACATTGGCCACATCATTCATTGGATATATTATACGTGAACTACCAAAAAAGATCAAACATTCAGATGAGAATAGATTAATTTCACGATTTAACAACAAGCTACTCGATGTACAGAAAATTTGGTCCACCCTTACCCAGGCATAGGAAGTATAACATCATCAACAGTATATGTTCCGGCATCAACATCTTCTGCAGTAACAGTCTGCCAAATGAAAACAAACTAGTTTTAAACAATGAAGAGCATATGCACCATTAGCAAAGTGACTTTCGTATTTGACAAAGTAAAAGAAAAAATAACAATGAATGACACAAACCTCATTAATTTACTAAAGATTATTAATTATCCATTAAAACTATGAATATATACACATCTATTGTAGAACTTTCCAATTCAAACGGGTTCACAGATTAACGAGATTTTAACACGAGTACAATCAATTCTTGATTCCAGGAATGGAATTCAAACTCAAATCTATCAAGCACACTCAACAGCTAAACATAACTGACAGTTCATAAACTAATTAATTTCTAAAAAGGAAACAGTTCATAAACTAATCATTAATTTCTAAAAGGGCCATCATCAATATTAAGACGTTATCAACAAACAAGCTGTGCAACTGCTATTTCAATGGTGCGGCAATAAACAGATTCACATTTCCTTGGCATTGGTATGCCCTTATTTACCATTTTTTTAGAACCATCTACAACAATACCATATGCAAGGAGGTCACCAAACCAAAGAACCTGATAAAGCCAAAAAATTAGAGTCCCAACCCAACCCTACAGATTACTCGCAACATAAACTGTGCATATATTTTCACTTTCTACTAAATCTATATAGACCCTACAAGATAACTATTATATTAGTTGCAATAAAAGCTGTAGTAAAAGCATTAGAAAAGGAGCATAAATATAAACGCCACCTTTACAAGTTTATGCCTTTCTTCAGCAAGCACTGCTCCTGAGACATCATCTAAAGTATCTCCATCACACGTATCATTACCATCCTCTTCTTCACATTCAGTATTACCAATCTCTATCCCCTTTTCAGTAGTATCTCCTTTACAATATACTAAGTCCCCCACAACAACTTGCTCAATTCCTGGCAGTCAGTGAGATATAGAACAACACTCGAATGATCAAGAAAGTTTACAGGCATATAAAACTTCAAGAAAGTGTAGTATGATTATTATGATAGTAGATACAAATATTCATATTATAAGAGACCCAAAAATTAGGACAAGAAATTACTATCCTTACCATATTTCTGCACTCGCATACTTGCAGCATGGTTCCATAAATAACTTTGATAACTATGTACATACCTGAGAAATAGAGCAGCAATTATGTTAATATCACAAAATTTAATTCATTCTTTTGATGGGTAACAGGTATTCACAAGATGTAGTCAAAACAAGAACAAAGGATTCAACTGACTGGAAATTCTTGCACTAGTGAAAAAAATCAGCTGAGGCAGATTTTATATCTAGAAGTTGCAATTACTCTAGTAACATGAGCTGATTATCGAAACCAAGAGGTACTACCAATTTAAAATTATACATTTATACACAAAATTTATCCACTTACATCATTCTCAAAGTCCTAGGAATAGCCTTTAGGGCCTGCAAGTAGTTCCCAGGACATTTTTTCAGACACTGCAGCTGCACAAGATCAATAAAGAAAAAAAAATATAGTCAATAACAAAGCACAAAAACTAAATTGACATAGTAAAGTGAAAACAGATACGGGAGGTACAAGGGCACATAAAATTAAGAAATCCATTCTCAACAAAACATAATATGATAAAATAAAGATTAGCATCCAATGATGGAATAAAACTAAGACAAAAGATACTGCATAATGGAAACTTACTATTGACCTTTCAGCAACTAAATGGCGAGGTAATTTTTTGAGCGTCCCATCAATATCATCAGTTCGCTTATAATATTCCCGTGCCTTGCTAATATCATTTCTTTGTATTTAAAGCTCCAAGTTAAGGAAAACAAGTGATGATATTTATATAATGAAAATGAAGGAAACCAGCAGACCACTTAGCTTAATAATTAATAGCAAGCATACAATAATCAGCTTTTCTTTCTTTCTTTCTTTTTTTTTTTTTTTTTTGAAAAAGGAACAACAAAGGATATCCCCATCCCTTGGATCAAGAATCATGCTTACAGCAGCTTTCCATTCTCCTCGAAGTAATGTGGCTCCAATGAGATGAGTAGCCACAGAACCACTTCCAAACCGCTGAGAATTCCACAAGTAGATTCAGTGCGAATATCCCATGAACAAAAATTAAGATACAAGGGCAAGTTTTCATTAGGACGAGCATCATATTATCCATGTACTTGCTTAAATTTTCTAGAAATTGTGTTCTTGAAATGTCTGTGTAATAACAACTCATCCATCAAAGGTCTTATTAGCAGATCTTTAAAATGTTGGGATATTTTATATATGTCCCCCATAATACAAAATATCAGACAAGCAACATCTTATTCTTGGGAAAAATTGAACCAATCTGATATATCTAATCCTTCTAGCTCATTCATCATGAACATATATATTTTCCGATGTATTAGTAAACTGTACTCGCGCACAACCAAGAAAATAAGGTAGTGTGCTTATAGAATTGAAGATCACAATAAGAATCTTCATATATTCCCACAAACAACAAAGAATCTAGATAAAGAAAGCAAACATACACAAGAGAGAGGGATAGAATCAAGGAAGTACTTGCAAACCAAAGTAGTTGATGAACCCATGCTTTCCCAAGGAGTTTGCAGCAGCTTTGATGACCTCTTCAGAATCTGCAACAACTCCTCTATGGACATAAATAATATCATGAGACTAAGGGAAATAAAGATTCACTAATGCTTTTGGTATATGAACACAAAAATCAGATCCCTAGAGATGCATTGATTTTTACCGCAATGTAATTGTGAATCGGTTTCCTTGGAGCTGACCTAGCATAAGTCCCTCCATTACATAACTGGAATACAGTGATAACATGTGTATCAATAATCAGTAACATAAACGCACAATAGACTAGAACACAATGTAAATATCACTTATTATTACCAGAAGTCACCGACTTGAATACCGATCAATCTTTTATTAAGAGCAGCTAGTCTGCTTGCATGCTGCTTGAAGACAGTCACCTGGAAATACAAGAGAATTACTCAGCTAAAACATCCATTTCAACTAAGTAACTTTTTGCATTATTCTCATGATTTTCTTCTATATGTTGCTTTAAGAAAGCAGTTCAGCAAACAAAAACAATAAATGCATAGTTCCAATTCAATTTGGGTAGGCTACAGAAATTCTCTGCTTCCGCTTAGCTTAAATCTATTTTATTCAAGCCCTAAATCTTGAAAATTGTTGCCATTACCACCAAACAAACAATATTTTAAACCCTGGTTGAGCAGTGCCCAAAGATTTATGAATATAGAAAACAGTTCCTGGCTACAGTATAATGAAAGAAGAAATTTCTGTAAGGTAACTAGAGGAAAACATGCATAGAAAGATGCAGTCAGAATCCTGTAAATGAAAAGGAAAAAAGCTCAGAGAATCTGAGATTGACGTATCATATTTCTCAACATGAGAGAAGCCAATTACATGAACTTAAAGAGGAAATTTTTTTATTAAAGGTTAGCACAGATAGTCCCTCCAAAATGATAAAAACATCTGCCCTTTCAAGTGCAAGACTACAAGGAGCAGGCATGGTACCAACAATAACTCACCCTTTGAGTTGAGACAGAGCGCTTATCCTTTGTGCCCGAGAAACCAAATGACCTAGGCTGTCAATGAAAGATTGTTTAAAGAGTCAATGTCACAATAATTAGAACAGCAGACTGATCAATACCATTAGAAGAGAAGAATCAACTAGGTTACATCACCAAAATGTGATGTATATAATCAAAAAGAGCATTTTCCTTCAATTGTTTTGTCACATCAACAGGCAGACCTAAAATCACCATGTTCAGTACAAGAGCACAGGGACAAACCTGTACGCCAAGCATTTTTCCTATCAACCCCAATGCCTCCTGTGTATCTTTGTTTTCCTTGTATAGATGAAACCTGAACGAATATTATCAGTGGCTTTCAGATGCTGTTAAAGTGTAATAGAGGAAGAACTAAACTGCGTCATCATTGATAAGTGAGAAACAAATATATCTTTCCAAAAAGCATATGTTTTTCCTTAAGAAAAATCTTATAAAATAATATTAAACTTCTCGCTATCAAACATCTAATCAAATTGATAATAGCAATTGTTTTACATGAATGAAACAAATGAATACCTCTTAGACATGCTAGTTCTATCTCATCAATCAACAAGCTCCATTTTATTTTTATCCTTTATCATAAATAATGGTGATAGAAACAATTATCTTCCTCTGTAACAATGGAAAGAATGAACCACCCTTTTCAATACCTGAGGAACTTGCCAAGATTCTGTGGCCAATTTTCTGAACCTCTACTATCGAAGGGTTTGTCACTTCTCTCTTTGCGTTTCTTAGAATGCCTGCCACCATTGTCATTCCCTGCTGAGGATAATCTCACACGTATACACTTTGATGAAGCATCAGGTCCGTCAACAGTGTCGGTGACGAAGAATTTGAAGTTTACTTTAAAAAAGTTATGAATTGCCTGAAAGACCAAATAAGATATATCAATCAACTTTTTAATCAAACTAGGTGTAAATCGGTTTGTAAGCTTGGTAACTTGGATCATCAGAGTATAAAATGGACCTTAGCCCTTCTATCTGGAGTCTTAAGCAAAATTGAAACTTGCACATATCACTTTGAACTTAGTTCCATATTTCTACGTCTATTGCGATATCAATTTCCACAATAAAAACAAGTTCAAGCTCACAAACTCACTGTTCGATGTGATTTATCTGAACTTGCAGAAAGAATAATGGGTGAAACACTGTCTTCACCACCACTACTTGCAATCTGACCAATAAGAGATTTCAAACTCTCAGCATCAGATTCACCTGCTAGCACTCGAAAAGATTCAACCTCAGCATCATAATTCTTATTTACTTGATCAGACACCTTAGTTCCTGCATTTTCCACCACTTCCACAGCCTGAATAATAAGAACTAATGTCAATTTTGCAACATAATAATATCTCAACATAATAATAAGAAGAATTACAAGTCTTGGTCCAAATTCAATAAGGGTTCACTATATGAATTTCATTCAGTTTTATCTTTAAATAATTCATCTATAATCTCAATGACCAAAGATAAACAAATAAACAATTACAAAGAAAAATTTTCATGTCTCAATATTGCTATAAACAAACACGAACTCAATCATACAACACAGAATACTTTCCCATCAATACAGTGAGCAATAAAATTATTTTAGTTAAATAAACTGACATCATCATGTTTAGGTAATCAAAAAACAAGCTTTAAATCTCAGCACCTATAGAGTGTGGTGAATCTCAGTATGTAAAGTTTACACAACACATAAATGCCTTCAACATAGATACAATTATAAAAATATAACAAGAAGAAGACTAATTACAAATGAAAATTCTAAACACCTATAATCGAACACAAATGTGAGTTTTAACCTATAAATGGAGAAGAAACAAACACATAAGTTTGAAGACTAATTGCAAATGAAGACTCCCATAATTTACCTCCGGAGGAGCATCTAAAGAGGTCAGGTGGACAACATTCCCATCAGTGTCAACTTCATTCACAATGAAATCAGAATATCTGCATAAATTTGGATAAATAAAAATTAAATAAATAAATGAAAAAAAAAATCCAAGGAAATGCAATGCAAGGTGAAGAAGGAGACAAGCCTTTGTTTGAGAACGCCGCGAAAGCCAGGGAGATTGGAGATGTAGCAGAAAATGCCGACGTCGGCCTCTTGTATGGATGTCATTACAGAAACTGTGGTGACGGTAGTTAGGGTTTTGAAGCTATTGTTGCGGTTGTTGAAGACGGAGTAGGGTTTTAGAGTCGAAAATAGTAGCAGAGACGACGACGCTGGCACTACAAAGCTTCGCCACATCTGTTTGTTGGTTAGGTTTTTACGATTTTGCACCTCTGAAACGCGTCGTTTTACATGTTTCTCCTACGCTGCTGTGACGAAAGAGTAAAATGTGAATCAAGTTGGGGAAAAATGTTATAATTTAAATTAAAAGGGATAAATGGAATTTTAGGAAGCAAGATAAGGAAAAAAATTGAGTCTAAATCAAAGTCAAAATGCCAGATATGCAACTATACCAAAATATAGGGGTATTACTATAATTAACCAAGAAAAGAATTAATACACATGAAAAACCCTGGCTGCTTGGAATCACGTTCTGTATTGCACGCATTTTATTCATCTCTCTCTTTCTCACAAGCTTAGCCGCCATTATCCACCCGACGTTGACCTTCCCGGAAGACAGATCGAATTCACTTCGTTGTTGTAAGCTCTTGGTTCTCAGCTTCATCATTTCCTCAATTCAATTGAACATACTGTGTCTATATTTGTACATTCGGTATTGGGATTTGAAATGGTTGTTTGGAGTGGAGTAGAGCGATTTTGGTGTTGATTTGAATTTTTATTTATTATTTTTTTAAATGGGTTTATGCTTTGTCCTTTGTGTTCAGAGCTGAATTTGGAAGGTATGGCTGGTCCAGAGGATAAGAAGTCTGACAAGAAAGCTGAGAAGAAGGAGAAGAAGGAAAAGAAAGATAAACCTAATGCAAGCGGTGGTGAGTTGTTGTCGACTCTTATCTGATGCGGATTTTTGTTATTGATACTTGTTGTGAAAATTTTGCATTTGTATTTGGCTTTATAGGTGGAGGGAAGAAGAAGGAGGTGAAGAAGGAGACAGGTTTGGGGCTTTCGTTTAAGAAGGATGAGAACTTTGGGGAGTGGTATTCTGAGGTGCGTTGGAATTGTTTGTTTTTTCCTTTTTGAGTTAACATTTTTGAATGTTGATGTGACTGTAGTGCTTAATTGAGGTGTTGGGTTAGTGTAGAAAGTGACTTATAATTTTGATGAATTGTGGTTAACGGATCTGCAGTAGGATTTGTATCAGATAGCATGGAGTTGGTCTTCAATGTTGATTATGCTAGTTTCTTGTGAATTGTTGATCTATACGGCTGATATTCAATTGATTACTTGCAATAGCCATTTGATTATGTTAGTTTCTTGAAAGTGGTTGATGTTGTAAGTTTTTGGTACTCACGGTGTGATGTGGCATGAGGGTAACAATAGCCAGAATAATCAAATTTGAATTTATGTATCTTACTTAAGAGGCTGATAATTCCTTTGATTATATGCAAGCATTCTTCCATGGAAGTATTTATTTCTACAGGAATCTAACCAATTTGCTATATTATTATTGTTCAAGAATGACTTTGAAGCTGCTGGATAACTGTTTTGATGCATAGCTTCTATAATTCTGTTGGATTGTATCACTTATAATTCTTTTTGCAGGTGGTTGTCAATGGGGAAATGATAGAGTATTATGATATATCTGGTTGTTATATCATAAGGCCCTGGGCAATGGCAATCTGGGAGATCATGCAGGTTAGTTTGAAAGTGGAAAGGATTTTTTTGATTCTTATGTTTAATTTATATTTTGGTCATTCCTACTTGTTCAGAGTTCTTTTGGTGCAAGTTTGTCTTCCAATCAATATGATCTGTTAGAATAATTTTCTTTATGATTTTCAACTTTGCAGAGTTTCTTTGATTCAGAGATCAAGAAAATGAAAATCAAGAACTGTTACTTCCCACTTTTTGTATCCCCTGCTGTGCTAGAGAAGGAGAAAGATCACATAGAGGGATTCGCTCCTGAGGTGAGATAAAACTTTGATTCAATGAAAGAGACAAAATCTGTCACAGGCCTTGAAAATCAAAATAGTTAATTAGTTTCTTACTTTTGTATTAGCTAAAATATGTCAAACTACTATTGGATAATGAAAAGATTAATTTCTTGATGCTAAAAGATGTAGTGTTTTGTTATTATGAATGCTTGCATTTTATTGTGATGAATGGTGAGATTAAAAATTAATTTAGGCTACTCTATATATTCAGCTAGAGCCTTTTTTTTTTTTTTTATAATTTTTTTTTTACTACAATGTTAATTGTGAATTGTTTCATTTAATTCCTGCTAGCTCTATGCTGTTTAATGGTTAGAGTAAGTTGTTTAATCGTGTGTTTCATTAAAGGAACCTTCTTCTCTGGATTATAGGGGAAAAGGTTACTTTACAAATTCTGTACAACTGAGATAAGAAGTGACAATGTGGGATCTTGGTCTTTTTCAGGTTGCTTGGGTGACAAAATCAGGGCAATCTGATTTGGAGGTCCCAATTGCTATCCGCCCAACTAGTGAAACAGTTATGTATCCTTACTATTCAAAGTGGATTAGAGGACATCGAGACCTGCCATTGAAACTTAATCAGTGGTGTAATGTTGTTCGATGGGAATTTAGTAATCCTACACCATTTATCAGGTTTGTGTCTGGTTAATAGTGATTCCTATTTTGACACAAGTATTGCCTTTTGATCAAAAAACTTCCTGAAGCTGTTTTTGTATATAAGAATCTGGTTCAACAATTGGATCTAATTCTATTCTCTATTTTAAAATTTTATTGTAGGAGTCGTGAATTTCTCTGGCAGGAAGGACATACTGCTTTCGCAACAAAGGAGGAAGCGGACACAGAGGTTAGGAAGTTTGAAGTTAAAACTGACTTCAAACAGATTTGCTCTTTTCATCCATTCCTAAATTTTTTCACTGAAACAAAAAGATTTATTTTTGCGGTTTACATGTGGTGCTATGTGTCAGGTCCTTGAAGTTTTGGAACTTTACAGACGCATTTATGAAGAATTCTTAGCTGTTCCAGTTATCAAAGGGAAGAAAAGTGAGCATGAGAAGTTTGCTGGTGGACTTTACACAACCACTGTTGAGGTATGTTTTAACTAGATGTCAAGATGCGGCTATTTTCCTCTATGATGACATGGTAGCCTCATTATTCCACTTTGTATTATATAAATAGAGAAACCTATTTTAACTATTCATGTCTTATCTGCAGGCATTTGTTCCAAACACTGGACGTGGTATACAAGGTGCTACATCACATTGTTTGGGCCAAAATTTCTCAAAAATGTTTGATATTACCTATGAAAATGAGAAAGGAGAGAAAGCTAAGGCTTGGCAGAACTCATGGGCATACACTACACGGACAGTAAGCTTTTGACTTGTGTTACCTTTATGGATTACAAAACAGTCATTACCTGTGATGGACTTTTTTTGAACTGTTTCTCTTTGTGTTATCTTGTTCCATATTTTGTCGTTGGTTTAAGGCAATATATTCTCCAGAAGTTGTATTAAGTATCCCACTTTTCAGTCATTGTTTTTCTGAAATGACTACTGAAGAAACACAATATGTAGGGAAAAACTATAGAAGTAAATAGCTTATCTTATTCAGCATAAAACACCTATTTATATACAAACTAAGCTAATAATTAGGACCTAAAATAAGGAGATTTGATTCTCCATTTAATGCTAGTAAATTACAATCTCCTAAATAAGGACTGACAAATATAGTAGATAGAAGAGAGATTTATGGAATCTGAAATATTCAACAGCTACTTTAGCATGTGTTGTAATCATATAGTTATTGTTTACTATTTGTTCTTAGGATAGCAGCAGTCATAAGGTTATAGCTTAACTGTGTATGTTATCTATATATATAAGTACTTGTCTGAGTGCTAACATGGAATTTTGTAACTGCTCAACGTTCCTAATGCATTGAATATGTGCATAGATTGGTGTGATGGTGATGGTTCATGGGGATGACAAAGGATTGGTGCTGCCACCCAGAGTGGCATCAGTGCAAGTTATTGTGATCCCAGTCCCCTACAAGGATGCTGATACTCAAGGAATTTTTGATGCCTGCAATGCCACTGTTGAAGCCTTGAATAAAGCAGGTATTCGAGCTGAAGCAGACTTGAGAGACAACTACTCTCCTGGATGGAAGTATTCTAACTGGGAAATGAAAGGTGTTCCTCTTAGAATCGAGATAGGGCCAAAAGACTTGGCTAATAATCAGGTTAGCACGTCTTTTTTTGTTTCTGTATTGTTAGTGTCACCTAATATTTCATGTTTAAAGGTGAATGTACAACTTTATAGATTGTCGTCTTGCATAATAATGATGGTAGAATTGACCTTAGACAGTGACTTGAACTCATTATGTTCTCAGGTTCGTGCCGTTCGTCGTGATAATGGAGCAAAAATTGATCTGCCTAGGGCCTCTTTGGTTGAGCAAGTGAATGAGCTCCTTGACAAGATTCAACAAAGCTTGTTCGATGCTGCCAAACAACGGCGAGATGATTGCATTCAAACTGTAACAACTTGGGATGAATTTATTGAGGCACTTAGCCAAAAGAAGATGATCTTAGCTCCCTGGTGCGATGAAGTGGTAAGTAAATCCATATGTGTATTGAAGTGAGATTTTGAAATTGGATGTTCGATGATGCATCAGTTACTCCATTGCTAAAGAATGGGAAAGATCAGCTCTTGCTTTTGGTTGAAAAAAGATATAACATCTCTCAAATTATATGCATCTCCTTCGAAACTATAAATTGAGTTTCAAATTTCCCTTTTTTTGATTATCCAGGAGGTGGAGAAAGACGTGAAAGCACGAACGAAAGGAGAGATGGGAGCAGCTAAGAGTCTGTGTTCTCCAATGGAGCAGCCCGAAATCCCTGAAGGTAATACATGTTTTCCTGACATTGTTCCTACATAAACTATAACTCTGAATACAATTTACTTCCTTCTAGAGAGCTCTAAAATCACACTTCTTGTTCATACAAAATCAATACAGGTACGAAATGCTTTGCCTCAGGAAAGCCAGCCAAGAAATGGACTTACTGGGGAAGAAGTTACTAAACCAGTCTCTCCATGAAAGCTCAAGAACTGCATGATTATATCATAATTTTTCTTTCGACATGATTTTATTATGATAGGGCATACACTTCACTCTTCAATTTTTCTGATGGCTTGTTTACTCAACAATACATTCAAACATGTACACTGAAGATTGCTATATCAAATTTATGTTCAAAATAGTTAAATTATTGCTACAATCATATGAATGGAAAGTAGATGCTTGATCAATAAATACAGCAGAAAATCTGGAATAGTCTCAGAGAATATTCAATGTTGCTATTGGTGGATGTAGATTTTGCATTCATGTACACAAAATCCACTATTTTTAGCAATATACCTTTAATAATTCTCAATGGCAATAGTTTTCTGAAATCTTTTTCATAAAAGCAGTTTGATTTTTTAAAAAATATATAAATAATATCTCACTGGAGGACAACAATCTGAATAAAGTTTTTTAAATTTTTTTAAATGTGAAATTCAAAAGCCCCAAATCAGTAAATAGTAAATACTAGAAGTTATCTAGAGAAAAGTGCTTTTTCATTTGCAATTACTTTAATTGGAGTGGCAAATGCTTAAAATGACCATACACATTCACTACACAACACAAGACGAAAGAGTGGTTGCTTCAAAGTCATTTGATATATAAAACCACAACACAACACCGCAACAGATCCAGAAACCGGCCCAACAAAACACACAAACACACTCAGACTCGCACTCTCGCAACAGCGACGACGGAGAAACAGAGAGATGGTGACGAAGACGGAACAATCGCAGTTGCAGAGTTTAGAGAGTCAGGTGGAGAATGGAGGAGGAGGTGCTTGGGAGTATCTTTGTCTTGTTAAGAAGCTTAAGGTCAGGCGTCCTGATAAGGTTCTCAAGTACGGTCTTTCAATTTTGAATGACAGAAAAAAGCGATCTGCTCTCGGCCCTGATGGTTAGTCTTTGATGATTTATTAAATTGGGTTGTTTTTGTTTTTTGATTTGTTCAATTGGGTTGCTTTAGTTTTGTGATTTGTATGCTTGGTTGATTTGTTCAATTGGGTTGTTTTGGTCTTGATGTGTAGTTGAGTGGTGTTTTGCTTTTTTCTTTATTAGGTTTAGTGGCTGTTTGTTAGTTGATTGAAGTGTGGTGTATGCGAAGAGAATTTTGATGAACTTTATTTCTTATGTATTGTTTAATTTGGTTTTGAAAATTGAGTATTGGATTTTTAAGTTGAGTATATTAGTTGAAAATAATATAGTCGAGCTAGGAAGTGTTTGGATTAGTTTTTATTTTTATTTATTTTTTTATTTATATTGAATGGTTTGGGTTTGTGAGTTTGGAAGCTTGTTCGAACTGCAGATGGCGGTTGAGAATTGATGGTCCATGGAATTACAATTGGGTTGTTTGCATTGAGAGTGTCTTCTCTCACTATCAGTGGACTTAATGAGTTTGTATGTCTTGTTAAAAGAAAGAAAGAAATCAAAGCCCCTAGTCTTGTATGGAGGTATTGTTAGGTTTTGTGGAAAGTCTGATCCAAATTCAGGTTTAATGTTGATAAAGTTTTGAGCTTGTCAGAGTAGTTTGAATGTATAATTGAAATTGGTGTTTTGTGTCTGTAATTGATGATATATTACTTTCAATGATTTAACTTCCTTGGGAGTGAATACATGTACTGGCTATTTTATGATGGAATTAGGAGCCCTTAGTGAACCTTAAAAGTAAGGAGATTCTGCATTTTCTGTTCAGAGCCACGTTCAATTAGAAAAACGTTGTTCTAGTGAAGTTGGTTACTCTCAGAATTGCTACTCAATTGTGTGTTCTGTGTTACCTGCTAAGTTAATAATTAGATTGAATCTGAATGACCATTTTGGAACTAGCTCAAGTTTTTAATCAGATACTTTTTGCCTTTTTGACACAGAATGGACCCTATATGAACAAGTATCAATTGCAGCTATGGACTGTCAATGTCTTGATGTTGCGAAGGTATATGATTCAATCTTCCCTTTTCTAGATCATTTTCAACTGCTTTATTAGTACTCTCTGATTGAAGAACTTAGGCTCTACTATGCTAGTCGCTATAGATTGAGGGTTCCTGGCATTGATATATTTTGATTTCTCCATGCATTATTTATTTAGGGATAATTTCTAACTAAAGCCATTTTGAATCTTTTTTTTTTTTTTTTTAATTGTAGTTATATATATATATATATATATATATATATATATAACTATATATCATTTGAAGTAGCTAGAGGGAAAAAAAATAAGTAGTTTTTGTACAAAGTAGTGATCAAAAAGGGTTCGGAATGGCTAATTTGGAAGGGGGGAGAAGTTCTTTTCTTCTACTTTCACCTTGGTTTACTCAAAAATTGTGAAGATCCAATAAATGTTTCAAAGCCATTAATTTGATGTATTTGTTGAATATTCTCTTCTCTGTTTTGGTCTTTGGCTCATTCAAACTTCACCGGACTAGTGAAGTTTGTTGTAATTAGGTATCTGAGACTAGGAAGTTTGTTGAATGTGTAAGTGTGTTTTATTTAATTACTCTCTTTTTTTCCTTTTTTTTTTCTTTTCTAATATATATTTTCAAATAAATTTTAATAATATGTTAGTTGAACATTTGAAGAAAAATGGTGGCTGCAAGAAATACAATATGATCATAAGTTATCCTTCAAATTTTTTTCTTGTCTGGTTGGGATCTGCTTAGACTTTGCACCTTTTGCAGGACTGCATAAAGGTATTGCAAAAGAAGTTTCCAGAGAGCAAGAGAGTTGGTGAGTGATTATAATATTTTCATGCTTTTTCCTTCCCGTTTATACTTGTGTGTCACTGTTTAATGATGAGGGACTGCATTTTTATGCCCAATCTAGCTTGGTATATTTTTTATATTATCCCTGAAAGAAGCATCAGAGCCAGTTTTAAACTTATAATATCGCTGTAATAGTTAAAACTGTTATGGTGATATTTTTGTCACACAAAGCTCTTTCTGAAGTTCAGTGCAGTAGGTTTTAGTTGGCAACTTGTGTTACATGGTGATAAGAAATCATGCATATACATTTTCTCTATAAATTTCATTGGTTCTCAAGATTGAATGACTTGGTAATGTTGGCACGCATTACAGCAAGGTTAGAAGCAATATTGCTTGAAGCAAAGGGGTCATGGGCAGAGGCAGAAAAAGCATATGCAAGCCTTTTGGAAGAAAATCCCGTTGATCAAGTAATGCTCGATAACCCATTCTTCATCCATAGATTTCATTGATTTTCTTATTTTCTTGTATTTTATATTTATGATTGTTTCTTTCTTACTGTCATTTCTACCTTGTTGATTCGAATTATTCAGGTTATACACAAAAGGAAGGTAGCCATGGCGAAAGCACAAGGTGATATAACAGGAGCAATAGAGTATCTAAATAAATATCTTGAAATGTAAGGCAATTTATTTATGATTCTCTCTTTCTCTTTTGAGATGTTATACTTGTAGGTATGGCTAACGCTAAATCTTTGTGTCTTCTGTTGCAGATTTATGGCAGATCATGATGCATGGAGAGAGCTTGCTGAAATATACGTCTCTTTGCAGATGTGAGTGTTATTCTACTCGCTGGGTCCTCTTACTGTGGTTTTTCAGATGTACTTCCTGATCCTATTTTCCCATAGCTGAGTTCTTTTTGTGTTGATAATTAGGTACAAACAAGCAGCCTTTTGCTATGAGGAAGTTATACTAGCACAGCCAACTGTTCCCCTTTATCACCTCGCCTACGCCGATGTAAGCACTTTTCTCTTTTTTGTCATCACAATGGTTTTTCTTTCTTGATGTTTATTGTTTCTCTTTTTTAAGAGAAACGATTCATAAGAGCTCTTAAGATCATCAAATATAGAAGTGAACATAAAAAAAAAAAAAAAAGGTTATTGCATCTCCTTTGCCACTCCTGTAGATAAAAAATAATAAACCCAATTAACGCTGTCAACACTTCAGAAGCAATTGCTTGTTTTTATACATTGCTATTATCCTCAAAATGGAAGACACAGTATGTCTCCATATGTATATGCATTATTCATTGTTTGACTCTTGGACAGTTGTTTTCATGAGTTTGCTCATCTAATAAGCTTCATTTATTTTATGGTATCTTTTCCAAACTACATTTGTAGACTGTCTTATATTTTTCATGGATCAGGTGTTATATACGCTTGGTGGGTTAGAAAATCTTCAGACAGCAAAGAAATATTATGCATCCACTATAGACTTGACTGGGGGCAAAAATACCAGAGCACTTTTTGGTATTTGCTTGGTGAGCTTTCTCTCCTCATAAAAAAAGCTTCTTCACACTGCTTGTTTTAGCACAATTCATCCAACATTTAATTTGGCATCAACGCAGTTGGAACAACTATCTTATTTCTCATATCACCATTTCATCAGAGTGTCACAATCCAATGACTTTATGTTTCGATCTGATTTCCAGTGTACGTCCGCAATAGCACAGCTCTCTAAAGGGCGAAACAAGGACGACAAGGAGAGCCCAGACCTGCAATCCCTTGCGGCAGCTGCCTTAGAAAAGGACTACAAGTACAGAGCTCCTGACAAGCTCCCTCTGCTTAACGCTGCCTTGAAAAGCTTGAAACTTTGATTACCAACATTGCCTGTGCTTGATTGAAAGATTCATATTCTTCCCCCAACAAAAGTCAGAAGTGATCAACATTAACTCACTCCAGAAATGACTCAAACTTATGATTATCTTTTCAAAACCAAAATTTCTTTTCTTTAGTCCTTAATACCAGGGAAATTATGTATTATTTTTGGCTTCTTTATTGGCAATCTAGGCATTGTTGTGAGATAATTTACTCGTGTTAAGATATGACTTGTTTTTCAGCTAGTATCTGGATTAATCTTGCAATATACATGTTTCCAGTGAAAGATTTTCGTGTATTTGTGCCTACTTGTGGACAATAAAACATAGCATTTGATCAGATTGGATTTTTCTTAGATGGACCTTCTTGGTCTATAATTTATCGACTTTCAATGGATATGGTCAGTTTCTCAAGATGGGAATTGTCTGGGTCCATTGATTTGCAGGCCAGTATTATGTAATTTTATCAGACACAGAGGTATCAATTTCTTTTTAGGGCATCGTTTTCATTTAACAGTTTTGGAGGATTGAATATTCTCTGTGCTAATCAAACAACAGAGGAAAAAAATGGTTCTGAAATCTGGTCAGTAACAAACCAATCCCAAAAGTGATCAACAGAGGACGCACTTCAACATCTGACAAGATGGAGCACATCAATCTCAGATTTGGCTAATTCACAACATCAACCCAGATTTCAAAAACCAATGCAAGACATCAGATTATAAAACCAAAAACTTTTTATCTTAAATTAGTCAAAAACATAACAATCATAAGCAAAAAACTCACTTAACAAACCCTACTTTCTATACTTGTTACCTCTTCCTCCGCCTCTACCTCCTCCACCACGGTTCTTTCCACCACCTAAACCTTTATTAGCATCGGAATTCCCTTTCATCTGTTCCGGCAACGGAAGTATATGATCCACACACTTCCTGAAACTGAAATCATCAACAGATCCATCCTCTCTAATCAAGAAAAAGCACCTGCTTTTCCACATTGGATGGAACCTAACTTGCACATCCTGGACACCTCCGCCGATCTTCCTATCGGCGTCCGCGTGACCTTTCTTCAGCAAATCTACCAACACCAGCTGCTCGTACTTGTTCACATTCACGTTCGGTGGCCAGAAGTGAAGAAGCTTGAAGAAATAATCGAACATGTCGACCGAAGACGTAAACTGCTTCGGGCCTAAACTGACCGGGTCGGACTTCTTCTCCAAACGCTTCTCCTCCACCGATACCTCCTCCTCGGCTACCTTCTGCTTCTTCTCGACGCCGTCGTTTGCTTCCTCTTCT
The DNA here is from genome assembly GCA_031304145.1 of Cardiospermum halicacabum. NCBI lineage: Eukaryota > Viridiplantae > Streptophyta > Magnoliopsida > Sapindales > Sapindaceae > Cardiospermum > Cardiospermum halicacabum. The sequence continues at coordinate 36,390,956 of CM062389.1, read as the reverse complement.
TCTCTTGATCGTTTCGGTTTAGGTTCGCCGTTCTTTTCCGATTCATTCCCTACGATGTCCATTTCAGTGGTCGTGTTTGTTGTCTCGTTAACTTCTTTGTTTGCCTCCTCCGCCATATCCGATCAGATTGGATTACACAGTGAAGTCTAAAACCCTAGCTTTTGCTCTCTTTTAAATTGAATTTCAAGAATAAACCCTAGCTCTAGCTGTTAATTTATATACAATCACAAGGGTACGTAATGTATCAGATTAAACGACGCCGTTGCACTAAAATCATTTCATGTTGCCTAATATCATAAAGGACCCACCTAGATTCTTTATATTGCTTATTTTGCATAGTTTTAAAGATCCGATGTTACTAAATAATCATATGAATCTTGAAAAATATCTTTTTTGGTACCATTAAGATTTGGTACCTTTAGAATTTCGACTTATATTAATCCACTTTAGTATAAAAATCTTCAATACTCAATGAAGTTGGAAAACAACAATACTCAATAGAATCACTCGTTCCCTTGATCTTTTACAAGACATGATAAAATACTTACCTACACTACATATCTGCTATTATGGATACTTCTTCATGACTCAGATGCTTATGCCTCACTAGCACTACATGACTTTATACACGAAACTCTGAACTAATGAACAACGTGCAGGACCATAGATACATGTTATATTAATCTTTTCATCCTTGGAACTGAAAAAATCTCATGAAAATCACTCTTCGTCGAGCAAATCCACGGAAGGGAATGGATGGATAGATCTCAAGATCATCTTCCTGCTGTTACGCTTGGAGATTGATAATGATGATGATGATGATGATTCTCTAATGTTGCGAGGAGGTGATAGCCTTTTCGAATTGGGAGAGTTTGGTCTGGCAACTTTTGTTGATAAAGAAATGCTTTGGAGATTCTTGGGGGTTTCATCTTCTGGAGTCATCTGAAGCTGTGTCTGAGAGTTGGGCTGATCAGATGTATTATTGGTTTTGTGTTTTAAGCTGGTACATGACCTAGGATGTGGAGCTACATCAAGATGAGAATGTCCTAATCGCTTCCCCCTATGTAATGAATTAAGGATCAGTGAATGGAGTAAGCTTAACTGGCTTAAGAAATAAGAAATCTGTATCGCTTACCTTGACAGCCTAGCAATGATAGAAGGACGTGGTAATGAAGCATCTTGGTGATCATCTTCATCCTTCTTGATTGTGTAAGCTAATTCGTTGTTATCACATACTTCAGATTCCTCATTCTTGTATTCAATTTCTAAATATCCTGAAAGGAAGGTTAAACAAATGTATTCATTTATTTGTTAAGTTTTTTTCTTCAACCAATAGCATTAATAACCTAAATAAGAGTCCAAAAAAAGGCTTACCTTCCTTTCTTCCATAAGCATTTTGGCAACCTTCACATCTGCAGCTTACTGAGCATCCAACGCCACCCTTTACAGATGAACACTCATGATGAATATCAAATGACAGAAGCTTATACATGAAAAGAATAAACCAAGCTAGAAAACCAACCTGAAAGCATTCACAGTACTTTTTCAAGCAACTTGATCTTCGACAGTTGCATCCTCTCTTATGCCTGGCTGAGGCAGGAGTCTTGTTGGTTTCATCCTGCATACATGATGACGAAATGCAATATAAGAGCAATGTAGGAATACTAGAGAAACATGTTAACTGAGTCATATTTGCCACCCAGCCACCACAGTGCAACCTCAAGAATCTCGGCAACATGATATTGTGGGTACAAGTTCACCTAGGAGAATGAGGCAATGCAGAGGATGGACTGTGATGGCATGATGCTAGTATAACGTGAGGGATAGTTTCTTACCCCAGTATCTGCTGTTGTACTAGTGCTTCTAATCACTTTGGGAGCAAAAGCAAGTGGGTTCCGAGATTCAATCTGTCTACGAGTCTCCAGAACAGTATCTTCATGCGTAGGCTTGTTAAAGCAATCCAGACATGAACAAGGCTCAACACAGTAGAGACCCGCAGCAAAGCACTCACAATAACTATCAAAGAATATGAATTACATAAATGTAGCTCTCTAACAGTATCTTAATGCACAAAGAAAAGGAAAAAGATTTCATGCAAAAAGTACATCATCATTAAATTAAATTATATATCATGGAAGTATTAGTCAATGAAATAATAAAATAAAATAAATACTTACAGCTTCAAGCATTTTGACCTCTTGCAGTTGCAACGCTTGCAGGCCAAGTTTTCTCCAGCAAGTTCTAACTTGAACCTGAGAGACAAGAGCAGTTAAATATTCTGGCCAAAATCTCCAATTATATTAATATAAGAACAAATAGTAGTAGTAGCTATACATGCCTCTTTCTTTTAGGACTATTCTGCACAGCCTCTTCCCCACCAGTATTTACAGATGACTGCACTGCATTTTCCAGAACCTTATCACTGTCACCAGGATTAGAATTCTTTTCTGCTGCTTTTGAAGTGGAGGGTCCAATAAGAACATCACCACTGGATGTCAAGGGATCAAAGGATATGGAGCTCCCCATGCTTATTAATTGCTTTCCGGAAGACAATGTCTTACACTTGATAAACTTACCATTTGCTGAGGATGTAGCGAGAGAATTCAAGTGTAAGCCTACACTTGGTAACCTGGGCAAAGAATGGCCAACAGCTGTCTTACTGTGGACTAAATGGTTTTCTTCAGGGGAAACTTCACAATCAGATTGAGATGGGATGTGAGAACTGCAGGTTTTGTGAGACCCTGTTGTCTCGAAAACGAGGCAACGCCTTCGGATCTTGAGCTGCAGCAGAGAACCAAGGAAAGCATGGTAATTCATAAGGAACTATGACAAGACTTTCAATGATATGATGGCAATAAATAAAGTCAATGATACAAATCAAAATCAATTAAAGACATCAGTGTGATGGATTCCTACACATTCATACAATGCTTTGCAATAATGAATTGTTAACTACCGGCATCCTACCAATCTGCTCTACTCATGCTCCTATATCTAGCATGTATATCTAGCGACCGTAGTTCCACTACAGTAATTTACAGTACAGTCTTTGTATACTATCATCAACCATGGAAAATCCTAAGATATTAGGACCTATAAATAGCCAACCATGAGCATTGCACTTGGTTACATTGTGATTTAGCACATTGATAATTTTTTATAACTACTTTATAGGAATAAGCAATTAAACTTGGATATTTAACTACATTTCGTACTCCGAGCTTAAGAAAATAAATAGTAAAGCAGCCATGTAACATGCTAGATGATACCTCATCTGTGACATCCGAAGTTCAATCAAAACAAACTAGGTTCATTCGTATACATAACATGACAAGAAAATGACTTAAAGAAATATAACTGTCCTTTACCTTGCAGCTAGATTGGCCACATTTTTCTGCGTCCTCACCAACTTCAGCTCTTGCATCAGTAACAACTAGCTTGTTCTGTAGACTGCAAGAAAGGATATCATTTGTCTGATCCTTATCTTGCAAGTCCCCGGTTTCACCTGATTGAGTTTCTCTGAATTCAATTAGCTTGCTAGAAGCACTTGGGCTACTACATACCATGTTCTCAAAATCATTAGCATTTACTTGAGGTAGCTGTAGGACTGTTGAGACAAAAGTAATAGTTCCTGGATCTACTCCTTCCTGATCCTGCTCCTCAGAATTATTCTCAATGGCGGGGGAACTATCATTTAGATCAATGGCATCAGAAACCAATGAGACCCAGTTACATCCTGCTGCCTCATCAGTTTGCTGAACTCGAGAGATATTACGCAAATTCACTTCATCCTTAAAATGATGTCTATCCAGCAAGTTGTCACTATCGGATTGCGAGAAGGATGATTGTACACCATCCCCTTCCGGCAATCTGCTTGTTTCTGTCTCTTGAGTGCACACCCAATTACTAGATGATCCCCCACAATCATTCTTCTCCAAAGCTTCATCTAGTACCTCATCAGTAGCCTTTCCATATGCACATTTTAAGCTTAATCCACCCGCTTGTTCGACGGATGGATCAGATACTCTAGCATTTTCTACACTCTCTTTACTCACCTTGATCTCACTTCCAAAGAGAGAAATCTCAGTCTTCAATGGATCAGGGGAAAGAAGACTGAAAATAGAAACTTCATTAGTTAAGCTACATGACTGATTACAGTAAAATACATCAGATCAATAAAGCAAGAATCAATAACTGCATGCACCTTTTAAGTCTAGATTCCCTGAGTGAAACGACTTGAGGTGAAGCAAACACAGACGAAGGAGAAGGAAAAGTCAGCGAGTTGAATGAGCGACCAGCCTGTCCAAACTTAACTTGCTCCAGGGGTGAAAGATTGTTGATGTAATTAAAAACCGGAGAATCCTGCAATTAAAGAAACAGTTCTCTTTCAACCACTTAAAAAAACTATTGACAATAAGTACAATGCATTTAAATATCGATTCAACAGTTTATTTTAACTGTTGTGAGCAAAAATAACAATCAAGCAACAAATCACATTAGGGTTTCACTTCATTAAGAACATAAAACCCAATACAGCTCACAGATTCCATCAGCTAAAAACCATCAAAACACCATCCGAAATCCCTAAATTCACAGCAAACCTACACTACATCAATCACATCACAAAAGTCTTCATTGGAAACCGAATCGAAACAAACACGAAAACAACCAAAACCCAGCTGCCAAATCATAGAAAACCAGAACACAACTCCTTCAAAATCAACAAATGTAGCATACCCAACCAGCCAAATTAGCTGAAGAACAACATGCAAGAGTAGCTTACCTCAAACTTAGAAAGGGAAGAAGAAGTGGTTGAAGCAACGTGAGTCTTGTCAGGAGTGTCCATTGCAGAGACAGAGCAGCAGCTCTCTCTTGCTTCTCTGAGAGAGAGTGAGCGAATATGTGTTCCTCTCTCAAGCCCCACCACATCACATTCTTCAAAATACGTAGACTTTTTGTTTATTTAACAGGGAGTGAGACACAGACAGAGGCTCCAAGGCGGGAATTGTCTTGTTTTTGCCCTTTCATATTTATGGGCCTGGATCTGGGCCTAAAACCATTAATAGGCCCAAAACAAATTTCCAATGTGGTAAATTAATTAATTTAGATAACAACTATCATATTGTCATGTTAAAAAAATTGTATATTAATTATATTCTTTATAGATATATATTTTTAATTTAATTATAAATCTAGATTGTCACAATAATACATTATACAATTTAATTTAGTTTAATTAATTTTTATTTTTTCATAAAATAAATAAATTTATTTTAAATAAATGAGGTTTAAATTATAATTATTTAATAGAACATATTATATTATAAAAATGATATATATAAATTGTTTTTAATAATATAATAAAATAAATTTATTTTAAATAAATGAGGTTTCTTGTGAAAGTGAATTCGTTTAATAATAATAACCTAAACAATGTGATAAAAGTTTCCTTATTCCACAAGAAACATATCCAAATTAATAAATAAACTTGTGTAATTAATTAAGTAGAGATTTTAACTAATCTAAATAGAATATTATATGAAGATAAAATTAAACTAATCCGTGTTTAAGTAGGAAACAATCCCATCCAAATTAGGAAATACATTTACACGCTTAATGCATATATAAAAGCAGTCCGTCAGTATAATTGAAATGTGACAGGCAAATTAAACAAACTTACTTTGCTTCGGTTTCAAATTTCAATTTCTTGTCCAGAATAGTGTTGTGAGTTTTGGTATCTGAGAATGGTGCACAAGATCGTTATCAAGATACCTCCGGCTCTCGTCGAAAAATATGCTACCGAGAAAGCTGCTCGGCTTCAAAGTGCTACGATTGCTGCCGCTGGAGACCTCCAGACGCAAAGCTCAACGGTTGCCGCCACTGGAGACCAACAGATGCAAAGTAGAGTGGCCACGGTTGGTGACAATGTCAATGTGGCGAAGAAGAGAAGTGAGAGGAAGTTGAAGAAGAACTACGGAGTGATGATACCGAATAACAAGAAAATCAATAGAAGCAGAAAGATTTTCACTTCCCATTCTGAGATCGACCGAAGGAGAGACTACTCGTTTCATAAAAAAAGAGTGGAGCAAATTAAATACGCAAGAGACTACTCGTTTTTGTTTTCCGATGATACCATCGGTCAAGAGTTAGAGAAGATTTTGATGTGAACACTCTGTGACAATTTCATTTATTTCTCAATTTTGTAAGCTTGAAAGCCAAGTATTGTAATGTTGTTTTCTTTTTGAAAAAAAAAAGTAATATAATTGTGGGTATACGGCTACAGTATTTCTGTGAAACAAATCATTATTTTTGCATTAATCCATTGCTTACAGAGATTGTGTATTGTAACTTAGACTACTCGTTTCATAAAGAAAAGCTGGAGCAAATTAAATACGCCAGAGACTATTCGTTTTTATTTTCCGAAAGTTAGAGAAGATTGAGAGGCTACACCAGATTCTTTCAAGATTTCAAACACTGTTTCTGATCAATTTCATTGATTTTTTCTGTTTCCTATTTGAAACAGAAAAACTTTTGCATTAATCCAATATCCAACTGACAAAAAAACTTTGCTTACATAGATTGTGTATTATATATGTATATGATACAATAAAATGAATTCTCCTACTAATATCATACTAAAAAGAATGAATGGAATTCCAACTATGATATATACTTATCTACATCTTATAATATATTATATGCAGACTAGTTAGCTTTCTTTATCAAAGAATACAGCAACTAACCTTAACCATTCGAATCAAAGAATTTGCTACCTTGGACGAGTTTTGATTGGTTTTAGCTTGATTCCAAGACTCTCGGGAGAGAGCAATTCCGGTGCTATGCAAGAGTGGTTTGATGGAGTGGCTGGATTGGAACCGTTGCTTGATGAAGAAGAGAATTGCTGTTGTCTGTAGTAGCCGAATCCCATTAGGAAGAACTCGATTGGAATTAACATGGCCAATGGGTACTCTTCTGTTACCAACGAGCCGCACGCTTGAACCTATAGGAAACACAGACAATAATAGCTTATGTAAGGAAATTGGTTGAATGATTAGTATTCAGGGAAAAGGAACCATGGCATTACCTCAACGAGAGCACTGTTTTTTTGCCCGATCATTGTATTCATGTAAACAGATTCCGGCAGAAATGGACTACTTTCACCCACAAAAATTAGAGTTTTACACTTCAGCTCCATCAGGCCCTCCGTAAGGTCATGCCTCCTGTCAATCATTTCAATGATAAATAAAGCAGCCTTCAATGGCAACAGAATAGGAGAGGGACATATAGAAACAGATACGCTTGTAATTAAAATGACACCCTAACTGCTTTTGAGTAGATGCAAAAATTGATCTTTTGTACATTTAAGCAGACATGATGGTAACAAATTAAACACAACTCAGTGCAATTAACACAAAGCGTAAGAACCAGAGATACATTGCATTCAAGAAGCTGTGACATACTCATTAATTGCTTGAAGAAACCGCATGACATTCAGACTTTGCCGTTGATCCAAAAGCTGTGCAAATATTACAAAGTAGGTCAGTAACAAATTTTTGCTGCATCTTCTGTGCACATGAATATAGGAAAATAACCAAGAGTGCTCAATATTGGTATATCAATTGTAATCTACTTACCCTTAGGCAAGTTTGAATGATGGTCGATTCCTCATCTTGTATTCCAGTTCTTAGCTCCTACCAAAACAAATTAACAATTACTAGATATACCAAGATTGGACAGGACACAAAAATTAGAGTAAAATAGAGTACCTTACTAAAGTAGCGTTGGAGAAGGCACTCCTTCATCACTCCACACATACCATAAAAGTATAACAAGTTCATTAACACCTGAAGAAAAGTTGAAGTAAAATCTTAGCAAAGTTCCTATCTAGTTTTATTTTGGTAAGATCAAGATTGCTGGTGTGAGCACAGCCTACCGAAGTACAAAGTAATTTTAAGTAGCACATTAATTCATTTATTCATTCTTTTTATGGAAATTTGAAGCATGTTGGTGTCCGTATTAATAGTGTGACTATTGATTGAAAAGCAGATTAGAACCTTATTGTAAATCCATTCTGTCCATGATGGTGCTTTGCAAATAGGGGAAACCAGAATTAACCCAAGCACTCGCTCTTTATATTTCATCTGCCAAAAGATAAATACAATTACCCATTAAGTAACTGAATATCAAAAAACAAAAAATAGTTGAAGGTTTGTTCACTTACTGCAAAAAGTGTAAGTATATAAGCACCGGCCGTTACCCCCAAGCACAATACTTTTTTTAGCCTGATTCAGCATGAAAAAGGATTAGGGCATTAGAAACTGATATAAATACTTAAAACAAAGACAGAACCATTCAGGTCACACTTTGTAGGAAGCAGCTTGCACATCATCATAATGAAAAATAACGGACAATACAGAAGTTATAACAGCCGATTCAAAGAGAATAAATTGAATTAATTGAATTTACATCATAAAATAAGTGAACTTAAGAGATAACATCCATCAACTGCTCTACTTCACAAATTACGTAGTCAACACATGAGACTTTAAGCAACAATACCATACAGTCCTCAATTGAAGCAAACAGTATACAGGGTTACACAAAGTTTCAGCTTAAAGCACACAAGACTTCTAAACTATCATATTTTAGCATCACTTCCAATGTCAGAAACAAAACTACATTAACAAATAAAGATAAGCAACTACCTACCCGAAAAAATCCAGAACCTCCACAACTTGCTCGGCTAAGTCATCCACACTAAGCACAGGAGCTTCATCTGAAATCACATCAGCTCCCAACTGCAATAACTCTTAAGTAAATGGCAGAGAGAAGTTCATTAGAATCATTGAAAAACACAACCAATAAGCCAAGCACATTCATTCCAACAGCTATATACAATAACATTGATGTCGGCATTCCATCCGAAAACTAACCTCATGCCCTGGGGCATCAATGTGATAAATGCAGAAGTTATGAAGCAACAAAGAAGGTGCATCCGGGCAAAAGAAGAGGCCTTGAAAACAAAATGAATCTGTAAACCACAAAATAAATAATCATTAACAAACTCATCCAATAATTAGAAGTAAAAACAAGAAACCTCACAATGCAAACTCAATCAATCTCCATTTATTGAAACATATCACACGAACAAAAATATAATCATCATCAAAACACAATAAGGAAATCTGAAACCAATAATCAAGAATGTTCCAACTAATACTAAACTACACAGCACCACAAACAAATAGCTTTAAAAACAATATCTAAACACAAATACCCTACAAAGAAAAACACAAATGAAACACAATACAAGAAAGCTTAACATACAGTTGAGAGCAACATCTGGGTATGTAATCAAAGCAGGCTTCTCTTGATCACCGCAAACATAAACAGACACTGAACCTTTACTTGTTTTCACTACACATTCCTGCCACACATCAAACTAACACCAATCAGAAAACTTCAAACACCAATAAAAAGATTCAAATTCAATTTTAAAAAAAAAAAAAAATCAATGAAAATGTCTTCAGAGACTAAAAATGAATACCTTTCCTCCTAAAGGAACCATGTCAATGTCTATAGACACCGAATCACTAGAGTCGCCCATGATTCGGTCCTCTTCTTGACTATCTGAACCAACTCACTGAGTCAGTTTTTCCACAATCTCAGCTCTTATTCTTCTTATGAGGTTTTTCTCACATTTGTCTCTCCAGAGTATAATATTAACCGAAATGACGTAAAAGTCCTCGTCTTTTATACTAAATCACGACCAACTTAGGAGTCAAAGACGATATTACCCTTACGTGAATCCGTTGATCGATTGTCGTTTTGGTTGTTTTTAGTAGAGTTGGTGACCGTTAAGAGTGGTAAAATTGTCAAGTGCGCTTTTTCAAGAGGGTAAAAGGACATGACTACGGAGAGAGAAACAGCTGGATTTTGCCACGTGGAAGAATCTTAAAGGGATGTTCTGGTGCGCGAATATGTAAATCTTGATTCTTGATCGAGTGCACCAGCTCATCACCAGAACATGCTTAGTTGGCTTACACTTGCTCACAATTACAAATTAACCCCCACACATTTCTCTATTTTCACTTTCTCTAAAACAAAATTAAATATTTTAATATTTCTCAATTTTGGGATGTATTAGATTAAGGTAACAGTATAAAAAAAGTAATATCTATAAATTATGCATCTGGATTTGATATTAAGAGTTTTTAATAAATTATTATTATAATTAATTTTTATTAATAAATTTTATTTTATTTTAATATTATACTATATTTTAATAGGTGTTATTATGTTTCGTTAATCCCAAACTCGAAAGTTGTTCTCAGCGAACTAAAAGTCTGCTTGGGATATCTTGTACTTTTGATTTCTGATAGAAGAAAAGAAGTAGAAACACTTTGACAGAAGTATAACGGAAGTGTTTTCACTGAAAGCATTTTCTCTATAAACACTTCTGAATTTCAAACAATAATACAGTACTGAAATGTGCTTTTGAATCCAGAAAGCTGGAAAAATACTTATATAAATCATACCAAACATGCTCAAAATATATGTGCTAAATTTGAGATATGTAAAGAGTTTGGATGTGAGGCTAAAATTGAGTTGTAAATGAGTAATAAATGCACATGCAATACAAAATAAGTAGAGGGAACCATACCTTCCACTAGTTAGAAAACTGTTGTTTTCCTCTCAAGAATCTAAGACATGGACCAGCTTCTTCTGCTAGAGTTGCTTTACAGTTTACCTTTCACAATATTATTCCTTTTTACTAAGGACAATTGTGGTCCTCTCCTTATAAATTAACTAGGAGGTTGAATTATACTTTTCAATTACTTGTATTTTCATGCAAATTCATAATCATAGTTTAAGGGCTCCTGTGTTAAAAGCCAATTTACCATCAGCAAAACCAGCTTATATGAACATATGTGCAGAAAAGAGCAAGACATATGTGGTCAGTTTGAGTATCTGACTTATGAACAGATTGAATGAGACTGTATTTATGTACTTTATTCTTACACTAATAAATGCTAACAGCATATGAACATAAAGTTGATAAATCAAAATTTCTAAATAAGAACAATATAAGACAATGAGATTAAAACAACTTATAAGATCTCTGTCTATTCTGTACACAAACATGAAAGGTTCGAATCTGCCTAAAAATCGTTCCTTTGTGCATGCACGGACCCAAAATGCTTGTAATGAACAGAAAAAAAAAAAAAAAAAAAGGAAACTCCAGCATGAAATCTTACAAACAAATCAAACTAACCGAATAGTTTATGAATTATAACGTGGGATCCAGAAAATATAAGCAAAACTGAAAATGACAAGAGCAAAGTGAACAATTCAAAAAATATACTCAAACAACATATAACATGAAAAATGTGACCATGACAGCGCCATAAATAAACACACAAATCTTCAATTGCATGCCAGATCAGTATGTAACATACCCATCTCATCTTCTTCTGTAAAGAAACATCATATAGCATAAAAACATCACCTTTGTGGTTGTATTCCATTAGAATACATTGCTTCTTTTCGCATCAGAAACTGCTTTTGTCTATATATGCTCAGTTCACAAGACTCACTTATATGATAGCTACATTTCCTTCAAAATGATGACATTGATTCAGAAATACAATTGAAAATGTTATGGGATACAAACAAATATAGAGTAAGAGTACATACAATTGAAATCATATTATATGAACATTAATGTTGAAACAAAACGGAAAAAAAATGGTCCTAGATTGTATGATGAAAAACACAAAGACAGAACTACTTACATAATCCACGAGTGCGTAAGTACCTTGTGATGTTAATCTGTCGAATAACTGCATTCCTTAAGAGGAAGGTCTGAAAAACAAGCGACTATTATGGCTAATAACATTTACAATACAAGGAAAGTAAGTTTAATAACAACAAACTATTGTGTACTAGTAACATTTACAATATAATCTACTTCAAATGGAATTCAACTATTATACCATATAGGAAAGCAAAAAGAAAGAGAATAAAACAAAGATTGCATAATAAGCATATACAATGTAACTAAAGTAACAAAACTTTCTTAAAACCATACAATTGTCTTTGTCTACTCAGTAGGATGAAAAGAGAAGATACAAATGGACTCATTTTACATCGGTTTAATATTAATCCAATCACAAAGTTTATAATTCAGTAAAAGATTTCATTAAAAGCTTTGTGTTAGCATTTAAAAGAATTCTCATGCATCTCTACTCATTCTTCCAAGCATACAAAATCAATGAAAAACCAAGACTTTGCAATTTGGAGTCGAGGAACCTCTGGGAGAAAGACCATGGTTGCGTGTTCAAGTCGGAAATGGGTCCACTAGCCCACAACTTCTCAGCCGAGAGGCTTGACTTGAACATGAAAACAGCATTTCCAAGTGATGTACCAAAGAGCCAATTGTGCACATCCCAGAAAACGTCTACAGCAAGTCCGTCAACCATGATAGTATGGTTTCCCCTAAACTTCCACCGGAGCCTCTGGACCTGCATCATATTCTTCCCATCAACTCGAACTATAAGGTATGGGTCATGGGCACCATGTGTATCACACTCGATTGAAAGATCATGAATTTGACCATTATCACAAAACTGAGCTTTGGTACTAAACACCTTCTTGCCAAAAACATGCTCTTTTTTAGCCACGAAAGTGGCATTAGCAGCAGCAGGAGTGGCATTAGTCTTCTTGAGAGCTTCCTTCCTCATATCTCCAAGAAACAAAACCATCTGCTTGTCAACAACAACTCCAACATAAAAACCCTCCAATGGTGCAGGTCCAGATCCAAATTTGGCCGAAGAAAGGTCCCAATATACATCAATTTTACAAGAATATGCTTCCAAACTCTTCGACCCTTTTCTTTTGGAGAACAACCATGGTTTTATATCCACCTTACAAAGACACTGATTCGACGAATCATCAATCCCCACACTTAACCCTTGCCCCATCAAATTCTTGCTCCATGTCACTGTAATCAAGCAAGACCTCCCCCTAATTCGACATTGATACACACAATTAACCAAATTCTGAGCATTCTTAGCACTACTAGATGATGAAGAATCAGCCACTTGAACACCATTTTCACCAAAACAAGATGGAAAATCCCTCATTTTCAACACCTAAATCCACACTCCAATCAACAAAACTCTCACTATATCTATCACTACCCCAATCTGGTCTTTGAATCAACCTCTGATGCTCAAAATTTCAGCCTAAATGACCAAAATTGAAACAAACTCAGAAACCCAAAACATAAAAACAAATCAAAAACAGCAACAAAACAACAAATTAAAGATAAATGGCTTAAAAAAGAAACTGTTACCTTAACCAAAATGAAGAAGACATGAAAACCCCATCTCAGAAGAATCTGCAAAACATGTTCAACATGACTTGACCTGATCTGGGTTTCGAAACTATCTCTCTGAGAAACCAATTCAAAACATAAGAATCACATATATACATCAACCTGAAGACAAAAGAACAAAACTGAAGAATGTCAAGCAGTAAAATAAAAGTAAAAATCAACAGCTCATGAAATAGAAAGAGAAAGGAGGAGACAGAGAAGCAAACAGACAAAAAGTAGACTACTTGTTTCACTGTCAAACAGTTCAAAAACAAAAAATATTCAAATCACAGTTAAAAAACAATTAAGTCCTATACACAAAATGCAGATATAAATAAGGATTCCAAAAATATAAAACCCTAAAATATTTTCAAAAAAAAATAATAATAATAATAATTGAAACTTTAATCTACCCTTTTGGAATATTGCAACAGGGGTGTATTGTATTGTACATATAACAGTATATTTGGCTGTAAAGGCTGGTTTTTGAAGATTACTCTACACTGGTAAAAGAACCCAAAAGCATCTTTTACATATCTTCTCTCACCACAGTAACTGACATACTCACATGAAAAAGAAGAATTTGAAGAAGAAGAACAAATTGATGTAAACTCTTTAACTGCAACTGCAAGAAGTTGAAGAGGGAGGGAAATGGATTAAATAAATAAAGAAATTAAATTAATTTGATTTAATTGATTGATTAATTGAATGGTTTTTACCAATTGAAATTGCATGAATCACAATTGTCATGATTTTTGTATTTTATTTTATTTTTTATTTTCTTGTGATTTTTTTTTAATTAAATGTGGGTGGGGTCCATTGAAGGTGTTAAAGGTTGGCACGACGTTCAAGTTAAATGGTCTTATGAATTGATGAAGAGAATCGATGTATTTAAAAATATAATATTATGATTATTAAATATGCTATATTTATTGGTTTTTATTTATGTGTCAGTTTTTTTACTTGCGTATTGAATTTTGGGTTTATTTTTTCTACCATTAAAAGGATGAGAAACAAATTTTGCTTTAAAAAAAAAATTGGTAATGTGCATTGTAAAATTTGTAATTTCTGTATTTTTAATTTGTATTTTGAAAAAAAAAAACACATATATTAGAATGACAAGTTTGATTAATTGTTTTTTATTTTTTTTATTAATAAGAAAATGTATAATGTTAGTTGTTTTGAATTATTTATAACCTTTCAAATATTTATAAAAATCCAAAAAATATTTTAAATTGGAAGAATTTTTTATATTCAAAGTTAAATAAAAATATATTTAAACATATAAATTTAGATATATTTTAAATTGGAAGATTTTTTTATATTTAAAGTTAAATAAAAATATATTTAAACATGTAAATTTAGATGGGTTATGAATAGAATAAAAAATTGCTATATTTGATTATTTTTTTAAAGTAAATTTTATTTAAAGAAATAATTTTGATATAATTTAAATTATTTTTATTTATGGTATTTTTTTTTCCATCTTGATATTAATTTTTCATTATTAATGGTTGTAATGGAAAATTAATTTAAGTCTTTAAATCAAATTATTATATAAATTTATTTATATATTTTAAAGATCTAATTTTACAAAATTAATTTGAATTAACTTATTTTTTCTTTATTACTAGTAATTAGTAATAACTGTTTGAGCATATTTAGGTACAAAATACAACTCTAATGATAGTAATTTTTCGAGATTGTTCTCATTAGAGTGATTCGGAAGAGATTCTTCAAAGTTCGAGTCACAATTAAACCGATATTATAAAAATATAATTATAAATATAAAAAATATTTTTTAAAAAAATAAAAATTTATTATATTTATTTTATTTTATTCAATAGTCTAAAATTTAATTTAACCATTTAATTTTAGTTAAAAATATATATTAATAAGTAGTAAATACAGCCACACATTCTAATACGTAAAACGTAAGGTTATTTTTTTATTAATATTTTCACAAATTATATTAATGAATTAAAGTTGGGACTACTTTTATGAATAAAATAAATACATAATAATATTAGTAAATATTACAAATGACATTTTTAATTACGGAAAAATTATAAGCATCCAATATTATATAATTGTAATATACTGATAAAAGAAATCATATTAAAGTGAATGAAGAATGACAGCACAAAACAAAAGCACGCATGTATTAACTCTCATAATATATCTATATATTATTTAAAATGATTCCAAAGCATGCCTATATGGTATAGTTCAAATTCCTCATTGATAGTTATAAAAATAGGTTTATGTTTTACTATTATTTACATGTATACCATGATATTAACATTACATAAATATATCGAAATGACTTTTCACTTGCTTCATAACCTTTACCTTTTAATGTGGACATCACTATTTATTTTAATGATACAACAATGACTTTTCAATTGATAATAACGTTTTTTCTTTTATATAAATACCAATGTTTTCTAATGAGAAATCTATAATTTTCTCTAAATTATTTCTTCATTCTCTCCAATATAAGGATTGATATATTTGATTTTATTTTCAAATACTTACATATTTCTATTTAATTATTTGATTGTTTTACAGGTTTTGGGATTGAAAATATAGAATTAGGAAGTACGATTTTTATAATTTTCTTAATTCTTTCTCCATTTTCCTTCAAGATCTTTTTCAATATTCAAAATCTTTACAATAAAGTATTGATATAGTTGACTTTATTTTCAATTACTTATGATTATGACTGCTCTTTAATTATTTATTTGTTTGGTAGGCGTTGAGATCGAAAAAATAGAATTATGAAGTGCAATTTTTAAGGTTAATAAAAGGTAAAAATATGCATTCACATATATTTTTTTATCAAGGTATTGTTATCTTCTTTTCTTTTCTTTTTTTTTTTTTTTCTGTTTTATGTTTTTTAAATACTTATATATTGATTTTTCATTATTAATTTATGTTAAAGGTTTCGAGATCAAATAGATAAAATAGAAATCACAAGTTTCAAACATTTATGAGTTATATTGCATATATTTTATTTTATTTTTAATTAATTCAACTTCAACTTTACTTTTCATAAAATACATTAAGAACTACAACTATTATAACTATTATACTGTGATATAAATTTTATTTTTGTTTCAATAAAAAGTTAATTCAATAATCACATAAATATAAATATCAATAGACATCTAACACTACCTAAATCTATATATTTAAATAAAAGGATTCCGAAAATGCATGACGTGGCATGATTAGAATTCTCTTATTCATGTTTATAAAATTAAACTTATATTTCATCATTATTTACATATATATCATTTTAAATATTTATTATTACATAAATATTTTTAAAGTGACTTTTTATTTGATAAAAAAAATGTTTCTTCATTCTTGTAAATATGAATTTATATTCTAATTAAATCATGACTCTTTAACTTACATATTGATATAAATAATTTACTATGTCAGTAATTTTGTTATTTCTTCATTTCTCATCACATATAACATACGTAACAATCCATCAACATTTAATGAATGTTTCAAATTCAACATGGTTGATGTCAAAGTTATAAATTCGGTAAGTTATAAAATTTATTATTCAATTCTTATGAAGATCTTTTAATTTATATATTAATCTCACATATTTTAGTTCGTAAATAGTGTGAATATAAATGTCGAATGCGTAAATGGATTGGAGCAATTCTCAAGATGTTATACCATCCAATTCGAAACATTCCCACACACTTTACTCTATAAATATATGATATGTAAATTATACAGCCATCCATATTCTATTTTTTATTATTTTATTTTTTATTTTATAAATCTAACCGTAAATAATTTCATTTAAAACAACCTATTATGTAGTTTTATGTTAAAATTGCGCGAAGCGCAAAAATATTCCGTAGTGTTTATATATATATATTAACAAATTTGAATATGTGTACTTCAGCATGTTACAGTACTACTTTGCATGCTTGACACGTTACGAAAAGTGGAAATCCACTTCTCAAACATTCACAACACTCTCTTTTGAATTTCCACTATACGAGATATTTGACTGTCTCATTAAAACCTTGCCAGAAAAATTAAATGGGGGATAAAAATTGGACGAAAGAAAAAGAGTGCAGTTGGTGAATTCAGAATTACAAAAATTCTCCCCCTGATGATGACACTCATACATCTAATTTTCTAATCTGGAAATCTGGAGAGTTTTCGCATTCCGATATTGTAAACCAGTTTCTCAAACGTTGATGTCGGTAATGATTTCGTTAATAGATCGGCTAGATTACTGGAAGATCGAACTTCTTCACATTGATTTGACCAGTATTCTGAAGCTCATGGGTGTGTAGAAGAATTTAGGGGAAATATATTTGGTTCGATCTCCTTTGATATAACCTCCCCGAACTTGGGCGATGCATCTTCAAAATTTATAGTTGACTCATTCATAGTTTGGGAGATACCACATGAATTCTGGACATGTTGGATCATTGATTTCAACGAAATACACTCTCGACTAGTTTCGTGTAATGCTAGAATTTTAGCATGTTTCGAGGACGTGACTACTAAAGTTTGTTTTGTAGATCTCCAAGAGATCGCAGTACCATTATACGTGAAAATATAGCCAGTTTGAGAACGTCCTTTATGCTGATCTGAAAGGTATCCAGCATCGACATAACCAGTCAAACACAAAAATTTATCAGAATTCGTATAAAATAATCTCAAATCTTTCGTACCTTTCAAGTAACGCAAAATATGTTTGATTCCATTCCAATGACAACGGGTTGGTGCAGAACTATATCTTGCTAATAAATTTACAGCAAACGAGATATCTGGTTTAGTACATTGAGCCAAATATAACAGTGCACCTGTTGTATTTAGATATGGTACTTTAGGACCAAATATTTGTTCGTCATCATCCTTATGCCGAAATGGATCATTTTTGGGATCAAGTGTTTTTACAACCATGGGTGTACTTAATGGGTTGACATTATCCATATTGAATATTTTCAGAAGCTTTTCAATGTAAGCTGACGATAAATCAATATGCCATTTGATTTATGTTCAATTTCCAAACCAAGACAATCTTTCGTTTTTCCTAAATCTTTCATCCCAAGCTCCTTTTTTCAAATACTCAGCAGTTTGTTTGATCTCTTGAGGAGATCCAATGATATTCATATCATCCACATAAACTGCTATAATGGAAAAACCAGAACCTGATCTCTTAATGGAGATACATGGATATATAGTATTATTTTGGTATCCTTCTTTTATTAAATACTCACTAAGGTGTTTATACCACAATCTCCCAGATTGTTTCAATCCATACGGGGATTTTTGTAACTTTATGGAATATAAGTTTTGAGATCCCGATCGATATGATTCGGGTAATATCAATCCTTCTGGGAGTTTCATGTAAATATCAGAATCAAGTGATCCAAATAGATATGAAGTGACTACATCCATAAGACACATTTCTAGTTTCTCAAAAATGGCAAGACTGATCAGAAATTGGAACGTAATAGTATCCATTACTGGGGAATATGTCTCATCATAATCAATTCCAAGTTTTTGGGAGAAACATTGAGCAACCAAATGTGCTTTGTATCTCACAATTTCATTTCTTTCATTTCATTTCCGAACGAATACCTATTTGTAACCAACTAGTTGAACATCTTCTAGGGCCAAAATATATCCTAATATATATCCATTTTCATTACTATGTCCTAATTATAACACCGATATTCTTGAGCCAAAATCCATAATATGGGATTCAAAATTCAGTCTCTGAGCCAAAGCTCAAATTGAGGCCCAAACCCATGTCTATTGAGCCCAACTCATATGAGATCCTAAGATCTTTTTTTTTTATTTGTCACATCCTGTGGGAGTCAAACACTAGTCTTTAGAAGAATCAAGTCTATGTAGATATTTTTAGCCCAACCATAAATTATTTCAAGCGGCAAAGTATACTTCTAACTTCACTAAGACATACATCTACTTTTTTACCATATAAATGGTAGATTAATGACATTTGTTCACCAATTAACTAACCACCATGTTTATTACCATTTTAGCTATTGAGAACCACATTTTAGGTTCTAATCAAACCAATTTATCTCCCATTGTTGCCATTATTAGTAAAGTTTACTTATATAAATAATTTTCATCTCACTAATGTCATTATTAATGCTATAATCTATTAATTTCTGTTTATTCCACCTATCATCAATTTATTAAGCTAATAACCCAAATACCAACCAACACATATAAACAACCATTTCAATTATTTAGACATGTATTTCAATTCATTCATGATGACATTTAACCCCAATAACATTTAATAATATAGGGTATAAAATGAATGTACAAACCTTACATCCAAGTTATTCCAAGCTAGGTTTTTTCTTCTTGGTAGTCCTCACCTCATTGGTTGCTTATCAACCAAATCAATAAGGACCAAATCACCAATCAAACCGAATCAATACGAATATTCATTTCAACCTACTACGACATAGAACTCGTATTGAGATTTTAAGATTTTCAACACTCCTAAAATTAAATAAAATTATATAAATTCATCTTAGGATCACAAAAATCGAACCATATCACTCAAATCCTCACCATTTTTTTTATATTGAAGTTAGGTTTTTAAGAAATACTTATCTTCTGCAAATGGATAAGAGAAACCTCAAGATGACTCCAAGAACACCATCAATACTTCCCTTGAAGGTTTTTGGGGGTATTAATGATGTTAGTTGGTGATTAAATGAGTGCAAAAGAAAAAAGATGAGGAAAATACATATTTTCTTTCTTTTGGTTGTCTTGAATTGTTGAGAGGGGAGTGATAGAGAAGAGAAGGGAAGAGAAGGGAAGGGTTTGATGATGGTCTTAGGTTTTTAGTTGATTATGAGCCTAAATCCATATTTGGGCCCAAATCCACATGTATCCCAATTTCAAATTCTTGAATCTCTTCATTTTCATATTTTTGAAATTCCAAATTTGTTTATCTCTTTCAAAGTTCTTTTCGTTTTAAAATCCCCAATTTAGCTTCAAAAGTAAGTTTATAAAATAATTCATGAAATGCATTAAAATTTCATTGTCAATATTAGGCTTCCATTTTTTGTCTAATATTACTTGTTTCAATTTTGCCCTATTAAAGTACTTCCAAATTTTCCGATTTTGGTACTTGAAAGTTTTATTTTAGAGTTAATTTGACTAAAAATTAAAGAAAAATTTTAGGCCCAACATTAGACATTATAACCTACACTTAAGCCAAACATTTCTTTATCGTAAGATGTGAGAAACTTTGTAAATCATCTTATCTAATACTCCCTCTGTTTCATAATATAAGGTGTTTTAGAGTTATTTTTAGTTTGCAAAATATAAGTCGTTCTCACTTTTCAAGACATATTTCCATGTTCTTCCTACTTTATCCTTTATTATTTTATTTTCAAAAATGATAAAAGTTGCATTTGATTTGATGATAGAGAGATAAGTGAGAGAAAGTTCTGTGAAATAAATATTATTAAAATGAATATCTCAATGATGATGAAAGGGTAATAGAGTCATTTTATACTATTTCTTAATAAGAGTGTACTTTAAAACGACTTGTATTATAAAACAGAGGGAGTAGAATCTACATATACTTCCAACGATGAAAAAAAAAAGCCATGAAACTGTAAAAGATCAATTGTGAAAAAGCGCAACCACAAACATTGAGTTCGATTTGATTCATAGGGGTGACCAGTCAAACTTGAAAGTAGTCTGAACAGTCAAAATCACAAACATTATTGAAAATCCTAGTTGTGAGAGAAGTTTCAAAGTACCATTTTAAAAATTCCCTATAATTTTCAAAGAGGTCATTGACATTCACTTTACGTCATCTTATAGGTAAATGAAGTTATCTAACTTCTTAAATGGTTTTTGTTGACAACCTAGATAATAGCAAACTTTACAATGATACTTCTCAAAATTATAATATTAGTTATTATAATAGACCATAAAAGTAACAATGTTGTTTTTATATTTCTTAAAATTAAGGTTAAAAAGTTTTGAAATTCAATTTTTAATATGTACTTCTCTGGTGTAATTAAGAATGATGGAAAACTTAATTAGTTTGATTGATAATATCTTAAATTGATTCTGTGACCAAATCAATTCGGTACGTTTTAAAAATATTTATGTTTAATTTATTAAACAAATACATAGGATTTATGTACTAGTAGTTAGACATTCATCAAGGTAAAAAAAAAAAAATCGTAGTATTATAATGAGAAGCTTGTTCTTATATAGTTAAATGTCTCCTTGCTTTAAAAAAAAGAAAGAAAGAAAGAAGATATGTTGATTATTAATATATATATATATATATATATATATTTTATAACATGTCCCCTAATTGTGTTTGAAACTTCATTTAAATGAATTTATTTCATAAATTTCAGTTAAAAAGAATCATGATTTCAATTTTTTTTCTTAAGTAGAATGAAAAACTTTATTAAGTAGGAATCACATCCCTAACAACAGTTCGCCGTGAGTGAAACTAGGGGTGGGCATGGTTTTCGGTTTTTAACCAAACCGGACCGACCCAAACCGACCCGGACCAAATTAGTCGGTTTTTGGTCTTATTTGAGTCGGTCCTGTTTCAATTGGGAAAAAACCGAGCTATTTGGTTTCGGTTCGGTTTCATTCTTCAAAAACCGAACCGATCCAAAAAACCGGTTTTAATTTAAAAAATAAAATAAGTACTAAACATTAAAAAAAAAAAAAAAACTAATCTCAATTTAGTTTCAAACAAACATACAGTTGCATAAAAAAAAGTGAGTAATCACATGAATTATTTGTCACTAGCTATATTAATATGAGATAACAAACATCTTTGTTGTAAAAGTCCATTGATTACTTGTCGTTAGTTGTATTAATTTAATGTAACAAAAATTGTTTTATTAAATTAATATTTATTAAGAAATGTAACTGGTACAAATTTCTAAATATCACATGTGTCACAAAAGTTCCAAACTATAATTTGTTCTCACCCAATACATCTAATATTACTTGACCATTTTTGATTAGTGAATACCAAATTAATTAATGTTCACATGAACTTATTCTAATTATTTAATTATATTACTAGTAGTAGTAGTACAATTAAGAAGTTAGTGTTCATTACTTAAATTCTAAGATAATTTTAATATATATATATATATATATATATATATATATATATATATAAAGTCACATGTTGATATCATAGATTCATAAATTGAATGAGATGTTGATATCATCGATTCATTTTATATCTCAAATCTCAAGGAATTTTCATATAGTAGAATAATGTACATGCTCAAATATGATGTAATTTTATTGTTATATATATATTTTTAAAAATTGTCATTAGTTATTTGTTTCAAATTAAATTAGATTTGAATGGTTATTTGATTTTATACATGTATTTTAATTTAGTTTGAATTTATTAAAATACTATAATTTAAAATTAAATTACTAAATATTATATCTAATAAAAAAAAAGTCAAAACCAAGTAAAAACTATCTAATAAAAAAAAATCAAAACCAAGTAAAACCGGACCGACCCGGACCGACCCAACAAAAACCAAATCAAATGCTTTTAGTCTCTATTTTGGTCGGTTCGGTCCTAAACATAGCAAAACCGAACAATTCGGTTTTGGTTCGGTTTTACTCAAAACCGGACCGACCCGGACCGCACCCACCCCTAAGTGAAACTGAGCCCGAATTGGCCATAACTCAAACTCCACTCATCTAATATGAATTTCAATACATAAATTTAAATCAACTTTAACTTATTTAATTATTTAGCTGAATTAACTAACTCAAACTCAACTCACTTTAATAATAGTTCATTTTCAATAATTTTAAATATAATTTAGATGTTTAACTAAAAAAATCTAATATTAATTTTTTAAATATATTTTAAAACCACTTTATAACATTATAAATTTTTTTATTGTATTTACATATTTAGGAAGCTAGTTCACGAGTTAACAAATAAGATATACTTAAACTCAATCTTAATAGTTAATTAAACAAGTTCAAAATTAGGGTTCGAATTTAATTTATTAATTTATAAAATAAGGTTATTGAGTTGGTAATGTAATGAATTAGAATGATTTACGAATTATAATTCATATTCCTCTGTATTGACCACCGTAATCAAAATATGAAATAAAATTTAAACTCGTCTAAATAATAGTTATTTTTTTAAAAAAAATTCCCTTAACACCATATATAATATGAACGTGATTGTCTATATGTTCCTTGTAACGACAATAATAATTTCTAATACAGATTCCCTCACATACAAACTACCTAAAACCCATAAATTTATGGTTTAAATGAATTTAAAAATAAAAAACAAGATTAAATTACATTTAGTTCACCTACAACATCCAAAACTAATGTTGTCCATGCCTTTGCATTGATTTTGACTAATCTAAAAGGAATCAAAATTAGGTACATAATCCAATCGAATCTCTCTTTGCAAATCTTTATGTTATTTGAAACATACATTACTTTTCATTGGATTTTATTCCATATAGTTGTTTCATCAATTTTAATCCCACATTTTCTTGCTTATTTTTGTCATCTATCTAATTGTACAGTTTTAGTTAAATATTTATAGAAAAATATATTTTAAAAAAAAAGATTTACATGATGTGGAATATCTAAATTTTATATTAAAATAATGGACTATTATTATTATTATTATTAAACTATAATACTATTATTTATAAGATGGTGAGGCTACAAATAAAATAACATTATTTTCAATGCAATTTCTAATTTTAAATACTTTATGGGAGATAAATTATGTTAATAACAAAATGAGAATTAATGGTAAAAAATAGGAGATAGAAAAGTAGGTTTGTTGTGAACTTTATAGAGGAAATAGGTTGGGTGGCTTTTGTACACTTCATGATTAACTATCATTTCCCATAATGTTTTTGTTCCCATATCACCAAAGTAGCAATCATGGTTACTTTACTACATTTGATGCCTTTTTATTTATTTATTTTTTTGGAAATAAATAAAAAAAACATTCCAATAGTGAAACACAAATAATCAAAGTCAATAGTAAAAAAAAAATGAAAATGTTTATTTTAAAATAAATTTTAATTAATTTTATAAAATTATACTATTAAATTTAAAATAAAGATTGAAAATTTAATTTGAAAAAAAATATTTAAAATGATGAAAGATTGAGATTAGTTAAGAAGATAATATTTAATTGGGTTATTTTTCAATTAAAAAAATTAAATTTATTTATAATTTAAAATTTAAATTAAATTAATAAATTTCACTATATATTATTTTATTATTATATTTGAAAATAAAAGAAAATTGTAAAACTAAAGATCATTATTAATTTAACCATATTTTAAGTAATTAGAAATGAATATTTAATAACTCTTTAAAATTAAAAAATAGATGAAATGTTTAGGTAGTTAGAAATAAAATATTAATTTAAAAATTACTAGAACTATGATATTTTCCATTTGTTTTTAAATTGATAATTTAAATTTTAAAAGCACTTTGGATTATGTGGGATTTAAAAATTAAAAGCATAAAAAAGTGCATTATTTGTCATTAAAAGATTCATAGTTTGACGAAGTAGGAAATATCAAGGTTTAATCAATTTATTTGAAAATGACTTGAAATCAGAAAATGTCAAAAATGCATGAATATGACAAGGACTTGTATGATAGGATGGATTCTCCATATTGGGCTGGGTTCGTCTTGGGCTTGGGCTTGATAACCAAGTCAGCCCACATGAATGTACAACGAACTCTGTTAATTGTTTGATCCTAAGTTTAGATTTTACAATATTTTATTCGTTTAGATGCATTTAGAATCTCAATTCACTAAATAAATAAATATATATATATATATATATATTAAAAAAAAAAATGCAAAGTCTCGGGTGTTTCTGAAACACAATAAATTATTGTGTTTCAGAAACACACACGTGCGAATTTAGATTAAACAACGGTTGATACAGGCATTCGGGCAGGTGATGGGTGCAACTAGTCCATATACAATTCAATATGTCTCACTAACAAGATACACTAAAAAGACGGGGGAAATATGAGAGAAAGAAAGCAATAAGCAAGCGGAAAAAGAAAGAAGAATTGGAATTGAGAGAAAGAATACAATCAATCCTACAGACGAAGACAATGGAATTTAGAGAAAGCTTTCCCGCAACCAGCCATTGTTTATCTCGATTGAACGACCTACTTTCCTTCTCTCGCAATCGTCCGAACTAGGGTTTCGCTCCGAATTATTAGACCTCAAAGTAAAGAGTATAGCATAGGACTCTCTTAGTCTTAGGGTTTACTTCAATCTCAGTACCTAGGATAATAAATTACAGGCACAGATACATAAATTACAGGCACAAATAATAAATTCGCAGGCACAAACAATAACCACACAGGTATATATAGCATCTCAACATATATATATATATATATATATATATATATAAGAATTGAACAGACACAAATACATAAATCACAGGCACAAATAATAACTTCGCATGCACAAATAATAACCACACATGTACATATAGCATCTCAACAGATATATATATATATATATATAAGAATTGCCAGACACAGATACATGAAACACAGGCACAGATAATAACCTCGCAGACACAAAAAACAACCAAACAGGTACATATAATATCTCAACAGATACACACAAAACAACCAAACAGTTTTATCACCAGAAATGGTTTCACACGTGTGAAACTTGTAACACAATAAAATAGTGTGTTACATGTAACACCTAAGACACTCTCGAAAAAAAATATTGCTTTTCCTACAATAAAATTTGGATAGTAAAATTTCTATTACATTTTTAAAAAAAAATTATTTTTGAAGAATAATTTTAAAAAAAATTAAATCTAATTTAATAAATTAATTTATATTACCATTTAATTATTTAATTGACCATTTAAATATTAATATGTCTAATTTTTTTTTTAAAAAATAAATTTAAAAATAATTATTAATTTATAGATACTATGGTAATCTAATAATTAAATATATAAATGATTGGATATTAATAGTTTTAAAATAAGATTCCAAAATTTGAGGATTTTAATTCAGATGGGGAATTCACTATATTTTTTTAAATTATTACATTTCAATATTATTTACTATTATTCTTAGTAAGAAATATTTAAAAAAAATAAAATTGATCTTTCTAGTTACTTACCATATTCCAATTTTATTGTAGTTTTCAAGTCCATTTATTCATCAAATTATAATAATATAAGTATATAATTTCAAATTACTTTTTCATTTATTATACGAAAATGGCACCATTCCAAGAGACGCGATTGAAGTAAAACAATCATTTTCAGAAACCATATAATTTTTGTATATTTAAAAATAAAAAAATCAAAACTTAATTGAAACTCTCTTCTGGCGGAGGTTTATTGTTGTATTATCCGATGACGTTTTGGCAACTTATTCAATAAAGAAGGTAATAATATCATTATCATCCTTATCTTTTAAATAATTATCAATTTCAGTCTAAGTTATTTAATCTCTATCATTCAAGTCCTTATCAATTGATTTGATTATCAAAGAAAGGGAAGCATAGCAACCAATTTGGCAACTTGTTAAATATACATGATAATAACATCATCATCCTTATCATTTGGATAAAGTAGCAATTTTTACTTTTATTTTTTCTCCATATTATTTTATATTTATCTGATCTCTCAACAAACTTCTAAAAAAGACATATATTAATTTAAATATAATTTCAATAATATTATTTTTTATAATAAAATATATGATAATATATTTAGATGTTATATCTTTTTTAAAATAATTTTTAGTATTTATAATTTTTTTTTTTTAAAACTGAACTAAATTTGAAATTATTTAAAAGGAAAGAAAAATGAAAAGGGAACTGTGGTGCCAAATAAACCACAGCCAAATATTAGACTAAAATTGCTTGAATAAAGTGGCTAAACAGCTTATAAATATGGTCTCACAGAGTTTAGTTCTAATGAGTAAAAATCGGATCATTTTACAATCATCTCTACCCCTTATTTATAGGAGGTATTTGGGTCCTATTTCGATTTGGATTTGGACTCCTTATTTTCCTTGAATTCGGTCTCCTTTTTGGGCTCAATCTCTTCTTGGGCTTGATCTCCTTTTATCTATTTGGCTTTAGGAATCCTTGTTTCAATGGGGGTTGGTCTTCGTTTTTCTACCGGGCTTTGGAAATCCTTGGCCTGGTATGATAAGTCTTCATTCTCGGATTTGGCGTTGGAAATCCGTGTTTAGTTAGGTAATCATTTGGTGGGCTGGAGTGTTTCGGTTCGGACTCTACTATGCTCGGCCGAGTTGAACTTCATTGGGCCTTTTGACCATGTCGGTCGAGCTAGATTGGCGCGTTTCTTGGGCCTTTGGCCCTCTTATTCGGTCGAGGGTAGCTTTTGGGTATCCTCCCTATATTCGGCCGAGCTTGGTTTTAGGGTACCCTTTCTGTCTTCGGCCGAGCTTGGCTTTAGGCTTCGGTTCCCTCTGCTTGCTCTTACCTTCGACTATGATACCTTATGGTCATTTTCCCACCACAGTAATCCCCCATTGCCATGGCTTGAATCTTTCGAGCATGGCAATATTTGTCGTTATCTCGATCGAGTTTGGGCTTCCATTTGTTTTTATTTTCGGCCGAGGTTTCTGTCGTTTTCTTGGTGGGCCACGTCAGCCCTGGCTGTCTTGTCTCAATTAGATTTAGCGGCTCTTCGATTGTTGTGCCCTAGATTTGTCATCATGGCGGCTCCTCGACTGCCGTGTTCAAGATTTGACATCATGACGGCTTGCCTATATAAAGGTTGGTGGTTTACTTCTCTCTCTTAATTTCTTCACTTTCAAATCTTCTCTCTCTTTATCTTCGAAGACCGTCTGCCTCCCTTGCCGGTTTCGACTTTCCGGTGACGTTTCGAGGTCCTTTCTCCCCACTTCCGGCCAAGGTTAGCCTTCCTTGCTCAGATCTTTGTCGTTGTTGGTTTGTTTTACTTGCATTCTGGTTCTTGGTGAGTTATTGGGTTTGAATCTGTGTGTCTGTTCGTCTGCTTGGTTTGTTTTTCTTCCTTTTTTTTTAATCTACTTCGTTTGCCTTCGCTTTCTATCTTTTTGTTTGTACTAACTTCGGTCGAGAGTCTCTAACCTGCTGCTTTTCTCGATCGATTGTAGATATCTACTGACTCTTTGGGCACGTCGTCTTTTGGTGGTTTAACCTCCGAATTCTCGACCGCGGAGGATGTGGGCGAGGAGTGTTCGTCGGTTTCTAACTCCCCGGCCGAGTCTAGTCCCCAGGGCATTTTGCCTCCTTTCTTCAATGTTAGGAGCACTATGACCATGCATGAGTTGGAGTCAGCCTTTTTCACTTATAAATTCCCAAGTTGGATTCGGGGTTGCCCGAGCCTGAAGAGAAAGTGGATGATATGCTGGCAGATGGTTGGAAACCTTTTTATTTGCGCCATTTCAAGATTGGTCTCAGGTTCCCAATAATGGGTCTGGTCGAGGAATTGTGCTCTCTGTGCCAAATTCATCCGAGCCAGCTTACTCCTATGGTTATTAGGCTTCTTCTTTGAGTCGATCGTTTGAAGGAGAAACACAATTTGGAGTTTTCGCCCGAGGATTTCTTTTACTCATACTTCGTGAAGCGTGAGAACCCGGAGTTTGGCCGATACGTCTTGAATGCTCGGGCAAACGCCCAGCTCTTAGTTTTAGGTTTTTCTTCCAACGAGACTCGATGGAAGGATAAATATTTTTTCGTTAAAGGCGTTACCCGTCTGGGGAAGGGGTTGGGTTATCCTCCCTTTTGGCGTGATTCTTGTAGGTTTCTTTATTTTCTCTCTATTTCGGGCGATCGTTCTAGTTGACTTATTTTTCTTTTCTTTTTCAGCATACTTCGGGACAAAAAATTGCAAGTCTTCTCCTCGGGCGCGGACTAGGAGTGAGGCCATCCTTGCTCTTCCAGCCGAGTCTCGAGATTACAAGACGCTTCTGGGTGAGCTGCCTGTCAGTCGTCTCTGGGCTTTTACCAGGACAAGTGAGTTGCTTGTGTTGTGTTTAAAGTTCCTTCGATCGAATTTTGCTGATGTTTGTCTTTTCAAAGTTATCCGACTATGTGATGTCCAAGCCTGAGGGTCAGAGAGCTTTGGCCATGCGGGCCATCATGCGCCAGATCCAGGCGGAACAATAGAAGGCCCATGCGTCTGGTTCTGCTGGGAATGAAGGGCCGGTCAAAGAGCGATCTGAGCCGGCCGCCGAGCCTGTCCGTCCTCCGAGTCCTGTTCCTTCGGAGGCTGCTGAGGCTTCTCGTCCGACAGTTCTGGAGGGTTCTCGGAAGCCTTCTCGCCCTTTGGTTGCGAAGGAGAAGCGGCCGATGGCGGGTGGCATGGCGCCGGCCAAGAAGCGGACCAAGCATGTTGGTCAAAAGCCTCGTGGCGATGGTCGTCACGTGATTGACTTCCCAGGGGATTCTTCTACTAGGGAGATATCTGCCGAGATGATTGCGGCCGCGGATGGCTTCTTCTTTCCCCAGGACGAGGAGTTGTTAGAGTCCTTGTCCTTTACAAAGTTCTACGAGATGTCTATCTCGAGCCTTTATAGGGTAAGTTCGTCTCTTGTTTGTTCTCTTAGGTGGTTTCCTTGCTTACCTTCTTTATCTTCAGGGGCTCCAAGGGGCAGTTGGTATGCGCAAACATTTCGGCCCTGTTTTGCGGGACAGGCGGGCTCTTGAGGCTAAGTATCAGTCTGTCTCGGCCGAGTTAAAGGCGGCTCAGGATGACTTGGGCAAAACAATGGCTCAATGTGCTGAGGCTGTCGGCCGAGTTGAGAGGGTGGAGGCTCATAACGCTAGGCTAGAGGCCTCGATTGCTTCGAAGGATGCGAAGCTAAAGCGCCAAGCGGCGGAGTTGGAGGAGTTGAGGGCGGCGAAACAAGCCTCACTAGGTCGAATAGAGGAGCTCGAGAGCCGCGTTGAGAGTCTTACCATTGAGGCAGCCCAAACCGAGGTCGTGATCAGGTCCTTTTCTTTAGAGCAGGTCATCAAAGGGTCTTTGACTCCTGAGTCTGCTCAGAAGGAGCTGGACGCGTTGGCTGCTCTTCGTGAGGAGAGTTGAGCGAGTATCGTGTACCTTTTTCGATCTTTTGTGTACTCGTTGTAACCCCCCCTTTTTTATTAATGAAATTTCTATCTTTCATTGTACTTTGTGCTGAATTTATTTGTGAGGGGTGTAATCCCCCAGCTTTTTAATTGCGATTTAAGCATATTATTTCTACGCTCGCCGTTTTTGATTCTTTTAGGGTTTCGAGGCTGTAGTTCGGTTGATTTTGGCTGAGACGTGTTTTATTTGATATTTGTTTGAGATCTTTTCGACCGGTCTGCTTTAAGGATTTCCGGGTTGCCCTTTGAGCGATTTTCGCTTTTTGAGCAGTTGGTCTTCGCCCGAGACCCTCCAGATTTACCGGGGGCTTGCCTTTGGCAATTTTCGGGTTGCCCTTTGGGCAGTTTTTGCTATTTGAGCAGTTGGTCTTCGCCCGAGACCCTCCAGATTTACCGGGTGCTTGCCTTTGGCAATTTTCGGGTTGCCCTTTGGACAGTTTTTGCTCTTTGAGCAGTTGGTCTTCGCCCGAGACCCTCCAGATTTACCAGGGGCTTTCCTTTGGCAATTTCGGGTTGCCCTTTGGGCAGTTTTTGCTCTTTGAGCAGTTGGTCTTCGCCCGAGACCCTCTAAATTTACCGGGGGCTTGCATTTGGCAATTTTCGGGTTGCCCTTTGGGCAGTTTTTGCTCTTTGAGCAGTTGGTCTTCGCCCGAGACCCTCCAGATTTACCGGGGGCTTGCCTTTGGCAATTTTCGGGTTGCCCTTTGGGCAGTTTTTGCTCTTTGAGCAGTTGGTCTTTGCCCGAGACCCTCCAGATTTACCGGGGGCTTGCCTTTGGCAATTTTTGGGTTGCCTTTTGGGCAGTTTCTGCTCTTTGAGCAGTTGGTCTTCGCCCGAGACCCTCCAGATTTACCGGGGGCTTGCCTTTGGCAATTTTCGGGTTGCCCTTTGGGCAATTTTTGCTCTTTAGCAGTTGGTCTTCGCCCGAGACCCTCCAGATTTAACGGGGGCTTGCCTTTGACAATTTTCGGGTTGCTCTTTGGGCAGTTGATCTTCGCCCGAGACCCTCCAGATTTACCGGGGGCTTGCCTTTGGCAATGCGTAAGTCGTTGAGAGTAGTGGATGAGATAAAAAGGCTATTTTATTGCATTGAGGTGGGGCCTTGTTAAAAACCCCTTTTCGGGGAGAAGAGTGCCTGTTATTACAATTATCATGTTGTTTTCAAAATTGGTACCTTTTAAGGTGATGTATGTTCCAGCTATGCTCTATCTCCTTTCCTTCTTTCGTGAGCAGCTTGTAGGACCCTTTTCCGGATGCTCGTCCCACTTGGTATGGTCATTCCCAGCTTTCGGCCAGTTTTCCATGGGCTTGATTTCTCGTGTTTTGGAATACCCTTCTGAGTACCCAATCTCCAGGTTGGAAGGCTCGGGCCTTGACTTTTTTGTTGTACTGCCTTGCTATCCCCATTTGGTATTTGGCTATTCTTCGCTGTGCGCTATTTCTTTTTTCATCCGAAGTATCTCTCTCGAAAGTTAGGACTTGTTCATTGGCCCTTCCATTTAGTCTTTTTTGCGGTGATAGGATTTCTGTTGGGAGTACTGCTTCTGTTCCGTATACCATCGAGAAGGGGGTTTGCAATGTTGAAGTTCTGGGGGTTGTTCTGAATGCCCAGAGGACTTCGGGAAGGGCTTCGGGCCACAATCCTTTGGCTCCTTCCAGTTTTTTCTTAAGTGAGTCTACCACCGCCTTGTTGGATGCTTCGGCTTGGCCGTTGGCTTGGGGGTACCTTGGGGTCGAGTATGTAAGTCTTATGTTTAACTGGTTGTAGAACTCTTTCAGAGTCTACGCTATGAATTGAGGGCCGTTATCAGTGATAATTTCCCTTGGTATGCCGAATCTGCAGACGATGTGTTTCCAGATAAATTTCTGTACTTCTTGCTCTCTGACTCTTTCTAGTGCTTCAGCCTCTATCCATTTTTATGAAGTAATCGGTTACCATCAGTATATATCTTTTTCGACCCTGTGTGGATATCGGGAAAGGCCCGATGATATCCATCCCCCATTTGTCAAATGGCCATGGAGAGGTGATGCTGTGTAGATTTTCGGCGGGAAGGTTGGAGTAGTTGGCGTGTCTTTGACATTTGTCGCACTTTTTTACAAGTTCGGCCGCATCTGTCTTCATGGTTGGCCAGTAGTACTCGGCTCTGTGCGCCCTGAATGCTAGGCTTCTCCCTCCGGAATGGTTTCCGGCTGATCCTTCATGGAGTTCTTTCAACACTAGTTCGGCTTCAGGGAGGGAGATGCAGTTTAGGAAGGGACCGCCTATGGATCTTTTAAAAAGTAACCCTCCGATGATGCAAAACCTGGCAGCCTGGGCTCGCAGCTTCCTAGCCTCTGCCTTGTCTTCAGGTACTTGACCATGATTGATGTAGCTGATGATTGGGGTTCTCCAATCACTTCGTTCTATGACCAAGGTTTCTTCGTATTCGATGACTGCTTTGGGAAGGAAGGCGTATACAATTGGTCCCGTCGGCTCGTCTTTATGCATTGAGGCTCCGAGGTTTGCCATAGCGTCAGCCCTTTCATTTTCTTCTCTTGGAACCTGTTTTATTGTGGCCTTTTGGAAGCGTTTCATAAGACCTTTGGCTATCTTCAAATACTTGGCCATCTTTTCGTTTCGGGCCTGGTATGTACCGTTTATTTGATTTACCACCAGCTGGGAGTCGCATTTGATCGTTAAATTGTGCGCTCCCCTTTCTTTCGCCACTCTTAACCCTGTGATAAGGGCTTCGTATTCGGCCTCGTAGTTGGTGGCTGAGAATTCGCATCGGATTGCTTGAAGTATTGGGGGTAGATTTGGGGGCCTGAGGTATACGCCTAGGCCACTGCCGCTGCCGCTTTGCCTGCTAGCCCCGTCTACTTCTAGTATCCATTCATCAGTTGAGGGTGTTATCAGCTGGTTAATATCGACCGAGGTTGTTTCGGCCGGTGGAGCTTCTTCGAAGTCAGCCATGAAATCTGCCAGAGCTTGAGATTTGATCGCCCTCTTTCCCTCGAAGGATATGTCGTGCTCGCTAAGTTCTAGGGCCCATTTCATTAATCTTCCGGATTTTTTGGGGGAATGGATGGCGCTTCGAAGGGGTAGCGCTGTTATGACCGCAATTGGGTGCCCTTGGAAGTATGCTCGAAGTTTTCTTGCAGCAAATATAAGGCTCAGGATCGCTTTTTCCAGGGTAGGATATCTGGTTTCGGTCGATGTCAGGGTTTTGCTTGCAAAGTAGACTGGCTGTTGTTTTCCCTCGATTTCTTTGACCAGAACGGCGCTTACTGCAATTTCGGAGTGTGCCAGGTATAAGTAGAGTTTTTCGCCGTCTGCTGGTTTGGCCAAGAGTGGAGGGCTGGTGAGGTTCGTGGATCTCCTTCTGGATTCCGCTTCTTTCCTCCACTGTTCCTTCTCTTCTTCAATTTTTTTTAACATCTCTGTCAAGATCGCCAGCTGTTCCTCAGGTGTCTTCGGAACTTGATCTTCCAAGTCGGTGGTATTAGGGTTTATTGGAGCCATGTCTGGTAAGAATAGATGCCGAGAACAATTGTAGATGGAATTTGGAATTTTCAAGAAACCTTAACTTTTTGTGTGAGGTTCGTAGCCCCACGGTGGGCGCCAAACTGTGGTGCCAAATAAACCACAACCAAATATTAGGCTAAGATTGCTTGAATAAAGTGGCTAAACAGCTTATAAATATGGTCTCACAGAGTTTAGTTCTAATGAGTAAAAATCGGATCCTTTTACAATCATCTCTACCCCTTATTTATAGGAGGTATTTGGGTCCTATTTCGATTTGGATTGAGACTCCTTATTTTCCTTGAATTCGGTCTCCTTTTTGGGCTCAATCTCTTCTTGGGCTTGATCTCCTTTTATCTATTTGGCTTTAGGAATCCTTGTTTCAATGGGGGTTGGTCTTCGTTTTTCTACCGGACTTTGGAAATCCTTGGCCTGGTATGATAAGTCTTCCTTCTCGGATTTGGCGTTGGAAATCCGTGTTTAGTTAGGTAATCATTTGGTGGGCTGGAGTGTTTCGGTTCGGACTCTACTATGCTCGGCCGAGTTGAACTTCATTGGGCCTTTTGACCATGTCGGTCGAGCTAGATTGGCGCGTTTCTTGGGCCTTTGGCCCTCTTATTCGGTCGAGGGTAGCTTTTGGGTATCCTCCCTATATTCGGCCGAGCTTGGTTTTAGGGTACCCCTTCTGTCTTCGGCCGAGCTTGGCTTTAGGCTTCGGTTCCCTCTGCTTGCTCTTACCTTCGACTATGATATCTTATAGTCATTTTCCCACCACAGGAACTAGAATTGAAATATTTAAAACTATGATTACATGAGGGGAATTCTACTTTTGAAACTTACATTAATGATTTATAAAATAAAAAAGTTAGACATTCTATTTTTAAAAATATTCATGAATTAAAATATAAATATCACTATCGAAAATTAAACTAAAACTATTTAGGTACCATATATATATATACATATATATAATAATTTTATAATTTTTTGAGATTAATAAAAACTAAATAATAAATAAATAAATAAATAAATTTTTTTACATAAATTTATTACAAATAATTATGATATATACTTTAAAATTAGGATACACTTTGTCATTTATTATTATATAAATAATTTTTAAATTTAAAAATATTTAAAATAAATAAAAAATATGTTTATGTATGAGATTTTATTATTTATTATTTTTTAAAATAATATTTTTAGGGTTATTTTGAATATTTAAATACCCAAGCACAAAAAGAAAAAGATTTATGGTTAAATTTGCAAAATACCGGAACTTTTGAGAAAGAATTGAATATTTTAAACTGTAGGGGTATTGGAGATATTTTTGCAGAGGTCAAGAAATCCAACAAAGCTGTTAAAATCATTTATTCAAGATTGAAGCTTTGCTCAATGTAAGATTTCCTAGGAGTGATTTTGTTGTCTGTTCTGTGTGTTGTTAGTTGGGGTGTGAGAATCCAGATCAAAATAGCTCAAATAAAGATGTCAAACCTTGGAAAAATAGTGATAGATACATGGTTGATAGAGGCACATGAGGCTGTGAAGTTAGTGGAAGAAGTAGAAACCAGAGTGAACAGCAAGAACATCATTGTTCAACAAGATCATCTTAGACTTTCAGTTGGTGATGACATAGCAAGATCCAAGCTTTTGGAGGCTGGAATCAAGCTTGACCGCCTTGAATCACTTCTTCATAACCCACCTGCTAAACCCATTTTGTATGTTCTTATTTTGGTGTATTTTTATGGGTATTTGATTCTGTTAGTGTATGTTTTGGCTGGAATGTGCGTTTTGATGGGTATTTTGTGTTGATTGGTTTTAATTGTGTGGTTTTGGTTATGTAAAGATGATTGCTTTAGGGCATGGTTGAGTCCTTTTTTTTTTTTTGGTTGGTTTAGATGTTTTTCAATTGAGTATATGCTAAAAGAGATACTGTTGTTGTATATGTATTTTGAAATATTCTTTAAGCTTATGTGTTTGATTATTTATAGACTAATAGAGTTCAAGCTTTAAGGATAGATGGTTTCTTCTGACATTATGTTTAGTTGTTTTTTTGCTGATCAGATTGTTTATGTATGATTATTGGTCGTTTATGTAATGAAATTGGGTGTTTTTGAATGAATTGGTTATTAGAGCTGCTACATGATTGTTGTTTATTGATGTCATCATGTGATGCATTTACAGGACTGAAGAAGATTTGGAACATAGATGGAGAATGTTGTCCGATACCAAGATAAAAATGAAAGCACTTGCTTTTAGTCTTTATGCAACTCCATCACCGAATAGGTGCTAAATTAAATCAATCTACCTGAGTTATTTGATGCTTCAGTTTAAGATGACAATGTCATCTACTTGACATATTGGTCTGGTTTTATGGCATTCATGAGTTATGATGGTGTTAGACTCAGTACGTACATGTGCTGTATTGTATTTTGTATGCAGGACAGAGAATGCCCCTGCTGAGGACATGATGGCGATCATCAGAAGAGCTAGCATTGACTCTGGTATGATGAATCTAAAGTCATGACCAATTGCCCAAATTTCGGTCAACAAGTTACTTTCCCTTGAGAAATTTCTGTGGAATGTACTTGAAGCCTGATTCTTATGACGTTCTAAGCTTGATTCTTTAACTTGAACAGTTGTGTAGATATTTGGATTAGACATTGGACTTCGTGTTATTATGTTTAAGTTCAACATTTGGGAATGTCATATTCCACACTAGATTTTGTAATCTATTCTTTTAAGTTTGCCCTTCCATATCATGGTGTAGGTCTACGTAAACCCTCATTTGGCGAAGGTGAATCGCAGCTTCTCAAACCACTTGTAGTAAGTTTCTGAAACTTGTGGATATAGGGAGATACATTACTGATCATGTGATGCTTTTAACATTGTGTTTTCATTTTGTGCAGTCAGATACATCTACCCACAGCCATATTTTGGTATGCAGTTCAAACTTTAGTGGTTTATTTCATTGCTTTAATAATCATCTTCAATACCATCTCATTAATTTTTTTCTCCTTATGTATGAGCAGCTCAAGCGATTTGACTCTTCTACTTCAGCGAGTTTCTGGTCGAAGGCCTGCTGGGCTGTCATTGTATTCCTTGGAGCAGTTGCGCTCGTATTCGTGTTAGCTCTAGTCTGTGCAGTAATATGAATCATAAACTAATTATAGAAGTGATGGTTTTTCCTACACCGATACGTCTTTCATTTCTTGAGAAGGTAAAATGTTCTATCACAATTTGATCTACATGAGTTGTTCAATTAAAGATTGACTTTGTAACAGTTGTATTCTAAAATGTCAAAATAAGCTGGTCAAAGGCTTAAAATAGTAAACAAAACCTCCGTTTGGAATTAGAAAATGCCACATTAGACCTTACATTGGAATTGAATTTGGTTAAGCAACCAATTCCTTGCTTAGTTGTTATCCATGTTACATTTATGTGATTAGTTTCCTATTTGCTCAATGTTTTTGGACCAATTGATACATGCTGTTTCATTAGATATCATCCACGAACACAACAAACTTCAAATAGGAAACAAAAGAGAAAACAAGTCTATGTTCCTAGAAAATAGCATCGTGTCCAAATTCACCATTATCTAATCAACCTATCTCCTCTTTTTATCTCACCCCATCTTTGGCTGCCTATATTGCTCAATTGTTTCCACATAATCATGAACTGTGATGTTTCTTCAAATGGGGTGGCTATCGGTCTTCTCTCCATTGAAGGATCTCTGGATTTGCACAACTTACAAGCAAAGTATACTCAATCTCACCTTCATCTATCCATGTTTTTGTTCATTTGCATTCTTTATACAAATTAACCACATTCAATAATGTATTGATTTGCATTCCATTCATTGTTTGTTTTTTCCAGATAAAGCCCTATACGTGTTGTATGACGATGTGAAGTCTTGTGAGTGCGAGGATGTGCAAATTCTGTGGTCCATCTTGGTTGAATCATACCCACCTCCACCGTGCCATCAGGTCATGAAGGTGTACCATAACGTCAGGAATATAAGGAAGAAGAAACATAAGCCTTTGCCTCAAGGCAGTTGCTGATGAATTGGGATGTTGATCCTGTTCTGATCTATATGAACATACACTTTTACATGTTTCATTACAATTGTCCATGTAATGTAACATGTACGTGTTCATATACAGAAATGTTAATAGGGTTGATATCTGTCTGGATTTCATTGTTGGGCAATCTCAATTTGTTGTAATAGACTGCAAAACATTCGTATAAGAAATGTATCCATGTCAATTTTTATCAGATTGTAGATATACATACCAACATTCTATCTATTTTTTTATGGGTTCATTTTCTTCCCAATCTCAATTCTCTCATATTTTAACTCTTCCATTGTTATACATTGTACTTCTATCTGGTCTGATGTAAATATATAAACAAAACATGTTCTGTTGCTAAAAATTGAACTTAATTCCAGTTTTGCTGTGGACAGAACACGTGAATTTAACTCAGATGTTTGTCCTGATATAGGAACCAATAGTTGAAGAAAACGTCATCTTTATAAACAGAAAGCTGGGGTGGTCAATTAAATAAACACAAATAAAGCACGATAAAATGAAAACAGAGATTCTGAGTCACATCGTGGTCTGTTCTCTACCTTAAGCTAAAACAATAGATAAGGGCAATTTAGACTCACTATTGTCCTGAAATTTACAGAAGAATTAATAAACTGGGAATTGATTAATGAATTTGATCCAATAAATGTTTTTTCTTTTTAGATTATTCAATTCATTTGACTCGAACCCAATATTGTTAGTGGTGTTGTCACCAATGTCTGTTGTGTAATAAAGAAAAAATTGAAACCAACCGCGTTTTGTATCTCCAAAACATAACACCACAGTGCACAGTTCCCGACAAATTTCCCTACTTAAGAATCTGTGATCGCATTAATTCTAGATACCCATTTCGCAATTTCTTCCAATTATCTAACATGCAACAGGTCTAGTTTTTGCTGAAACAAAAACTGGTTCAAAGTCCCTTCTTTTGATTTTTGGTCTCTGATGGCTTCTTCTGTTATGTTTCCTTCAACCTCTGTTGCTGTTGCTACTCGATGGCCCTTGACGCAGCTGAAAGTTTCTCCGAAGTTTTGTGTGCGGTCTTCTTTGGATACTGATGTTTCTGATATGAGTACTAATGGTAAAGTTGTCTACTTTGTTTTCTATTCTGGTTATGTTGAGGTCAACTATGGATTCTTTTGGCTTGTTTGGTATCTGGGTATTTTTTATTTTCTGTTTTTAGGTTATTGTTTTTCTTATTGAGGCTGTAGATGAAGAGTTGTTGTCTGGTTAGTTGTGTTTGATTGTGGATTGAAGAGGTATTGATTTGTTTTTTCAAAGGTTGTGACTTGGAGATATCTGTGGGATGGTTGCATGTTAGCTTAATGGGCATTTGGGGTTTGTGTTTTTTGAGTATTGGTTAATTTGTTTTGTATTGAGATGAAAGCTGCTGTGTTTGCATCATTTTAACTAAGGATTGGGAGTTATTCCATGTTCAGAGATAGTTTTGCATGTTAGCAATCAGTGACATTCTGTTGTGTTCATTACTCTCCGTATTTGGTTCATTGGTTTGGATTCTTGGCAGCTCCAAAAGGCTTGTTTCCACCGGAACCTGAGCATTACAGGGGGCCAAAGCTGAAAGTGGCGATTATTGGAGCTGGGCTGGCAGGGATGTCTACAGCGGTGGAGTTATTGGATCAAGGACATGAGGTTCTAGTTCGTGTTGCCATTAAATCATTTTGCTGTTTATGCTGTTGAAATATGTATTTTCTTATATATCTTGCTACACTACTATCTAGCCTCAACTCTTAGTTTTTGGTTTATGGGTCTATAAGCTACTAATCTTTGAAGTTCATAGCATAAGATGTTTTTTGTTCGTTTCAGATGTTGGATTCACTTGGATATTAGAGTGTTGCTCAATTATGATGGTATAAGTTTCATATAGATGTTTGGATTTGCAGGTGGATATATACGAATCAAGGCCATTCATTGGTGGTAAAGTGGGTTCTTTTGTTGATAGACGTGGAAACCATATCGAAATGGGGCTGCATGTTTTCTTTGGTTGCTATAATAATCTCTTTCGCCTGATGAAAAAGGTAAGGTGCTTTGGTCTTGATTTTCCTTTTCTGTCTATGATTATAGTTCTTATATCTCTTGCTGCTCTTTGAATTTGTATTCTTTTTATTCATGTTTGAAATTTTGAGCCTAGTTAGACATTTCTTCTAAGGCTTTTGACTCTTGATATCTGAACGTTTTCTTCAATCTGTATAGGTGGGTGCAGATAAAAATCTACTGGTGAAGGATCATACCCATACTTTTGTGAATAAAGGGGGTGAACTTGGCGGTACGGTTTAATGCTTGATCCAACAAAAGCAGATGCTTACTTAGTTTGTTATTAACCTGCTGTTAATTACATTATGTAGTACTCTGGGCACTTAAATATTGCTTTGGTATATCTTGTTTACGACTCATAACTTTCGACTGCAGAACTTGATTTTCGGTTTCCTATGGGAGCTCCATTACATGGAATTAAAGCATTTTTGTCAACAAACCAGATCAAGGTATTGCATACAATAACATGGTCTGCAGGTTTTCTTGTTTCCTTTTTCCATTTAGAGTCCACTGCTATGGTTAAATTAGTATCCTTTTATCAATGAATATCAAACTCTCAGCATTTTGGATGGCTCATGTGTAGTTTTAATGTCTTACAGTTTCCATGATACCACATTAACCATCATACATGTATGTCCTTTTTCCCATTTTCTGAAAATGTTAATGCGAAATTCGCACTTTGGATTAAGTGAAATGGAAGTAGCCTAAAGATAAAGTTAAAATGAGTTAATGCTCCTTCGTGGCTCTCTGTTAATGCATTTTCTTCAATGTATTGTGTCTCCATGCAGACTTATGATAAAGCAAGAAATGCCCTTGCACTTGCCTTAAGTCCAGTTGTGAAGGCCCTTGTTGACCCAGACGGAGCACTGAAAGACATAAGAGATTTGGATAGTGTAAGAATCACAATTATCTAGTTGTCTCATTTTTGTCCTTGTTTCTTCATATGGTGTAGTTGTATTCTTGGAGCAAATAGTATATACTGTTTTGTAAATCTATACTGGGAGGAAGGTTAGGTTTCTAGCAATCTATTCATTTATCCTCTTTGAATAATTCAGTACTTAAAAAAGCATTCATATTCTCCTTGCAGATAAGTTTCTCTGAATGGTTTTTGTCCAAAGGCGGCACACGTGCCAGTATCCGAAGAATGTGGGATCCTGTTGCATATGCCCTTGGTTTTATAGATTGTGATAACATCAGTGCTCGCTGTATGCTCACAATATTCTCATTGTTTGCCACCAAGACTGAGGCATCTTTACTGCGAATGCTCAAAGGTTCTCCAGATGTCTACTTGAGTGGTCCCATCAGACAGTATATCACAGACAGAGGGGGCAGGTATTGTTTGCAAATAAAGGGTGGCAACAATTAGTCACTTTATTTTGATAGTTTTTGCCTAAAACGAAATGATACGTTATTCTAACCCCTGCTGAGTCTCTCCTGCCCAAACAGGTTCCATCTTAGGTGGGGATGCAGGGAGGTTCTTTATGATCGATCTGCTGATGGCAAAACATACGTCACTGGCCTTGCCTTATCTAAAGTAAACTTCTTCTCTTGCTTTGCTTGGTGGAGACACTACATTTTGATTTATAGATTAATCCGCTAAATTCATTTTAATTTAATTTCAGGCTACCGATAAGAAAGTTGTCAAGGCTGATGCATATGTTGCAGGTTTGTACTAATATTCTTTTTGCTCTCATCTACCATAGCATTTGTGTCTGGATTGTTTCGAAATGATGTTTTATTTGATGACAGCTTGTGATGTCCCTGGAATTAAAAGATTACTCCCATCATCCTGGAGGGAAATGAAGTTTTTCGATAATATTTATGAGCTAGTTGGAGTGCCTGTTGTCACAGTGCAACTTAGATATGATGGCTGGGTTACTGAGTTACAAGATATAGAAAAATCAAGGTAATTCTAGAATCTAGAATGAATGTACTGTTGCAAGCACCAAATTCCTTTTGTAAGCTTACAAAATCTGCTTCACTGCTTAAAAGGTTTTGTTTTTAATGTATTTGTGTAATCGGTAGGCAATTGAGGCGAGCTGTGGGGCTAGACAACCTTCTGTACACTGCGGATGCCGATTTCTCTTGCTTTGCAGACCTAGCACTAACTTCTCCTGAAGATTACTATATCGAAGGACAAGGCTCATTGCTCCAGTAAGTAAAACGTTTACCTATATTAATACTATAAAATAAATAGTTCGTGTGCATATCATCACTCTATGACCAGTTGTTAAGTTGATTTACTTTCCTCTGTTGTATTTACCAAGCCTTTCTCCTTTTCAGATGTGTACTAACTCCAGGCGATCCTTACATGCCCTTAACAAATGATAAAATCATCGAGAAAGTATCAAAGCAGGTCGGTAGCTCCCAGCACCTTCATCTCTCATATCGTCATACCACTTCATC
Organism: Cardiospermum halicacabum; assembly: GCA_031304145.1. Taxonomy (NCBI): domain Eukaryota; kingdom Viridiplantae; phylum Streptophyta; class Magnoliopsida; order Sapindales; family Sapindaceae; genus Cardiospermum; species Cardiospermum halicacabum. The sequence goes on along the minus strand of CM062389.1, from coordinate 36,348,319 downwards.
TCAGCAACATTAATTCGTAATAGTCAACATCTATTTATTCATTTTTCTTGTTTTGATCAGGTTTTAGATTTATTCCCATCAGCGCAAGGTTTAGAACTCACCTGGTCATCTGTTGTCAAAATCGGCCAGTCTTTATACCGTGAAGGACCTGGCAAGGATCCATTCAGACCTGATCAAAAGACACCCGTCAAGAACTTTTTCCTCGCCGGTTCTTACACAAAACAGGTAATCAACTCCATAAACTCACACATTCAGCATGTCAAGACCTAAGAGAACTTCATTTCTGCAAAACTAGAATACCCTTTTAACAATATGACGGAAAATGTATTTTTCATTGTTTCAGGACTATATCGACAGCATGGAAGGAGCCACGTTGTCTGGAAGACAAGCATCGGCCTACATATGTGATGCTGGGGAGGAATTGGTGGAAATAAGGAAGAAGGTTGTTTCTATTGATCAAACAAAAGCTGCAACTACTGATGAGCTCAGTCTTGTATGATGTCATAATCCATGATTCTGAGGTGTTTAAATGTAAAAGCTTCTGCTAATACAGAGATGGAAAACATTAGTTTCATTGTAACGATGAGCAATTATTAAAGCTTTTACCGGTATATTTCAATCTAGTTTCCAGACTGCAAGCTTATTAACACAGGAGAAGCACATTTCAGTAATTCAACTGCAAAAAAAAGAAAATTAAAAAAAAATTTAAAGAGTCTGTCAGACAACCGTGCGACCATCCCCAGCTGAAACAACGGCTGAGAACGATCCTCTGCGGCGCCACACATCCTAAGACGGGTGAGACCATTAATCACGCTCTGATCGCACGGTCATGATTCATCCACCAGACTGGATATCCTGTCTCCTTAGAACTCAAGGATACAGAGGTACGAGCCTATAGAACAGATCCTGTTCAAGTAAGGTCGTGATCAATAAGCAGCGCGTCATTATTTATAAAGCTCATGCAAGACTTGTCAGTAACCGATGTGGTACTCTGTCGTTGGCTCTGACAGAGTCAGAGTACTGACAGTATAGGCCTCTGGTTTAGCAACATAACAAAACACTTTGGGACGTTTCTTGAAACAATCTTAGATGTCTATGACTTCCTTTTCATGGCTACAATCTGCACTATATTCATCAAGTAGGCAAAGCACCCATCAAAGCTCATATCATCATATTCATTCAATATCAATAAGCTTCTTGCATGCTTAATATCAAGAATGTTATCAAGCATCAACCAATAACAATTAAACAAAAATTTAACATGTCAAAAGAGAGTGCAAATCTTAGTTCAAAGCTCTTTCAAGTTTGGTTTTCCACTCTTGGTGAACCTTCCCTCTGGTCACATATTAAGATCAATAATAGTAACCAATCAATAATAACACCAACATTATCAAAATCACACTCTCTACTTAGGGCTTTTCTATAGAAGTAAGATATCTATTAGAATCTAACAAGATGCTTATGAAATCATCTTAGGATTGTAAATATATAAAATTTGAAGGTCAAATCATCAATTTCAATATTCATAGAGTTAGATTTTTGAAATCTTACCTCGAATACTTAAATGAATAATCAACGCTTTAAACCACCTCCAAACACATTAATGACTATCAAATATGCCAAGTATTGCTCTCTATATTAGGGAGACAACAATACATGTAGAGTTGGAAACATAAATGTAGATTATAATACAAGGAAAAGACTACCATCCTACGTGGTGCATCCGGACCATGATAGTCTTTTCCATAATACAATTACAAAGAAGTGAAAGGCTACTTGAAGTTATGGTTTTATGTTCAGTCATACCGTTTTTATGGTTTTATGTGGACCATGGTAGTCTTTTCCATAATACAATTACAAAGAAGTGAAAGGCTACTTGAAGATATGGTTTTATGTTCAGTCATGCCGTTTTATGGTTTTATGTTCAGTCATGCCATTTCCTGGAGTTATACAAAACAAAATTGCATAGTATTGTTCACCATAAAGTTGAGTTTAAAGCATATTTGGTGGCTATGCAGAAAATAATTTAGCTAACACAATAGGTGGAATATTTGAATTTGAAAAATGATAAAACTATGCCAATTACTGCATAATGTGATAGCAAAACAACCACTGCATTCAGATGCAAAATATGACAGTAAATCCAATATAAAGACTAAATATAATATTTTATATTTTATAATAACAAAGAAACATGTAAAGGTAGATAATTATCTATCGTTTTGTATTTTGCATGATGTTTTTGCATCACATGTTATATTGTTGGTCTAGGTAGGTTACAAATTTTTGGATTTGATATCATATATTTTGATGATGTGTTATATTGTTTATCTAGCACTTGACAATTTCATTTTATTCGAAATGTTATCAAGTTTTTTTTTTTTACTAGTACACTCATAAGTATAATAACCTTGGTTATTATAACAATAGGCTAAGGTTAAGATGAGATGCATATGCTTGTGTTTTATCTTATTAAGACTCCAAAGCATTTGTTAGGATATGAAATTCTGACTTGACTTGTTATTAAAATGAGATCATTTCCATATATTTATAAGGATCACTCGTGATCTTCCTACCATTATGAGACCTGATAAGTCGAATTAGATTTTGAGTTACTGTACTTGGATAGTATTAGTTATGAAAATTTTAAGATAGTTATGTGTTATCGTCTATAATGTGAATCATGCCGTTACGGACATATGAGCCTTTAGATGTGGTTTGATGCACCATGATACATATTTTACATGGTTCAGGCTTGTTGCTAACAAATATGAGAAAAAGAGTTGAGTTGGTCACACTTTTTATTAAGAAAGTCGCACACACGAACACAAATTTTAAATATCCTTAGTATATTTTTGTTTTCACACATTTTAAGTATCCTTACTTCATTCTACTTATTTGTCTATAGCTGTTAGGTAATGTATATACCATTAATATATCTTTCTATTACCTTGAGAGTTCAACTATGTGGCATATCTTTGGTGTTGGTTACTTTCATTGATTTTTTGAATGGGAGTGAATTTGAAAGATTTTGTAAAATTATATTATAATCACATACTTGCAAGTAAGTTTTTTTTTTTTTAATACAATTGTAATTATGGAGTGTCTATGATATCAAGCTTATTATTTAATGGGACAAGATATGTCACATTGAAATAAAATTATGTAAGAGGTCTAGGGAAAAACTTATTATTATTACATTGATATCAAAATCTCTATTTAATCAATAGTTAAATCTTACTAATAAATCTAAAATGTTCCATCAGATTTCCATGTTTGATGACCCTAAAATAGAAAAAAATAATAATCATAGTTTGATAATCTCAAAATAAAAAGTATTGTGTAATAGAAGATTTTATTCAAGCATGTTCGCATTAAAAAAATACCAGTTGGAAAGAAAATAAATTAAATTTCCTCCTAATGAACTTGATATTGACCTTTTTTCATACCATCCACCTTATGGATTTTCATTTACAATGTTCATAGGGATTACATCATGTTGTCACATTTCTTAAATAATCCATTTGATCAATAGATAATAGTTTAGATTAGAAGCTGTTGAAACTAGATTGTCCAAGAAAAGATCTTTTGATACGTAATTTTGAAGTTAAAATAAATCCTTCTCAAAGTCTAGAACTTGAGTCTCTCTTTACGACTTTGTTTCAATTTTTGAAAAGATTTTGAATCGGATTGTGTGTTGTTGGATTTGTGTTATAAAATATTTTCTAAAGAAGAGTTAGAATTTAGTGATAAATTCATTTTTCTTTAGTATAAGAATATATATTAAAAAAAAACTATCCATAACAATCTATTTTTCCGAATGATAATAGAGCTGTGGTCTTCATTTCAAAATCACCTTTGATTTTCTATTCTATCATCAACTATTTTAAAAGAAATAAGACTAACATTAAGTGGAATAGATGAGACTTTGATTTTCTCGATGGATTTATTGCAGTAAACAAGTACAAAACAAATAGTTTACTCTAATTTCTGATTTTGGTGTTTATTTTAACACAATGAGAAATTGAAAATTAAAAAAATACTAAAGAACACAACACAGTATTTACATGGTTCGACCAAAACAGATCTACTCCACGGGTGCTCAGTCGCTGATTCTTCTTTCATTCTCAAAGTGTAGGTTACAATCAAAGTCATACTACATTGTTTTTCCTCTCTCTTCAAGTTTATAGAAAAAAAAAACACACAGATAAAAAAAAACTGCTACAACCATAAAAAAAACTGCTTCATAATTTCAGTTTTTATTATTTAACCGTAGACACCAAGAATATTAATTCTTTCTTTCCACGTCAGCATAAACTTGGTCAACCTTCAATCATTGAATCAATACTCAACAGGATTTAACTCTACAATTTTAATATTGTAAAATACAAATTTTAATATAATGGACGTACTCCGAGTTTTTCTTGGCACTTATTTCCATAGCTAGAAAGATTAGGTAGTATGAATTTAATCATACTAGAGATTTAAAATTATGATTTTATACTAGTTTAATATTTTATGCTCTTTGTGCGGTTTGTAAAGGTAAGTCATGAAGTTATTAAACCTTGATATTATTTTCTTTTATAACAATGACAGATTTATAAAAATAGCATGTGAGAGAAACAAACATAAAAACATGGAGCATTTCACAAAATAAAAATATGGTGCGTAAATTGTTTTGACAAAATAAAAACATGTAGCATGAATAGTTTTGAAAAAAAATAAAAACTTTGTATGCAAATGATTTTATTAAATAAAATAAAAACATCATAAGGAAATGGTTTTTTATTCATAAGTTTTTGTGTTTAGAATGTAACGTAAGATTGAATAATAAAGGATGGATATAATTGTCAGATATCAACTAATATCAAATCACATTCCTTCGAGTAATTCAAGATCATTAATAATATAAATTTTAAACGAGGAAAAAAACTTGGTCATTTGTATTTACATTGATAAATTTAATTTACAATTTAATATCAAAATATCATTCTAATCAATGGATGATTCTTACTAATAATTTAAAATCTTGTATCAAAATTTGATTTTTGGTATTAGTGATCCTACAACTAAAAGAAATCTCCTTTGGTTTGAACTATGTAATCATGTCCATACACAAACCCCATTTCGAAAGAAAAGTTTGAATTTCCTCCAATAGAACTTATATGTTGACCTTAGTCATATCGCCTACTTCATGGATTTCTAGTTATAATGTTCGTATGGACTTCATTGTGTTTGTGCATTTCTTGCAACAATCCATGTTATCAATAGATAATAGTTTCTATGTGAAGAAATTGAAACTTAGATTGAGTAAGAATAGGTCATCCTATAAGTACAGTCCGAAGTCAAGAAAAAGCCTCCTCAGAGATCTAAAACTTGACTCTCCCCCTACGACTTTCTCTCACTCACTGATTGAACTAAAAATCAAATCTTTGTTTATTTTTCTATGCATATCAAATGTAATTTATCATTATACTTAACTTTAAGTTATCATTAACATACAAACCTTGATATGAATGTATAGGCTTCCATGTTCCCATGTTACTCATTTCCATCAAAGAGATAGGTCGGATGAACTTAACCCTGTACTTGAGATGTAAAACCATAATTCATTACTATTTTAGTGTTGGGCCTTGTGTGGTTCTTATGAAAAAAAGATTTTAAAATGTATAATGTATGGCTAGCTGATATTACAATGGTGTATTTATGGAGAATTATCTCCCTTACGAAAAGGTGGGCGCAAATAGTTGTACATCACATATTTTAAGAAATTAAAACAAAAACAAGGTCTGTAACTGGTTTAGAAAAACAAAAGCAAAAACATAGTGCGCTTATTGTTTTGAAAAAATAAATGTAATAACGTGTGGTACATGAATAGTTTTGTATCTAGACTGATGTTGTTTAATACTTCCTCCGTTTTTATTTAGTGGCAACATTTGAATAGTGTATACTATTCATTGATCAATCTTCTTTCATGTGTTATTCCTTATGTATAAGGAAAAATATAGTCAAATGGGGTCTTGTTTTATTCGTCTTGGTGTGTATTTTCCAAATATGAAATTTGTATAATTTTTAGTTGTATATTATTGAAGATATTTACGTTTAAAGTTAAGCATGGAAAAGCGTGTCAACATGAAATGTTGCAAGTATTTGGAAACGGAGGAAGTATAATGCATGAATGGTCCACGCAATTTTTTATTACATGTGAGGTTTGAATGATCTTATATCAATAAATTTTATTAAATGAATATACTGAGAGGATCTTCAATAGTTCAGTGGATTGGGACATGTAAATGGTGACTTGTCGAAAATAGTATTTTTGGAGAAAAAAATTGAAAAACACTCCGAAATAATTACTATCTATTCGAATTTGCCTAATTTTAACCAATAAGATTTAAACTTTTTTTTCTTTTCAATTTATATTTTTTCTAATTTAGATGGAAATGATTTAATTACAATATTTGAATGTTAAAAAAAATACCAATTCACACCATCAACTCTAACACACACTCACACTCACTCTCTCCCTCCCTCCCTCCCTCACTCACTTTCTTGATATTCATATTTAATTAAAATATCCAAAAATAAGTATTTAATCCTAATTTAACTAAAATTATTACAACTTTTAAAGAGTATTAAATAAAAGGGAAAATGTCTATCCAAACATTAACTTTATTAAATAAATTCCTCAAAATTTATTTTAAGTTTTTAAAACTTTAAAAAGTAAAAATGACAGACAAGAAACCAAATTGATCAACATAACCTTATTGATAACTTCACGAATACGTAAAGACCCTTCACGGATCTTGCAGTCTTTACGGATCTTGCAGTGGGTTTGACAAAATGAGGATCGAAGATGCTGTTAGGTCCAAATTGTGGAAAACCCTATAATATGCATGAGGTCTAAATAGTAGATCAAGTGTCGAATTCCTTTTAACCGAAGAGAATCTACGAAGTTAAAACGACCGATCTAAGAATATGTTAAAATGTGATCAAGTGTCGAATTCCTTTCAACCGAAGAGAACCTACGAAGTTAAAACGATGGATCTAGAAATATGTTAAAATGTGAGAGTACAACTGTCATCATTTTGGACAAAATTATACTCCAGAGTGTATAATTTTCTTAAAGCTTTGGTCAAAAGCTGGCCTATTAGCCTATTGGGAACAGAAGATGTAGAGGGAGTACATTCAGTCGAAATGAGCTATCTGTAGATCTAATGCTAAGGCTTCCACTGAAGAGAAAATCTTTCCCATCAAGGGGTTAGAAAAAGACCGATGAAAGACCGGCTACCATTGATTTCCAAATTGAATCATAAATAAAATAAAATATCATTAAAAATATGGAAAAGCTAATCTTTTAGGAAACAAATTAATATAATTCAAATAGAATCTCAATTGGTTAGAAATAATTAATAATAATCCTTATAAATTTACGATTACAACGAGTATTTTCTCCCCAAAATCCTATAGAAAAGGATGACACCGCTAATAACCTCTTTCTACTCAGATCTTTGAGGTTTACTAAGGCTATTTTCAGCATTAGCGGTTGAAATCAGTGATTCAAGTAGCGCTTACAATAATTGTAGCTGTTAGCTATTTAAGATAATGGTATGTATAACGACTGTAATAACAGTTCATAAGGCTGTTCGATAATAGCGATACGGTTTTAAATAACTATTAGATGTAAAATGACTAAAAAAGATATTATTTTATTTTAGAATTACATTTGCTAAACCAAATTTTATTTAACATATTTATGCTATAAAATTAATAAAATTATAATTCACCATATATATATATATTTAGTATCTTTATTGGATAATATAGATTAAATATAACAACTATAAAAATATTCCGACTATAACTAATGTTTTAAATATAATAATTAATATAATTAAAATAGAATATCACTAAAATTGTAAGGATATAAATAAAAATGTTTTTCATTGAAATGGATTAACATTAAATTTTAAGGATATAAGTGAAAATGTATTGATAGGGTTTAAGAAACACTATTTCAAATAGCGTTTTGAAAATTGCTATTTAGAGCGTCAACTGCTAAATTTAACCACTATTGCCCAATATCAATTTTTTGAAACGTTATTTCAATCGCTATTGAAATCACTAACTGCTGTTTCAACTGTGAACACTGCATAAAAAAGGAAGAAAGTCTTCTTATGCATATTCTCATTGTGGCTTTCGGTTAGGGATGGTCATTTGACCCATAAACCCGCGAACTGTGGGTGTCCGACCCGCGAACCCGCAATAGATTTGGATTCGTGGGTTCATGGGTCGGGTTTGGGTGAAAAATAGCACCCGTAATGGATATGGATTCGGGTGCGGGTGCTAAAACAAAATCCGCCCGAACCCGCACCTGATAAATATTAAATATATTAAATAATTTTATTTTATAATTTATTTATTTTGTCTTTTTTAATTGGGTGAATCTTTTTTATTTTTCTAACCCTAAACCTAATTAGCCGCCGATTTTCTTCCTCATTCGTCTAACGCTTCACTGTGGATTAGATAATAAACTAGCACTATTTTCTATTTCTTATTTTAAAAGTTTGGATTTTTAAATTCATATTTTAAATGCTTGGATTTTTAATATATGTTTGGGATTTTGTATTAAATTTTGTGGATTATAAATGAGATTTTTAATCTATAATGATATATATATATATATATATAGTATTTTAGATAGATGGGTGACCCATGGGTCCACCCATACCCATGGATCAAAACCCGCACCCGAACCCGTCAAACCCGTAATGGGTTTGGGTTGGATTTGGGTCTAAAAAATTAAATGGGTTTGGGTTTGGGTTCGGCTAAATCCGCCCGAACCCGACCCATGATCATCCCTACTTTCGGTATCCACCACAGATCTATGAAATCATCGTGAAGGGCATTTTACGGATCTGTGAAGCTGTGAAGAAATGTATATTTGTAAATTGTGGTGGGAAAACAACTTACGACCTCATAAAGTCAAGGGCCTCCAGCAAATTGAAGAGTCCAAAGGCCCAAGCATAGCCAAACCTTCGACCGAAACACGTCAGTGCTCCTTCGGCCGAAGAAGGCCCACTAGACCTGCGGCCGAAGAGGGTCCAAACAAACTCAACTGATACCTGCGGCCGGAGAAGCATGGTGCAGCCTGACAGCCTTTCAGACGATATCAAAAAGCCCAATCCCTTTTGCTTATAGTAATCTAACTCGTTAACAATCCAAGTATCCGTCCCAAGTTCAAGAAGGAGACCAAGCCCAAGCCCAAAAAAAGAGACCGAGTTCAAGAAGAATGAGGAGTCCCAATCCATATAGAAATAGGACCCAAATACCTCCTACAAATAGGGGCAGGGATGATTATAAAAGGATCCGATTTTGATTCATTAGAGCTAAACTCTGTGAGATTATCTTTATAAGCTTTTAGCTATTTTCTCAAACAATCTTAGCCTGATATTTGGCTGTGGTTTATTTGGCACCACAATCTGGCGCCCACCGTGGGGCGACGAAACCTCACACACAAGGCTGAGATCTCTGAAAGTAGTAAAGTTCGGTTTCTAATTATCTCATCTCCGTCTCATTCTCGTCAAGCATGGCACCGGTAAATCCCAATACCGTCATCGTGGAAGATCAAACATCGAAAACACCAGAAGAGAAACTTGCCATCATGACAGAGATGCTCAAGAAAGCAGAAGAAGAGAAGGAATTGTGGAAGAAAGAAGCAGAATCCAGAAAAGTCTCATCGAAAGGAAGAGTCAGCGATCAAGCCGAAAATATTCACCGCTCCGCAAAAAAACTCAACTTCGAAGAAGGCTCCGGCAAAGGATCATTTGAAGAAAGCGACGGGTCAACAAAGAGTCGCAAAACTCTAGACCTAAACAGCTCAAGCAGTTCTGATGATGAGCAGATGAAGCCGACATCGTCCAAAAGAAGTCGTGAAAAGCGCCGTGATCGCGAAATCAGAGAATTGAAGGATCTGGTGCAACGAACTTCAGGTAGGAGGGTAACTATGCGCTCTTCAACGACGCTTTATTCTGACACCCCATTCACATCCTGGATCCTAGACACGAGGATGCCCAAAAGGTTCCCCATCCCTAGCATGAAACCTTATGAGGGAACAACGGACCCTGAGGACCACATCGCTGACTACAAGACTCGCATGGGGACGTGCAATATCCCTGAAGAAGATTTGGAGGCCATAATGTGCAAAGCCTTCGGCTCCACCCTGACTGGACGCGCCCAAAGATGGTATTCAGTCCTCCCTGGGAAAAGCATCAAGTCTTTCTCCCCACTAGCCACAATGTTCGTCAACCACTTCTCCGACAGCCGAAGAAAAGAAAAGGATGTGGACGACCTCTAAGACCTGAGGTAGGGAGCCAACGAGAGCCTCAGGTAGTATGTAAGAAAGTTCAAGGAAACAAAGATGGTCATCCCCGACTGCAGGGATAAAAGTGCCATCAAAGTCTTCATAAAAGGGCTCGTAAAGACGTTAAAATTTTACGAAAGCCTCAAGTTGATAAAACCAAGGACATTCGAAGACGTCCTGGAAAGAGGATGCAATGGAGTACGAAGAAGAATTCCAACCTCGGAATCCTAGGGGACCACAGAACGTCTCAAACTCTCGGGGACGAAACGACCGTAATAGCAGTGGCCGGAGCGAGGATTATAGAAGAAGCCAGAGAGACTCTAATCGCAGCGGTCCCTCCAGGCCGAGTTACACCGGTCCCGATCCCATACACAGGCAGGAAGAACTACTTCCATATCCCCTCACCATACCCACGAGGGAAGCCCTAACGGTACTCAAGACCTTGGGAGAAAGAGTTAGATGACCCGAGAAATCTAAAAACCCCTTTGCACGGAAAGATATGTCCCGGTACTGCCAATTCCACGGGGATCACAGCAACAACACCGACGAGTGCTCCACCCTAAAAGAGAAGTAGCAGAACTTATCAAAACGGGGCACCTGCGGGAATACTTAACCGAGAAAGGGAGGGAAATTACGGCTGAAGCAGACAAAAATCGACGAGTAAACCTGACCCTAGTAGCAAATGCTGAAGAGAGAGTAATCAACATGATAGCCGGGGGATCCGACATATGCGGGCTGACAAGCTCAGCCACAAAGAGAAAGCTCAGAGAAGCTCAGAGCATATACAGCATCAGAAGTGAAGATACGAAGAACCACTACTTCATTTCTTTTACTGAGGAAGAAGCCAGAGAGGTGAACGCACCCCACCATGACGCGTTGGTGATCAAAATCTCCATAGCGAACTTGACGGTGAAAAGAGTACTGGTCAACAATGGCAGCTCAGCCAACATCCTATTCCTCGAGACGTTCAGAAACATGCAGCTGGACGAAAGGATGATGCGCAGGAAGACCATATCTCTCGTAGGCTTCGACGGAAAGGCCACCTCCACCATTGGCGAAATCGAGCTACCAGTATATGCAAAAGGAATAAACTTCCATACCACCTACTTAGTAATAAGCTCAAATTCAGCCTACAATGTGATCTAAGGGAGGCCCTGGATTCACGGTATGAAGGCAATACCGTCTACATACCACCAGCTCATCAAATTCTCGACTCCACACGGGATCAATTAAATAAGAGGGGAGCAAAGCGCATCCAAAGAATGTTATGCCAATTGTTTGAAACAGAAAGCAGCAGAAGTATAGCAATCACAGAACCGGCCGAGGGCACCCTAAGAATCGGCCCAACACGAAGTGGATGAAATACCACTAGATCCGAAAGGAGAAAGAACGGTGCAAATTGGCGCCATTTTAGAAGGAAGAGAAAGGGAAGAACTGATAAACTTTCTCAGAGCCAGCCAAGACTGCTTCGCCTGGTCACACAAAGACATGACTAGAATCGATGCGGTAATCATTACTCACAAACTGAATGTGAAGGAGGGCATGAAGCCGGTAAGACAAAAGCGCAGAAGATTCGCCCAAGAGCGGAACGAAACCATCATTGAAGAATTGGAAAAACTTCTCGCCAATGGGTCGATCAGAGAAGTCCAATACCCGGACTGGCTCGCGAACGTAGTGGTCGTCAAGAAAAAGAATGGGAAGTGGAGAGTGTGCATCGATTTCACGAATCTAAATAAAACATGTCCGAAAGATCCGTTTCCACTACCATACATAGATCTCACCATAGACGCGACTGCAGGGTACGAAATGCTAAGTTTTATGGATGCATATTCCGGTTACAATCAAATATTACCCCAGCGACCAAGAAAAAACTGCCTTCATAACCGAGCGGGGCATCTATTGCTACAAAGTGATGCCCTTCGGTCTCAAGAATGCCGGCTCCACCTATCAGAGGCTCATGAACAAGATGTTCGCTAACAAACTGGGGAAGACTATGGAAGTGTATATCGACGACATGCTGGTGAAGTCAGAGGAAGCCAGCTAGCACGTTCACCATTTGAGTCAAGCATTCGAAACCTTCCGGAAATACAACATAAAACTGAACCCCAGCAAATGTTAATTCGGGGTTAGAGCGGGAAAATTCTAGGGGTACCTAGTCACGAAGAAAAGAATTGAAGTTAACCCGGATCAGATCAAGCCAATCCTGAACATAGCGGAGCCTCAGAATAAGAAAGACGTGCAAAAACTCACCGGAAGACTGCCAGCCCTAACCTGATTCATCCCGAAGGCATCGAAAAAATTCCAGCCATTCTTTGAGACCCTTAAAAAAATTCAAGGAATTTGAGTGGACCGAAAATTGCAGAACGGCACTAGCCAGAATTAAAGATTTCTTGACCAGCCCTCCACTCTTAGCCAAACCAGAAGCTAATGAGAAGCTATACCTGTATCTATCACATTCGCAGATTGCGGTGAGTACAGTCCTGGTCAAGAAAATCGGGGGGAAAAAAATAACAGGTATACTTCGCAAGTAAAACTCTAACCTCGCCAGAAACAAGATACCCAGCCCTAGAAAAGGCAATCCTGAGCCTAGTATTTGCTGCGAGAAAACTCCGGGCATACTTCCAAGGACACCCGATTATGGTAATAACATCTTTACCTTTGTGTGGCGCACTTCACTCCCCTGACAAATCCGGAAGATTGATGAAGTGGGCCTTAGAACTCAGCGAACACGACATATCGTTCGAAGGAAAAAAGGCCATCAAATCTCAAGCCCTCGCAAATTTCCTAGCAGACTTTGAGGAAAGTCCATCCACTGAAGTAACTGAGGCCGAAGTAAATCAGCTAGTAATGTCTGCAACCGAAAAATGGATACTAGAAGTGGACGGAGCCAGCAGGCAGAGCGGCAGTGGCCTGGGTGTGTGCCTTCGGCCCGCGAATTTACCTTCAATTCTCCAAGCTATCTGGTGTGAATTTCCAGCCACAAACAACGAGGCTGAATATGAAGCCCTGATCGCAGGACTAAGGGTAGCAAAAGAAAGTGGAGCACACAATCTAACGATCAAATGCGATTCCCAGATGGTGGTGAATCAAATAAATGACACGTACCAAGCCCGAAACGAAAAAATGGCCAAGTACTTGAAGATAGCCAAAGAGCTCATGAAACATTTCCAAAGGGCCGTGATAAGGCATATCCCGAGAGAAGAAAACGAGAGGGCGGATGCTATGGCAAACCTCGGGGCCTCAATGCAAAAAAACGAGCCAACAGGACCAATTGTATATGTCTTCCTCCCTAAAGCGACCATCGAATACGAAGAAGCCATGACCATAGAGCAGAGTGACTGGAGAGCCCCTATCCTCAGCTACATCAATCATGGTTAGGTACCCGAAGACAAAGTGGAAGCAAGAAAGCTACGAGCCCAAGCCGCCAAATTTTGCATCATTGGGGGGATACTCTTTAAAAGATCTATAGGCGGCCCCTTTCTAAACTGCATATCTCTCTGAGGCTGAACTAGTATTAAAAGAACTCCATGAAGGATCGGCAGGGAATCACTCAGGAGGAAGGAGCCTGGCATTCAGAGCACACAGAGTCGGATATTACTGGCCAACAATGAAGACAGATGCAGCCGAACTCGTAAAGAAATGTGATAAATGCTTGAGTCACGCCAACTACTCCAACCTCCCCGCACGGAACCTACATAGCATCACCTCTCCATGGTCATTCGACAAATGGGGGATGGACATTATCAGACCCTTCCCGATATCCACCCATGGTCGAAAAAGATATATCCTGATGGTAACCGACTACTTCACAAAGTGGATAGAAGCTGAAGCGCTAGAAAGGGTCAGAGAGCAGAAAGTACAGAAATTCATTTGGAAACACATCATCTGTAGATTTGGCATACCGCGGGAAAGACTAAATGAAAGAGCCAATAAACATGTCTTGACCTTTGAAAGAGATACCTTGGATGAAAAAAGAGAGAGTGCACAGCGGAGAATAGCTGATACCAAATGGGGATTGCAAGGCAGTATAATAAAAAGGTCAAGGCCCGAGCCGGAGATTGGGTACCCCGAGCCTTCCAACCACACCAGAAACCAAGCCTATGGAAAACTGGCCGAAAGCTAGGAAGGACCATACCAAGTGGAACGAGCATCCGGAAAAAGGTCCTACAAGCTACTCACCAAAGAAGGGAAGGAGATAGAACATAGCTGGAACATACACCACCTTAAAAGGTACCGATTTTGAATATAGCACAATAACTGTAATAGCGGGCACTCTTTTCCCCAAAAAGGGTTTTTAACAAGGCCCCACCTTAAAGCAATAAAACAAACTTTTTATCTCATATCATTCCTCTCCTTAATACCTCACACATCACCAAAGGGCAACCCGAAATATTCCTAAAGGGCAAGCCTCTGGTAAATCCAGAAGATCTCGGGCAAAGACACATTGCCAAAGGGCAACCCGAAAAATTGCCAAAGGGCAAGCCTCTGGTAAATCCAGAAGGTCTTGGGCGAAGACGTATTGCCAAAGGGCAACCCGAAAAATTGCCAAAGGGGAAGCCTCTGGTAAATCCAGAAGGTCTCGGGCGAAGACGTATTGCCAAAGGGCAACCCGAAAAATTGCCAAAGGGCAAGCCTCTGGTAAATCCAAAAGGTCTCGGGCGAAGATGTATTGCCAAAGGGCAACCCAAAAAATGCCAAAGGGCAAGCCTCTGGTAAATCCAGAAGGTCTCAGGCGAAGACATATTATCATGGTAACCCGAAAAATTGCCAAAGGGCAAGCCTCTGGTGAATCCAGAAGGTCTCGGGCGAAGACATTGCCAAAGGGCAACCCGAAAAATTGCTAAAGGGCAAGCCTCTGGTAAATCCAGAAGGTCTCGGGCGAAGACGTATTGCCAAAGGGCAACCCGAAAAATTGCCAAAGGGCAAGCCTCTGGTAAATCCAGAAGGTCTCGGGCGAAGACGTATTGCCAAAGGGCAACCCGAAAATTGCCAAAGGGCAAGCCTCTGGTAAATCCAGAAGGTCTCGGGCGAAGACATTGCCAAAGGGCAACCCGAAAAATTGCCAAAGGCAAGCCTCTAGTAAATCCAGAAGGTCTCGGGCGAAGACATATTGCCAAAGGGCAACCCGAAAAATTGCCAAAGGGCAAGCCTCTGGTAAATCCAGAAGGTCTCGGGCGAAGACACATTGCCAAAAGGCAACTCGAAAAATTGCCAAAGGGCAAGCCTCTGGTAAATCCAGAAGGTCTCGGGCGAAGACACATCACCAGGGCAACTTAGAAAATCTCCAGGCTTCAGAGACAAGAGCCCGGCCAAGCTTGAGACATTCGGCCGAAACAAGTCCCTCTCAATTAGGACGAGAAATACACTAAAAAATCTATCAGCCAAAAACAAAAACAGGGGGATTGATTCCCCAACAAAGAGAAACGACAAAGGGAACACAAAAATAATTGCAACAAAAAGTCTTTTTCATTAATTAAACAAGATTACATTCGGGCGAGGTGTTACAAAAAGAAAAAAAGAAAACAAAGGAAAAATCATAAACCAGCGCCGTCCCGCAGAGCGGCCGTAGCATCAAGCTCCCTCTTCGCCAACTCAGGGGTCAGCGACCCCCTAAGAACTTGCTCAAGGGCAAAGGCCCTAGTAGTGACTTCAGCTTGAGCAGCCTCTTTAGTCAAGACCTCTACTTGACCCTCTAAATCCCTTATCTTCTCTTCGGCAGCAGACTTGAAAGACTTCAACTCTTCGATCTCTGTGGCCTGCCTCTAAAGCTCGGAATCCTTCATCTTGCAAGAAGACTCGAGCCCCAAATTATGGGCCTGCAACGCCTCAGAGCGTCTAACGGCTTCAACGCATTGAGCCGTCACTTTACCCAAGTCATCTTGGGCGGATTTTACTTCGGCCGAAGCCTTATCAGTGCTCGCCTCCATCTCATTCCTGTCGCGCATGATAGCTGAGAAATGGCGGCGCATCCCCACCGCGCCCTGGAGTGCCTGGAAGAAGATCAAACAATCAGAAACGAAAGAGTCAGCAGAAAATCAACATAAGAGAGAGAAATCTTAAGACTTACCCTATACAAACCTCTAACGGCCATCTCATTAAACAGGGTAAATGACAAGGAGTTCAACCACTCTTCATCCTGAGGAAAGAAAAAACCATCTGCAGCTTTCACCATCCTAGTCGTGACCCTCCGAGTCGAAGAATCACCGGGAAACTCAAGGAAGAGGCCACTCCCGCCCGAAGTGGATTTCCTGCCGGTATGTTTTACGCGCCTCCTCGGGCGCTCAAGCTCCTCATCCTGTTGCTCTTCATCCTCCCTCGGCCGCTTCTCCCTTTCATCTGAAGCGGGAGGACTCTTCTCCGCTTCAGCCGAAACCTGCGGCTCCTCAACCATGGTTGTCCCCTCAGCATCATGGGGACCCTCTCCGTCAAATGGAGTGCGACTTGAGCGAGCATTATCGGCCGAAGACCCCTGCCTCTCTTCGGTCGAGACACTCCCCTGACCAAAAGCGAAGGCCTTCTCTTGTTCTACCTGGATTTGGCACATTATAGCGCGCATAGGGAGTGCCTGCTGACCCGATGGCTTTGACATGACGTTATCCGCAATTTCTGCAAGAAAACTCCAAACCACATCAACTCGACCGCACAAAACACAATAAATTAACGTAACCAAGAGAACCTACTCGTCCTGGTGAATGCCCAAAATTGGCTGACGCAGAGCTCGTGTTTCCTAGTAGGAAGCACGAGAATAGCCTCACTCCTAGCACGCGCCCGTGGGGTTGACTTACAATTCTTGGCACCGTGCTTGGCTGCAAACATAGCAAAATAAGTCAGCATGGTCGGTCGAATAAAATCCCAAAGCAAGTTAAGTTATAGAAGAGCTACATGAATCCTTCCAGCACAAAAGGTATCCTGGACCCTTGCCCAAGTGAGTGACGCCCCTAACAAAAACATACTTGTCTTTCCATCGGCGCTCGTTAGACTTGAAACCTAGAATCAACATCTTTCCATGAGGCCGGGCATTCAAGACGAACCTACCAGTATCTGGTTTCTCGCGTTTAACGAAATAAGAGAAGAAAAAATCCTCAGCCGAAAACGGCAAGTTGTGCTTCTCCTTTAAACGACCCAGACTCAGCAATATACGAATAGCGAGCGGGGTCAACTGGCTAGGATGAATCTGACACTAAATGCACAACTCTTCGAACAGACCCATGATGGGAAACCTGAGGCCGATCTCAAAGTGTCTAAGATAGTAAGGCTCCCACTCGTCGGCCAAAAGATCATCTACCTTCTCGTTGTCCATTGGAAGCCTCGTTTCAATCCAGTCCGGAAACTTGCAACTGAAGCGCACAGCCTCCAACTCACCCCTTGTCATAGTGTTTCGCACGTTGAGCCGCCGAGGGATTGCGGGCAGACGAACACTCGGCATTATCTTCTTTGGCCGAAAAATCGCAAGTAAGACCAGCGAAAGTAGACGTATCCAGAGAGTTAGAAGACGACATCTACACTCGACCGAAAGAAGCAGGTTAGTGGTCTTCGACCGAAGTTAGGGCAACACAACAACGCAGAAACGCACAAAGGATGGCATTATGGAAACATGAACACGTGTACACATGGAAATTAAAATAATCCAGGAAAAGTTGAAAATAACAAGAATGTGAAAAGACAAAACCAAAACCCAGTTAGTGGAAGAAGACAACCGATTGAAAACCTAACCATGAACCAAACTAAGCCGGAGCTCCACCGGAAAATCAAAATAAAGCACAACGGCGAACCGAAAGACCCTCAAAACAGACGAAACAAACGCAACAAAAGACCATGAATTGTCAAAATAGAAGTAGCAAAACTATCAAACAAGAGAAGAGAATGAAATAGCCAGAACTAACCTTGACAAAGCGAAGAAGGCGAACCGGAATCAGAAACAAAAACTTCACCAGAAGAAGAAACGACGACTGAGCTTCGCTTTAGAGAGAGATGAACAAAGAAATGAATTTGAAAAGATAAAAGTATAGAGAGAGACAAACCAGCATTTAAATAGGAAGGTAATGATTTCACTTTTAGGGCACAACAGTCGAGGAGCCGTCGAATTAAAAACGATTTGATATGCAAACGCTGAAGTGGAGATCTAAAAAAGAAAACCAATCAACTAGTGGGATCCTAGCTGACAACATATCCAGTAGAAAATGCGACCTTTCGGCCGAAAGAACCCTAATGAAGGAAGGCCTCTTCGACCGAAATAAGCCACCTACTTATTGCCACACTTGAAAGAGCCAAGTAATGGCAATAGGGGGATTATTGTGGTGGGAAAACAACTTACGACCCCATAAAGTCAAGGGCCTCCAGCAAATTGAAGAGTCCAAAGGCCCAAACATAGCCAAACCTTCGACCGAAACACGCCAATGCTCCTTCGACCGAAGAAGGCCCACCAGACCTGTGGCCGAAAAGGGCCCAAACAAACTCAATTGATACCTGAGGCCGGAGAAGCATGGTACAGCCTGACAGCCTTTCAGACGATATCAAAAAGCCTAATCCCTTTTGCTTACGGTAACCTAACTCGTTAACAATCGAAGTATCAATCCCAAGTCCAAGAAATAGACCAAGCCCAAGAAGGAGCCCAAGCCCAAAAAAAGAGACCAAGTTCAAGAAGAATGAGGAGTCCCTATCCATATAGAAATAGGACCCAAATACCTCCTATAAATAAGGGGCGGGGATGATTGTAAAAGGATCCGATTTTGATTCATTAGAGCTAAACTCTGTGAGTTATCTTTATAAGCTTTTAGCTATTTTCTCAAACAATCTTAGCCTGATATTTGGCTGTGGTTTATTTGGTACCACATCAATTCAGTTAATTTTTTCTAAAAGTTCACTTATTGAAAATTTATAAACTTAAAACGAAGTTTCAATGGTTTATTAATTTAATTCAAAGTTTCAAATGACAAAAAGTAAAACAATCTAATAATTTTGAATAAAAAAAATTGATGATTTTTTCAATTTTAATTTTTTTAGTAAAAAATATAAATATATAAATATTTTACTTTATGTTAAGGTTTTTTTTTTTTTAATATTTTTTTAACTTGACCCGGTTATGCAAATTATCACTTTGTAAATTTATTGATAATATGAATACCATAAAGAATAGGCGAAATAGATAAAAGGTCTATATAAAGAGTAGGCGAAATAGATAAAAGGTCTATATAACTTATAGTTTTAACTTTTAGAGGTAGAAGAGAAGAACTAGAAATAATTTTACAAGAGTATCACCTCAACTTCTTCTATTAAAAATATTTTTTCGATATAGAAACACTTCTGAATTTCTATTTAAATGTAAATAAATAAATAAATAAACAGCTTTTAAGTTCATAAAGTTAATAAAATGTTTATAAAAATAGTTGCAAACATGGTGAAAACAAATAAACATAACCGAGGCATGCTTATAGGTTTAATTATTGTTTACCATTATCATTTTACCTATTAAGTAAATCCGTTTACATGAAGTTACATTTAGTTAAGAGTCTCAAATGATACGTGCCTCTCTAGACCTGTTATCTTCTCAGCCTTTACTTTAATATATATTTAAGAAATAGTACATGAATAATATCATCCAATGCAAAAATTTCATCATTTATGTGTGGTCACAAAGTTCAAATTTACAATTTAATATCAAAATCTCTCTTTAATGAACTGATTTACTTTTTTATTATTATTTTTTTAATAGATTTGGAATCCTCCCTCAAATTTATGGTGGGTTTGATGATCTATAGAAGGAAATCATCTCCATTATTGATGGACGGAAACCAGCTCCAGTGGAAGGTTTTATCAAGCATATTTACCGAAAAATCTCATTTCAAGTAAAAATTAAATTCTCTCCTAATATATATATATATATATATATATATTTACATTGACCTTCATTGGATCAATTACATCTGCAATTTCCATTTATAAAGTTCATAAGTAGTGCACCCTATTGGAACCTTTCTTATATCAATCTAGTTTATCACTAGATAATAGTTCAAATGAAAAGATATCTGAACTAAATTTGAGTAAGAAAATGTTCTCCAGGAGGTGCAATCCGAAGTGAAAAGAAAATTTTCGGAGATGTCTAGAACTTGACACTCTCTTTATAATTTCCCGTCACTATTTGAACCTATAAAAAAAATCAAATCTTAGTTATTCTTATGTGTATCAAATTTGCATGTTATCATCATGCTTAAATTTAAATTATCATTGGATGCAAACCTTAATATAAATGGATGTGCTCCAAATTTCCCATGTCACTCATTTCGATATATTGGATGAATCTAAACCCATTTGAGATCTAAAATTATGATCCATTTCTATTTTAATAATGTATTTAGTACTTTTATGTGGTTTTTGTGAAAAAAAATTAAAATATATATCTTTGTATGGCTAGCCAGTATAACCATGAGGTATTTATAGTGAAGTATTCACACAAAAAAGAAAAAAGTTGGGCGCAAATGGTTTTATATCAGAGACTTTGAGAAATTAAAATAAAAACCGTCCGCGAGGACAATTTTGAAAAATAAAAGTAAAGTGTGTGTGAGTGATTTTGAAAAGATAAAAGTAAAATCTTGGTGTGTGAATGGTTTTGTATTCACACATATCTTAAACATAAGGCACAAATGGCTTAATATCAATATAGATTTAGCGCGTGAATCATGCCAACTTTTGAAGATACTAAACTATATAGTATACCAAATATTAATGCTAATGCTAATGCAAAAGTATAGATTTTCTTAAACATAATCTATAAACATTTATGATGGATTTTGTTGAGATATTTTAAAATTATAACTGCTTAATCTTTTGAAAGAAGATTGTAAAAGTTACACAAGTAAAATATTACAGATTTTTTATTATAATAATTTTAAGAGAAAAAAGATTGAAAAAGTCATTATATTATTGTAACGCTAAAAAAATTGGGGTCAATTTTTTCATTGATCAATTTCAAAATTTTTCTTTGAAAATTTTATTATTAACTCTTATAACATTCCAATTACGAATAAATAAGAGGATTTGAGCAAGTAGAGGCTAATGACACTAGACAACTTAGAAGTTTAGAGTCGTCGTAAAATGAAAAGTGGCAAAAATAATGATTTTGAATCAAAATGTGAAATTTTAGTAAAATTATTATTTTACCCCTACAGAGCGAAAAAATATTAATTTTCGAAATTAATGGTTATTTTTATTGAAAATACCAAAATAAAATTTTGAAAACTAACGGTGATCGGAAAGTGCTTCGGTCGAGAAATGGACTTGAAATTGGATTGGGCACAAATTGACCCAATCCAACTCCAAGCCCACAAGTGTGTCATGACACACCCCACCTAAACACTAAATACAGCCGACTAAACTATTGAAGATACTATTCATTATCTTCAACTACCACACTCTCTCACTCTACCCAACTCTCTCAAACACTAACATTCATGAAATCCTAGCCACCACCAACCTTGGACATCACTATTCAACCACTCAAATCACCCCCACTTCTCCTACATTTTCAATTAAGGAATTCGTTTCTTGGTTTTCTAGAGTACTTTAACAAGGTAAATGTCTCAATCTTCTCTTTTCTTCCAAATCTGAAAATGGGTCTCGAAGAATTGACTCTAAAATTGCTTTATTTTCATCTTGGATTGATTTGGAAAATATGTTTAGAGCTATTGCTTTCAACCATGTCTAAAGTGATTTTTGTCTAATGCCTTTACTAGTTAGTAATGCCCATGTATTGTTAGAATGGTAAATTATAGTCTTGATTGGTTGTGTTATTGATTGTTGTCATCCTTAATTAGTTCCTAATAGGAAACCAACAAGGAGGAAGTAATCTTGGAGAAGGACCTGAAGTGGAAGACACTTAGCTTTTTAATTGGAACATAAGGTTTGCAAATTTACTATTGTGTGATGATTGTATAGACTTTTGCATTAGAGAATGCTTAATATTGAATATTGATGATAATTGTGAATAATGATTGATATTGGTTATCATTGATGCTATGATATGGTTAATGATGTTATTGATGATTAGTGATGTCATTGGATGAATATTAATGCTATTGTTGACTATGGATGAATAGTAGTATTGATTGATGAATAATGGTGATTATTGGTGGAATTGATGTCATTGAGAAGCACGTGTTGGTATTGTAGACTTGATGACTTGATATTGTCAAAATTGACAAAAATGACCTTAATGGTATGCTTGGTCAATATTGAATTGCTTATTGAAATTGGTTTGCTATGGAAAAATAGCACATTGAAATAAATTATAGCCTTGTGTATCAGCTTGATCATTGAACTTATTGAATATGGATAAATTGAACTTAATTTGAATATTTGGTAAAAATGTCAAAAGCCCCTAGACTTGCTATAGAAGATAGGAGATAAGACATGCCTAGATATTAAAAGTAATTTGTCATGAAAATATCGTATTTCTTGGTGCGAAATTCATATTAGCACTTCAGTTCATATTGGAACTTCGGTTCACTATGGAGCAAGAGCCCATATTGAATCCCAAATTGCCCATATTGAATCCCAAATTCTATTCTCTAGTTTGTTTTGGACAAAAGGTCAATAGTTGGATAAATATTGAATTGGTGATGATGACTTGGTTGTGGTTATGATTATGTAAAACTTGTACCTATGATGTTGTGTAAATATTTATGAATAATTGAATAAAATGTTATCATGACTTGAACTGAATTGAAAATTATTATAGCATACTGATGTATGTAAATTGGAGATTAAAGAATTGAACTATTGTCTTATTGTGTGCATTTGAAGTTTTTGGGTGTTGTCGCAACCAATTGACCAGACTGGTCACTTGTGCAGTGCCATGTGCTCAAACAGATTGTCTGTTTGATGTTTGGTGAGTACTATTATATAGCTAGAAGAAGTTCATACAGTAAGCATATAAAATTTCGTTGAATTCTGTTAATCTTTGGTCGGGTTTTAAAGTTAAGCAAATCCCTGAGATGACAACTGGAGTTATCAGCCCAAAACAGTCTGAACAGGTTTTGTGTGTGTCATCTGCTAGTCATTTGTTATTCATTGTATTCTGACAGATTTTCAACTTTACAAAGATTCTATATGTGTCATTTACTTGCCAGTATACACTGTTAAAGATTGATTTTCAACTTGGCAAAGGGTTTCTGTGTGTCATTTGTTTGCCCTTTGCTCACCATTATATACTGTCAAAAATTGATTTTCAAATTGGCGAAGGGTCCTCTCGACATTAACTTGTCAAGTTCTCACTTTTGCAGGCTGTAAGTGAGTCTCAAAATTCTCGAATGACAATTACTCGTCATGGGTTTGTTATTGGTATCCATCATATTGTTTGAGAGTTAGCGAGTAAGGTATCATATTTGTGTGTCTATGTAGAGCGATTAGTTGTAAACTAGACACCGATAGCGTAATGTTGCTTTTTATTTTCTCTTTTTCTGTCTTTCTATTTGGTATATGAATGACAATTTTAGGTGATTGAGCTACCCATCGAAGGACGAGACTTTCCTGCCAGACTACTTTTATTCATGCACTACAATTCATGATTTTGTTAGACTATGATGTCAAAGAATATTTTCAAACTATTTGTATTACAACAACCCTTCTTCATTAGAAACCAATGATGTATAATCTAAGACATTAATACTTAATATGTAATATACTCTCTAAGCATTTATATTTATATATATATTTTTTGAATTGAGAGTACACGTATGAATTGAACATTGATATTGATATTGATAATGGAATATTGAATATTGTATGTGGGACATTAAATGACATAGTAATATTGTTCGAGCCCACATCTCAATATTACATTGAATGACATAGTAATATTGTTTTTTGTATTTATAATATTATTTGTCGTATCCATCGACGGGGTGTGCGAGTCCACATCTCCAATCCCACCACGACAAGGTTCGACGCTACAATTCTAATTATTGGTTAATGTTAATAACATTCGCTTTTAGTTGTTAAAAATTTGTTTAGCTATCTTTTCTTAGGGATTTTTTTTCCCCTCTTTCGTCAAACGTCACAAGTTCAACAATTAAATTAATCAGATAATTAATCAATTTTGTTAAATGATGTTGATAATATAATTAATTCTACCTAATTGCTTTACTACTAATTTGTTAGGAATAATATAAAGAAAAGAGATAATGTAATTGTGGTAGGGTCGGAGCCAGGTTTGAGAGGTTATGGAATTTATATGTCCGGAGTGCGGGCAGCGCCCCGCAGTACGGTAAAATATATTTTTAATAAATATTTTAAAAATATAATATAATTTATATATTATTTTAATTAATATGATGTTTATATATTACTATAAAATAAATTTATTTACGTATATATAATTTTTTTGATAATTTTATTATATAATTAAAAAAAAAATATTTATAATTTAAAATATTTTATTTATAATTTAAAATATCTTTAATATCTAATTGTAAATTATTTTTATTATAAATATATATTATTTATAGTTTAAAATTAGTTTTTTCATATTAAAAATGGTTAGAAAATTATTTGATAGTATATAATAAATTTATTAATATGTGAAATTGACTGAAGAAGATGATATATATTTATGATAAGATTTATTATGCTTATAATATGTATGATTATTTATTTAATAATTTAAAATATAAAAAATTTGATAATACTTAATAAATAATTTTAAAATAATTTATAATTAATCACTTTTTTCCAAATTTATAAATTTTAATTATAAAATACTGTAGATAATTAAAAATAAAAATATATAAAAAAAATGTGTAGATATAAATTAAAAACAAAAAATATAGTTATATATATATATTTTAAAAAAAATGAAGTTTGGACAAATTTATCTTATTATATAAAATAAAATATTTTTAAAAAATACTACATAGAAATTTCTCTTGAAGGGTACAAAAGAATTTTAAAAGATGGAACTAGTAGAATTTGAACTTGGCACCTTCTAACTTATAAAAGGAGCACAAAACCATCAAGCCACGATGTTTTACTTTAATAAGTTTACCCTAAAGTCTTTTTAATCTGAGCTCCGCCTACCTATGCAAAATTTTCATTTTAAGTACTTCAACTTCGCGGGGTTTCATATAAATACTCCAACTTGGAAATTATAGGTCATTTAAATCATTTGGTTGACGTCGCGCAATCTGTGAGAAGTACCTATATGAAACATCGTAAAGTTGGAATACCTATATAAGATCTAATTTTCAAGTTGGAATACCTATATGAAACCTTGCAAAGTTGGAGTACCTATATAAAGATCTAATTTGCAAGTTGGAATACATATATAAAATTTTGCAAAGTTGAAGTAGCTATATAAAAAAGAAAAATTTTTTTATTGGCCATAAAAAGTTTACTATACAATTATAGGATACTTTTGAAAAGTTTGCAAAACTAAAGTTTGATTTTCACTCCGTAGGCCATTCACAGTTGTGACCGTAATTCACGAACTGTGAGCGTAAATCACAGCATCTGTGAATTGTAAAGTTTTAGAGGTATTGGGAAACTTGACCTATGGAGTGAAAATTAATCTTTTAAAAGCTTGTTTTTGTATGTTTTTCAAAACAGGCTTATAATTGTATTTTGAATTTTAAAAAACCCATTTAAAAGAATTTTCACATATTAAAAATCTAATTTGCAAGTTGGAGTACATATATGAAATTTTGCAAAGTCGGAGTATTTAAGTGAAAATTTTGCACAACTATAGATACCCACAATTACATTATCCCTGAAGAAAATACAAGCACCACAATTGAAACAAATAACAAAATAATGAAGAAATAACCCAAGAGATTTGACGTGGTTTGACAATGTCCACTCAAATATAACAACTTAACAATTGAGAAGGAAATAGATTACATGTAATTCTGACGACATTCTCTCCATACAAAATGCTATCATGCATTCTATCCTAACTCCCGAGCTGGACTATAAAAGTAATAATTAAAGCTAACCATATAACTTAACTGGTAGAGACATACATCTTTTCCAAACCTCTAAAGTCTAGCAATTGTATAATATGTACCAGTCAATCTTTATGATAACTGAACGGGATAACTGAATAAATAATATAAACGTCTAACCGAAATCTCTTCAATAGCTAGACAACCCTTAATAATTAGGTTTAAGAGTCCAATCATACGATCACCCCCTAAAAGAATTATTTTGTATGAAACAACTCTATTTACAATATTCCTAGTTAGTTTCATTTTCAATTAAGGAATACTAATAAAACTAAATCCTATAAGGAACATAACAATAATAAAAAAAAGATTGAAATTCAAAATAGAAATTCTTTGCCCCATAAGAAAAGCATAATAACATTATTCAATCTATGTTCAGTTTTTCTATTCGAATAATATGGCCTTGTTCCTCGTTATCATCATTTGATCATTCTTCCATCTCCAATTTTAAAATTTATTCAAACCTTCCATGTATTTAGAACACCTATTATCAAGATTTTAAACTGGTATTATTCTTAAAATCCTTCTTTCTAAACTATAACTAGAAGTTTGTTGCATTTTGGTAGGATATATCCACTATTTGAACTGTAATAAATATACTGACATATATTTTGTGTTTCTCATATTTTATCATTTTCTCCTAACATTTTAAAGATAATAATGTCTTTGTCCTTCCACTTTGAGTATTCAAACAATTCTAAAATATAAATAGATACAATTATAGTGTTAATCAACACAGAAATCCACGAGCCCATTATTTGCTTAATAAATTTCGTTTGTTAGTGTCAAATAAGTTGATAAATGGTAAAATGGGGTTTTCGCTGAACGACCAATACAACCCATCTTCAAGCTTACTTCATCTCCATCATCGTCCTCATTCCCATTAACCATCCTCAGAAAAATACAAGTGATTTTCAAATTCATCAATAAGAAATCAAATTACAGACTATGAAACGTTTTTTTAAAATTTAATACCATGATAAACCTTTGAGCTAATGAAGCCATGGAAGTGAACCTCTCAACTGTCGATCGAAGATCGATTAAATGACAATGCTCTGAGAGCCCACTCTAATATCAAATGAAGTTCAATTTAACATTTAGCATTTAATAACAAGACATTCATAATCAAAACAAAAACACAAGAATTTTTTCTGAGTGGTTCAAACTTCTATTTCTCCAAGCTTTAGAAATGGATTTTAGATGCCAAAAGGACTCATCTAAACTCTACATGAAGAAGATAAACCACTAACATACCACAAAGATCATTTATTCAACATCAACCTTATTAGACATTTATAAAAACACATATACATATAACATACATATACAGCAACCACACACCACAACACAGCAAATTACAAATACAGAAACCATACATTTTAATTACCTCATCAGGCGCTGCCATTTTCAATCTCCTTCTTAGCAGTCTCAAGCTCCTCATCAAAGATAATATCCCAATGACCATCCCACTTGATGAAGAACTCAGTGTCCTCATGATACTTCACTCTATGCACATCTCCAGCAGGAGTGAACAAATAATCCCCAACTCCCAAATCAAATTTCTCATTTTTAGTCAAATTCCACACAGTTTTCTTCCCTTCCATGACAACCAAATCATGCCCAAATGTATGGTGATGAGCAGGCTCAACACTGCCTGCTATAAACCTTACAATAGCAGAAGTAGGACTCTCCCTAACTATCTTCATCGAACCACCGGGAATCATATCAATTCCTTTCAACTCTCTGTTCTTAACCAAACAACATATACTACAAGCATCGGTGGTAATCGACTCGTTTTTACCGATTTTCGGCATCTCAGTCAGCGATTGTTCGAAGAAACACGAGATTTTCTCCTCCCACGGCGCGTTATTCGACGCCGGACACGGCGCTCTGAACGGAGTGTCGAGCCAGGCCTCGAGAATCTCCACGGCGGAATCCTTAGACGTCGACATACCGGATACGGCGAGCACGTTGCAGTTGTTGATGGATCGAGTGTTGACGGCCTCGGCTTTGGTGAGGCAAGTGGTGGCGTAGACGCCTGGATACTTGTTAGCGAAGATACCGACGCCGATTCCGGTTCCGCAAGCGACGAGACCGCGGATGGATGGGTCAGATGCTGAGGATATGCGTCGACCGACTTCCGCTCCGACGGAGTAGTAGTCGGAGGTGCCGAGGTCTTCTACTTCGATGTTGAGGGAGCGGAGGTGTTCGACTAGAGCGTCTTTCAATTCGGCGCCGAATCCGTCGGCTCCGGCGACGATCTTGCGTGGTCTTGTTGTTTCAGCTACCGTGTCTGCCATCGCTGAGTTGAGTGTAGTAGAGAGACTGTGGAGTGTCAGTCTGTGGATATGCACTGTAGAGCGATAAGAATAAATAAATATACGAGGATTTTTATTTATTTTTATTTTATTTTATTTACTTAAGAACAGATACAACAGATTACGAAGATTCTAGATTGATTTAACGTTTAGGTAATGATTTTAAACTGATTGCTGTGGTGGTGAGTCATTGCTATTGCGATATTTTTTCGTTTTATTTATTTAAGGTCAAATAATAAATAGTAATTTAATTAATTAAGAAAATAGGAAAAATAGTGGCTCGGCGGACTCGAGTCATAGGATAGGGATAAAATGGAGTATAAAATATAAATTTAACGAGATGAGTTAAAAAATGGCGGGAATCGGGTTTCTCGGTCAACCGATTCCAACCGTCGATTACCGCCGTTCATCCTCCCGGAGGCTCCACGCCGTCAGATCGTCACTTGAAAACCACCACGAAGATAGCAAAAGAGCTACTCCACAAGTTCTGAAACTCGCAGTGAGTGGAGTCACTGAGCTTCTCAGATTCTTCTCTTCGTCTGAAAAAACCAGGTTGTTTTGTGTTTATCTACTGATAATTTTTTTCTCAATTTCGCTTACTTTTCTGTTTCTTTTACTAATTTTTCGCGTTTTTAGTCGAAACGATGGGATTTTGGTTTCGGATTCGGATTCGGATCCGGTTTCGTGTGTTGACGATGTCGTTGCTATTCTCAAGTATGATTATGCGAATGCTTATTTTGTTACAGGTGAAACTGCAATTAACAGTAGAAACTTCTTGTAGTTTGTGTAAATCGATAATTGAACATTGATTGTTACTTTATAAGTATGGATTTATGGATTCTGGATTGTTATTGAATGGATAGGGACTTTTACTTCTGCTATTTATGTTGAAGATTGTTTGTTTGAAGATCCTACCATTAGCTTTCGAGGTAAGGAGTCCAATCATCTTGCGTTTTGTGTTCTGTATATAGCAGTATTGCCATGTTTAATTTGTTAATCATTTGACAAATGTGAGGTTTTTAGTCGTCATCATTTATAGGTTTTAAAAGAATTGTCTCTTGTAATCTATGTGCTTGATTCCTTTTAGGTAGGACTATTTATGTTTAGGAATTGAATATTAAATCAGAGAGATGACTTTGATTATTTGTATATGGAATCATCTATCATTGAGTTATAAGTATGTCAACATCAATTGCTTTCATTTTTAGTGTAGTTTCCCATCATGGCCTTTCATAAGATTTGTGGACAATGAGATGAGGATTATATCTTTGTATTGATTTGGAGACAACATGCACATGGAAGGTTGATGGATGGGTACAAGAATATGGAATCAGCTTACTGTTGTCTGTCCTTGTTATGTCTTGATAGTCCTTATGTATTTTGGTGAGTTTATTTGGAAGCACAGATGGTTGAGGGAAATGTGAACTAATATCTCTGATCTTTTGTTCTTACAGGTACAGAGTTGTATTCTCGCAACTTGAAATTGCTTGTTCCTTTCTTTGAGTCTCCATCTATTCAACTGAATTGTATTGAGAAGGTATTCACCAACTATACATTAACATATTTTTTAGATGAACAATTATGGTTCTGAAAACCAAAGTCTTTTGTCCAAGGATTGTTCGGGAGAAATGGAGTGTCACTTGTGGCTTATCTGACCTGTGTATGTGTAAGTTAGTGTAATAAAAAATGCTGTGACATAGGTGAAGGTGTTGGAATTGATTGTCAAATGTTTGTTTCATTTTTGTTCCTTAGTTAATATCGCATTATATAAGTTGCATCTCTTAATATTCGGGGTAAAAGATTGGCATGGGAGCTTAAACTATGTAGTTTCAGAACCAATTGTCTGAGAAGAGTGGTTCTCTCATCTAGCTTCATGATATCCTATCCTGATTCAAATGATAGCAACTTGCTTTTAGTCTTTTTTTTGTCATGTGCATACAAAAGCCTTCACTTTTTTAATTACGTATTTAAAAAGGAATTGTTTTAGACAAGGAAATAACTTGCCAGGGGTGAATGAAATTCTGGGCAAGTCATCAGTAGTTTTTCATAATAGCAAAAATATCATTATAAGATCTTCATTTAAGTAGTGGTTTACTAAAGGTGTTATGGTGATCGAATCAGTAAAGTTTATCGAGTAAAAATCATTGCAATTTTATTTGCAAATATTATAGAAGGAGCTGATATTCTATCACAGGTGACTGTCACCGCTCCACTCACAGAATACTAAAAATTCTCGGCTGACAATCATCGAATATGATTTATTTTATTCTTATCTCATCATCTGGCATAGTTCATTCTGTAGGAGTTTGTAGAATGATTTTGTCAAGGACTCATTTTTACACCCAACTATATTTTCTGAGTTTTGGTTTGAGGTTGCTAACTGATATGAACTTATATGCAGGGTATCAACTCTAAAACAAATACTGTGCTTGCGGAATGGAAACTGAGGTGGTTGATTCATCTACTTCTGTCTCTGATACATAAAAAGGAAGCTACTTATCTGTCCTGTTTTATAACCAGTTATTTCACTATTATTTTTTCAACCGTTCATTTGTTTCGTAGCGAATAAATTTTCACTTTGCCCAAAATGATTGCCCAATGCACCTTGTGGATCACCTACTTTTTTTTCTTTTCTTTTTTTTAAAAAATTATTATTATTATTTTTTTTATTTTTTATTTTTTATTTTTTTTTTACAAATTGCTACTGCTGTTTCTCATCAAATCATTTCAATGCTATCTGATTTCTTTTGCGGCCATAAGAGTTGTTTCAAACCTCTTTTAGTTTACCTGAAAAGTATTCACTTCGTCCAAATGATTGTTTGAGTTCTTTTTGATATTGACAAATTGCTTTTATAGTTCCTCATCAAATCTAGAAAAGCAAACGTCTTACACTAATGAATCTTTGTCTGCCTGTGATGGAACTGTAATTTAAAACAAAATGAGTTATCATAACTTCCATTGCTAATTCATCAACATGTAACATCTTGCTTGTTTCTCTGACTTGCAGAACCTACTTGAAACTTCCATGGAGGCCTCTCATTTCTATTAATGGAAACACAATCTATGAATTGAATGATAACTTTAAAGTACAAAATTTCGTCATTGATGCTTCCATGTTTTGAACTTTTTATCTCTGCTATTTATTTGTGTTCTACCCGCATTCTGTTTAACAGATTACTAGGCATGCTGAGAGTTGGAATGTTACTGCACTAGAAGCAATCGGCCAAATATTCACCCCTCGTAATCAAAACTAACAACTTTCATGGGGTCCATTACCACTGCAAACATAATCCATGCACAAATATCATCAACAACCAGTTTCCATCTACAACATCAATCGTATCTGGTACGCTAACTCATGCAAATGTATTTATCGATTAAGAGGAATTCAGTATTCTTGGCAAGATAGAAGAATAGAAGGCTTAGAACTACTGTGTTTTCATGCTTGGTTTTCTCTCTTGTTTCTAACTTAATATCGTATTCAGATAGCTAAGAATTATAGCCATTTTTTGTGTTAGGTGATTAATCTATAGACAGTGGAGGAATAACAATCTTGTGAATAAACTACTCGTTTGAGCATCATTATGATCCTCAAATTGTGAGAAAGTAAACAATATATGCAATGTTCGTATAGGGTAGAAGCCTAGCATTGCAATGATGATAGGGACATGTTAGTGGAGGGGTTTTATTATGCAAAATAGTAATGAGAGCTCCTCATGTTCTGGCGCAGAAAGTCCACATGCACTTTTTCACAGAAAGCATAGTTATGAGTAGCTGTTTATAATTTTCAATGCTTGTTTGTTTGAAGTGGTGGTTTTTTTTTAATGAGAATCCAAAGAGGTATTGTGGGGTGGGAAAGCATGCGTGATATCTCTGTTTGGTTTTTGAAAGTGGGTCTTCCTGGGCCTAATCAATAGCCTTTTGAACTTGGCTATTCAAGTTTCTCCCCCTAATGATGATACAATTGTTCTCTTCTAATATCAAATCTCAACACTTCTTTTAGAATTGGGTGTGATTTGATTTATCATGAACCAGACCCTTCTTGTAGATCAAATCTGAGATTGTTGAATTTTATGCTTTCAGTACAAACTTGAGAGGAAAAAAAGACTTCATTGGACTTTGATGTTGATAGGTTTCTACTCCCAATCTGATGTCCAACACTCACTTCTATAGCAATGAAAGGTGTATAATTTGAAGTGGAATAGTACCTAAACAAAAGTAGAAAAATCTCAAGTTGAAAGTAGTCTACCCTACACTATACCACACAAATAAATTTACATTGTACAGTTTGACAGGTGAGCTCACGAATATTCCTGACCTGTACATGAGTGTATAATACATTAGAATGATCAAATAAGACTAATGCATTGAGTCATTCTTCACCCAAAACCTAGAAAGCTACTGTATTTGCTGACTTTTGAATTTAGACTCGGGATAATTTAATATCTATTGTTAGGTTGGAGTAAGTGACTTGGTTTTTTGTCTGGATTTCTCTCTTGTCTTGGTTTGTCTTTGAAAGTCCTAGTAGTGGGTAACGTATCTTAGTTGATAGGTGCTGTTGCTTCCTCATTTTCAACATTTCCTGGATTTGAATTCCAAAAACATTCCAGGAAATGCTTTGATAAAAAAGTAATTCAAACAAGTAATTATATAATATACATTAAAAAAAATATAAGTATATCAAATAATCACATTGAAAAACAACCCAAAAACTTAAGTTCATTCAATTTAGTCCTTCCTCCAAGCATACAACAGTAGTGAAAACCCTCCATTGCTTCCACATGACTTGGCAGATGAACATGAACTGCGGCCGCAGTCACTGCTCTCCTCTGCCCACTGCAACACACTGGAGCATGATGGCGATGATGAAGGTAAGGAGACCGTGGACATGGACCCCACTGAGGACAAGCTTTTCTTCATTAACCTCTTCTCTGGACCAATCATCTCTGGCCAAACCCCACCATCACCAACTTGGAAAATGAACACCCCATGACCATTACCATGGTGATGAACATCAACCTGATTTCCACCCTTAAGATGATGATGTTGATCAGTAAAAGTTTCATTGCTGTTATTGTTATTGACCCAGTTGAAAACATCCCAGAAAAACTCTACTTCAATTCCACCTATGTAGATTCTTTCATGTCCTCTAAACTTCCATGCCAATCTCTTGATGACCAAGCTTGTCTTCCCATCAACTTTCACTTTCAGGATACCACCATTGCACTCTACTCCAATCTCATGTTTTGACCCCAGGAACTGAGCTCTTGACATGTAAGTACTCTTGTGTCCAAACACATGCTCTCTCCTAGACAACAAACTTGGCTGAGAAAGTAGTACTAATTCTTTATCAATCACCACTAACCCTGACCTTTTGATGAGCTCATCGTGGAGATCGCCTAGGAAGAACTCCACCTTTGCATTGCATACAATGGCAATGTAGAAGCAAGATTCAGGCTCAGCTGAGTTCTTTGAGAATTCAGCCCTAGTGAAGTCCCAATACAGCTTGATTCTTTGGTAATGCTGGTGGTTCAAGTGGATGGATTTGGAGCCCGGTCGGTTTCTAAAGAAGGAAAAAGTTGATTGGTTGAGAGATATGGTGATGGAGAAGGTATCTGATGCATAGATAGTGAGGGAGTGACAGAATGTTGTTTTGGACCAAGTGAGTGTGAGATAAGTCGGCGAATTGCATATGTTTGTTTGGTAGATGGTTGTGATGAGGTTTTGATGATGAGAAGGGACTTGGTGTTGATGTTGGCTATGGTGATTATTATTACTAGAGGTTGATCTAGATGGTGTGTTGGGGTTACTGAAACATGCTGGGATCATTGTGTTCTCACAATGTTTGATCTTCAAGTTGTGTTGTGTTTAGGAGGACATTATGAAGTAGTTGGTGTTTATAGAGTAGAGAGAGATGGAAGAAGAGTTGTTTTCTGGAGACTTTTGAAAGTTTGGTTTTTGTATTGATGAGCTGTTTTTTCTTTTTCAGATGGCCATGGAGTAGTTTATGAGGGTTTGATTTGATAAAGTTAGTACAACTTCTTTCCAAATATTTTTTTATATAGAGCCAACTTCTTTATTCCTCCTTAGAATAAATAGTCTTATTTGTTATACCATTTTTTGGTTTTATCTATTATATTGACAAGGAAATGTTATCTTTCAATCTTTATCAATAAGCCAACAAAATTAGAAGAGTTAGTATAGTTTTCTTGATTCAAATTCTATGAGTTGGCAAGAGTCCTTGAACTTGAAGTTCATGTATATTCAAATAAAATAGCTCAGCTTTCAATGAGTCAGTGGTGGGTGCTTCAAACTTGGAAAAATGATGAGAACACAAGGAAGTTCCATCATCACAGTCATCATCAGTTGTTGCTCTTAGTATAAAATTTTATCCAATCAATTATCCAATCTCCAACAGTTGTACCAGTTAGTTCATAATGTTAGTATATTAATATTGTTGTTCTTGTTGTTTCCCTTGATTTGCGCCATTGACATGCATTATAATTTTAACACTCCTTTTCAGTCATTGCTTTTTATAGTACTGATTAGCTAGCTGTGTTGCACTGGGGACTTTGATGGTCTCTAATGTTGTGTCACCACCATTGAACATTGATCACAAATTGGAGAAATCATGACTTTTGGTTTTAATAATTCTTTCTTTATTGCTTTTTAATATACTGTTAATTCTTTGGATTTTTTTAATTTCTTTTTCATTTGCCATCTCAAAAGGATATGGGAGATGGGAGTAATTTTTTTGAACTTTTGGGTTGTGTTCATTCTTGTAGACTGAACTGAACAAATCTATATGGCTGTCTTCACTAACATGCTATTTTATCTAGAAAATGAATTTTATATTGTTGAATCCTAACAATCAGTCATTGGATCTAGTTATATTTTTCTTACCATTCCTATATTGATTGAAGAAGACCATTTTCTCTTGGTTTATGAGCAAATCTCTCTCATGAAAGATTGCAGTTCTTTGTGTTTGACCAAACTGTCTCTGTACATTCAAGTATACATTGCATGACTGGAAATGATCCTATTGAAACTATCAGATTTGCCATAACTAAGTGTCACAGATTTTGATGCTGTTTGTAGCTAGAGCAAAAGACTATTGAGATATTGATTGTGTTCATGTACTATGTTTCTGTTACCATTTATAGATACAATTGTAATCTCCTTAGCTTTTTTGTGTTGGATGTTTGTGAATCCCAGGTATGTCAAATCCCAGTTTCCAAGTCAAATATCCAACTCTCAATGCCTCTATAGATCTATACATTACAGGGATTTTTAAAACAGTTTCCAAGTCAATAAGCTTTTTAGAGAACTAAATGAAATCAATATCATATGGATGCTACAAAAATTATTCAAATACATATAAAATCTGTACATACAAAAATGACTAATTTCTAACACAATCTCTATTTCTTCCCCAATTCAAACTGCACAGCTCTACTAATCAAACCATTCCGATCAAGATACACAATACCAACAGAAGATCCAACACTATCAACCATTGCAACCATAATATCTCTCAACAACAATCCAAACTCACGACGATCGATCTTCCCATTCTTGTCCCAATCATATTTTTCAAAAATAGAATCGCAAGCACGCTCGCTGTCTTGTTTAGACTGTGGATTGCTCTCCGAAACGAAAAAACCAACAAATCTTTCCCGAAACATGTCCTTCGAAAATCCGCCTTCGGCGCCCGACGCTTCGACCAATTTGAAATAGTCATTCACGCATTTGTCGAAAACTTGTTTGTCTTCGATGAAGTTCGATAGGGTCGTGCCGGTAAGGAAACCTACATTCATGTTTGTTGTGTTGATGGTGTAGATCTGTGAAATGTTTAGGGCTTGACGCGAGGCGATTTGTTGTTATAAATGTGTCTTCTTCTTTTGCTTTCCCAATTGAAGGGTTGGTTATTTTGAAAAATTTTTGGGTTGGATTTCTTGCGGTACACGTTTTTATTGGTACATCCACTTTTTTAGCTGCAAGTTTTTTTTTTTTTTTTTATTCAAGTATTTGTTTTCTTCGGGAATATATACTTTTTATATATATATATATATATTGTTTTGGATGGTAGTAAATTATATATATATAAACATGTTGGTATTGATATATAATTGTATTTTTTCCTTTCCATAAAAATATAATTTTAAATTAATTTTAAATAGTAGATATTCCATAATATAGATATATTCAAAATTATAAATTTTATTTTTACATTAATAAATTTATTAATTAAACAAAATTATATTATTGAATAAGGGGTCTGAATGTGTATAAATATCAAAATATTTATTTATTTGTAATTTACTATCGTTTCAAAAGGTGTAATTACAATTAAATATATATATATATAAAGTTTTCGGAATCCAATATAAACTTTATGTATGTTTTTTTTTAGTTGGTTTCATTTTCAAAGTGAAAAAGAAACAAATAAAATAACTTTCTTAGTTTCATTTTTTTTACAAAAAATAATTTAAATATACAAATAAGTTGTTTGGGAAAAGTTTTTAATTGGCGTTTAGATTATATATTAGATTTTTTAATAAATGTGTGTTTGATAACTGTGTTTCAATTAGCGTTTAGTGTTTTAATTAGCATTTAAAAAACCATTTTTAGCTTTCAACCCAAACGCTAATAATGATTTATTTTATAATTAATTATATTATTATCTTTTAAATTATATTTATATCTGTAATAAATTTTAGTAATTTTATATGTAATAGCTAATTTAAAAACTAAAATTAATATCAAACGTTCAATCCAACAGGTAACTTTACAACTAATTTAAAATTTAATCTAGCAGCTAACTACTAACGTTATCTGAGAGGCTGATCTAACAGCTAATTAAAAATCTAATGTCAAACATACACTAAGTGTATGTTTGGCACTAGATGTGACATTAGATGCTGAGTTAGCTGTTGAAGTAGCGATTAGCTGTTAAATTAGATGTTGAAGTAGCGATTTGGCATAATTGTTTGGTAATAACAATTAGATGTTGAAGTAGCTGTTAAATGTAAAATTACGTAAACAATACAATATATTATTTTTATCTTATAATATAATTTATTAGTGTTAGTATTCATTTTTAAATAATTTTTTCTTTCAAGATTTTTAATTTAAAACCAATCATCCTTTAGTTATCAACTAATTAAAAATAAATAAAATATATACTAACTAAAAAAGTTATTTAAATTTTTTTAATTATATTTAATAAATAAAAACTATTAAAATTAACTAATTTAGTACAAAAAGAAGCTTTTAATATTATTAAGGGTAGTTTAGTAATACTTATAAATTGATAAGGGTAAAATGGGAGCTTTTTGATTAGCGATTCGTGGACAGCTACTTGAAGTAGCGTTCTGGAAATCGCTAATTGAAAATCTAATCGCTAATCAAAAAGCTTCTCCCAAACGATTAAATTGTCAAATCGCTAATGAAAAATCTAATCGCTACTTAGAAATCTGCCTACCAAACACACACTAAGTGTAATTAAAAATTTAAATTATTAATTAATTTTATTTTAACTTGAATAGTTATATATATATATATTAGTTATTTAATATGTTTTATTTTTCAAAATTAAATTTATCAAATTAATTTTTAAATCTAATTATGGGGTATCTAAATTTTAGTAATAATATAATAATTAATTTATAAATGAAAATAATATTTTTTAGTTACTTCCGTTGAAAATTAAAAAAATTATTTAAATAAAAATAAATCATTTATTTAACTAATTGAATATTTGATTTTTATTATTATTATGAAAAAAATCAAATATGTATGTAATTTCGAAACTAGTAATATATATATATATATTTCAGAATTTTATTGATGAAATTATTAATATTATTTATTTAGTTTCTTTAAAAAAAATACATAAATAGTAGAGTTTGAATAATTTAATTATTTTTTTTTTTTTTAAAAAAACATTAAAAGCAATTGATTTAAGTTTGCAAATGACTTTGCGCTCCACTTTATATCTAATTTGTGGAAATTAAACTTAATAAATATATATATATATATATATATACCTAAAAATAATTTTCTTTAAAAAAGAAATTAAAAAAATAACTATAGTTTCCAAATCACATTGCTTTCCATTATAGGTTAATCTATAGTTTTTCTTTAATATTTTTAAAATTGTCTATAAATTATAAAATAAATTTATTTTACAGAAACTTACAATTGGAAAACTGGTATTATTATTTTTTTCAATTAAAAAAATTCCAAACACATTTTAATATAATAATATTTTAAAAGTTTTTACTTTTTATTAGGATTAATATAATAAAAATGTACTATTTAATTGAAACAATAAGATGGAAAATATAAATTTTAAATAAATTATTAGATTAAGTATTAGAATTAAAATAAATACAAATTTTAAATATTTAATATGAAGATGTTTTGAAATACATATTTATTTCTTAAACTAAATTTAAAATAAAAAAAACACATATGATAATTTTTAATTATAATTATTTTCAAATCAATGTTAATAAAAAATTTATATATTATACCACAATACCAGTTCACGTCCATTTTTACAATTTAGTTTTCTAAAATTCTCCATATATTTAATTATTTATTTTATATATATTATCCATGCATTTCATGTCCATAATAAAATTAATATAATGAAAGTTGACACCAAAACATCAACCAACTTAATTCTCAGGCTATGTTGATGACTTTTTTAAGTTGGTTGATGTACATCAATATATCTACATAAGATACTGGTGAAAATTAAATAAAAACGTGAAAAAGCGAAAAATCATTCAAAATTAAAGCACCTTTTATAATTTAATCTAATACACATTATGTGGTTGTTTTAAATTCGGATTTTGAATATTAAAGATGTAGAAATTAAAAGTGGGTTGATTAGTAAAATTTTATATTTAATTGTAAATATATTTTATGGAAAATTATAATAAAATTAAATAAATTAAATAATTAAGTTAAAAAATGGTAAAATTTCTTGTATTTATAATTTTTTATTTGAATGAAAAAAAAATTATTGAATTTTTATAATTGTAAAATCTATAGTAACATTAAAATTATAATATTTTCAAATTACTATCAAAGTGTCCAACTAAAATTTGACTATTATTTTATTTATAAATAACATAAATTTTTAAATGAATAAAGAAATTTCTACTAATATCTATTTATATATATAAAAAATAATTAGTTATAAATATTGTATTATAATTCAATGTATATTTTTTTTCACGCGAATGAAATGTAATTTGTCAAACTTGACCTTCTTCAACTCACTGTAGACTAAGGGTGTAAAAGAGTCGAGTCGATCTCGAGTATATCCAAACTCGACTCATGAAGGGTTATATCAAACTCGAATGATAATCGAGTTACTCGAACTTGACTCATTAAAGTTTGTTAATATTTTCATGAGTAGTTTTTCAATTTTATGTAATTATTCTTGATTTGAATTCGGTGTACTCGAACTCGACTCGTTTACTCTTTCTACAGTAAAATTCAATAAAGTTAGCAGTTTTACGAGTCGAGTAATACAGAGCTCGAGCTTGACTCGTTTTAGGAAAAACTCGGCTCGAGCTCGACTTGAACTCGTGAATAATGAGTCGAATTTGAGTATTTCTCGAGTCAATCTTGAATAGCTCGTGAGTAGCTCAGCTCACTTACACCCCTACTCTAGACTCTTAACAACATGAGTTCTCAACTTTTATATACATAACTATTGTCTACACAAATACTTTGCCTAAGGAGTTGTTAATGTTGGACCCTCTGGATCTACTCTTTAACTCCCACACATTAGTACGATATTGTCCGCTTTGAGTCAGGGTCGAGCCCAGATGAATTTTTTTTTGGGTACCATCACCCAAAAGTCCTCATACTAATAGAATTCTCTGAATGCTTTATGTACAAGTCATTATCCTTTTATATTATCGATGTAGTATTGGGTTTGATAAATCGAAACTCAAAATAGGAAAATCTTTGTAAAAGGAAATTCTTGTGATTTAGGCAATCCTAACAAATCTCCACCTTGACTTGAATCACCTCAAATTTTTGAATCTTTTTTCTTTAATCACTATCAACCCAAATCTGTCTCCATCATTTAATTCGTTGTCAATCAAACTCAACATTTTTCTCCACCTCGAATGAGAAACTACCAAGTCCCAAATCCAGATATTTTCAGTTCTTGGTCTTCAAATGAGATTCTACCAAAATTCCAAAACCCTAACAAGTCTCCTCTCGAGATAATCCACTGATCCGTCAAATCATTTTGCAACGCCGTTACTACTCAACGGGACCCGCCTCCTGACCACCATAATATCAAGAAGATGCACAAGGCACCAAACATGGATCCAGCCATGGAATCCATCTTCGAACAAAACTCTGATACCAATTTATTAGGAAATTTTTGGTTCTATCACATTTTCTTCCTAGTTCCTACTTTGATTCAACCAAAACAATCAGCCCAAACACAAACACAATATTTAACATGGTTCAGAAAATTGCCTAATCCACGGAAAGATAACAACTTTACTATGAGAAATAAGAATTACAAGTCATTCGGACAACACTCTCTCTCCACACAAAATTTTTTTCTTTCTCATATTTTAGGCGAACAACTCCACTAAGGCGAGACAACCCTAGTACGAAATCTCCTTACGGCGACACAACCCTAATACGAAATCTCCTTGCGGTGAGACAACCTCGAAACGAATCTCCTTGCGGCAAAACAACCCTCAAACAAAATCTCTTTGTGGCGAGGCAACCCCCTAACAAAATCTCCTTATAGCAAGACAACCACAATACGAAATATCCTAATGGCGAGACCCGACCCCCAATTATCATCACCCCACTGGGCATAACCTCAATCTAATGATCACCACCCCATAGGGACGAGATACTTTCTTCTTCACGAGATAGCTCTATTTATAGTAATCACTAAACATACTTTCTTAATTTGTTTCCATTCTAACTAAGGAATATAATCAACTAAATTAGGAAAACCAAATCTCTCCAAAATAAGGAATCAAACAATTAGGAAATATATCCAAACTCAAAATAGGAAAACCTTCCTAAAAGAAAATCCTTGTGATTCAAGACAATCCTAACAAAACAAAGGATCACACGTCAGTCTACCCTCGAGATAATTCACCGACCCATCAGTCACTGGCCTCCTCTTGAGATAATCTACCGAACGGAACTTGTCGCCTGACCACCTTATTTTTATTAGGAAGACTTTCGACACAAGGTACCACAAAACTAATCACGAGTTCCATATCTGAACCAGATTCTGATACCACTTGTTGGACCCTTCAAAGTCGCTCCCTGACTTTTACATTAGTATAATATTGTCCGTTTTGGGTTAGGGCTGAGTCCGCACGAATTTATTCTTGGGTACCACCACCCAAAATGACTAATACTAATGGAGTTCTCTGGATTTTTTATATACAAGTCATTATCCTCTTGTATTACTGATGTGGTATTGGGTTTGACACTCCAACAGTTTTATGCTGGTAGGAGTAATATAAGAATATTAAATTTATTCAATAAAAAAATAAATATTAATTAAAAGTTATTACCATTAAATTACATGTGTGGTTGAAATGTAATGTCTAATATTAATTATAATTATTTATCATTGTGAAAATATGCAAAATTAGACCTTATTAACTTTTTTATTTTAGTTTTAGACCAACCCTAAATTTTTTTCAATTTTATACATTTTATGAAAATATTATAAAATTAAACTTTTAGAAAAAAAAATTGTAAAAAATGAGTTTTCCGATATTACTATCTATTTTAAATTATAATTTTTTTAGTGGTTGTTAATTAAATTAATTTACTAAAATTTAAAAAGTCTACGAACTCTCCCTGAGGCCTTCGCATCCAAAGACAAGCAACCACATGATGGAAAAAATTATTATATTAAAAATAAAATTAGTTATTGTTTTTATTAAAATGGATTAAAAAAATATTATATTGAAAGAGAATTAATTATCAAAAGTGATAAATACCGCAAGCAAATTGATTAATACCGCATTTATTTTCCAATTATATCCTTAACATAATTAAAAATAAAAAAAATAGTTTTTTTATTTTGATTGAAACTCTTTATTTCGTTCTCTCATCTCAACTGATTATTTTCTTTTCATGATTTAAACTCGTTCAATTTTTTTTATTGTCTCAGCTCAAATAATTTTTTTTCCATTATCTCAACCCGTTTATTTTTTTTTTAATTACATAATCATAGAAGACATGGATAGAAGTAACTATACCTTCGTATCATTATGTTTTAGTCCAAGGGATTGTTAAATACCGCAGCAAATTTATTAATACCTATCTGTCAACTCTATGGACATGCCAATGTTTTTCAAAACCCTAGAGGACAACTCTATGGACATGCCAATTTTTCTCAAAATCCTAGAGGAGGAGAGGGAAAATAAGGTGAGTGGACTCTTTTAAGAGGGAAAACTGTTTTTGTTTTTGGAATTCTTGAAGAATATTGGAGATAAGTTGTGGAGAAGAAATCAAATAAAAGGGTAAAAGTGGAATAATAGATACGGTATTAATAAGTTTGCTGCTGTATTTAACAATCCCCTTAATTATTGTGGGGTGGATTTTTTTTTTGAAATTATAAAAATACAATCAAATAAATAGAAAATCACATTGAAAAGATATATTTTAAATTGAAAAAAGAAAATTGATTTAAATGGGAAGGGTTTTTATTTATAAATTAAAATTTTGTATTTGCATAATAAGAGTTGTATGCATATAAAATTATTTATACTTAACATAAATGGTATCCCAAAATTATAGATAAAATAATTTATTAATAATATGTTGTGCTAAATTAAAATTTCAATTTTAATTATTTTGAATAAAATTGAATATATTTTAGACCAAAATAAAATAGTGATATTATTTTATAATATTATATCATTAATAAATTTTATATATAAACAATTCAAAATCATTTTATATCAATTAGACATGGTTCATCTGATTTAAATATACACACCATATTGTTATCAATTTTTATCTCATTAAAAGTAAAATAATCAGCACGTGAATATTCTAAGTTTTATGTTTATATATATATATATATATATATATATATATATATATATATTTCACATGGTGACAAAATTAATGTGACATGATACACCTACTTCAAAAGAATGAAACTTGACGCCTAAACTTCAAAGATTTTAGTCTTTGAAATCAAATACATTCAACTTTGTCTCAATATACGTATTTATATAAGAAAAGTCCGAATTCTAAGTTAGTAAATGAGTGGACCCTCTAACCAACTTAGATGGGCTTATATAAATGTTCATGTAAATACCATGCCTCACGACTAATTAATAAGAAAATGGATGCGATCAAAACTTTAAAAATAGTAAGATATGGGTGAAAATTAAATAAAAAATAGATGATGTGAAATATAATAACAATTCTATTAACATATATGAATGAGTAAAAAATTTATGCGGTTAAGATTTGAATATTATAAATAAATGAGATTACAGTATTTACACCATTATCAAATTCCAAAAATAAACAAGACAATTTCTTCACGGTAAAATAATAAAAATATATTTTAATATAAATTTATATAAATTGAAATTCAATTTCAATAAATAATTTTAAGATTTTATTTTAT
Organism: Cardiospermum halicacabum; assembly: GCA_031304145.1. NCBI lineage: Eukaryota > Viridiplantae > Streptophyta > Magnoliopsida > Sapindales > Sapindaceae > Cardiospermum > Cardiospermum halicacabum. The sequence goes on along the minus strand of CM062389.1, from coordinate 36,303,973 downwards.
TTTAGTGTAAAAATTAAAATTTATATCTGTCTTGAATATATTATTTAGAGAATTCCATCTATATAAAAATTTTCAGAGATGGTATTAAATAAATCTATACAGCACAAAACAGATAATATAATGTGAGAGTTAAGGTGCTAGTTCAAGGATCATACATAATTAGATGATTAATAATAAAAATTATTTTACTATCAATTTTTATAAATGTGATTAATGATTAATTATAAATAATTTTCATTTCTTCTATCTATCAAAATATTATCCAATTTATTTATTATTTTTAAAAAGACATTGTAGGGATTGTGTTTGTATTTTATGGAATAATATATTTAATATATATATAATTTTTTTAAAAAAAGTATAGAAAAATTTAATTAAATATTTTAATTTATGGTTCTAAATTACATTTTATCTATTGTTTTTAAGTATATTTTCATAGTACATTGACCTATAAAAATATTTGACGGAACTAAAATCAAGTTAATACTGGACAACCAATTCAAATAAAAGTATCCTGCAAAAGTAAAATGGATAACTTAGAAATTAATAATAGGAAATTAGATGGCATCCAAAATTTAAAAATTGTGGAATATAGAAGAAAATTAAAATAAAAATTAGATTATGTGAAATGACATATGCTGAAGATTTAAATAAAATTTGATTTTTTTTTTTTTTTGCGTAACATGAAATTAGAGTATTTACGTTTTTATCAAATTCCAAAATAAAGAATATCATTTCTTCTTTGGAAAATAATAAAAAAAATATTTTTTAATATAAATTTATATAAATTAAAATTTCGATAAAATAATTTTAAAAATTTATTTTACTTATGTGGAAAGAGTAATAAGTATGTCTAAACTATATTATTTAGAAAATTCCATTTATGTAAAGACTTTTTGGATAGTAATATTTTAATAACAAAAATTTATATTTTACATAAGGCAGATAATAATATCAACTAATATAAGAGTTGAGAAATAACTCAAAGAATTCAGTATAATTAGATGATATAAAAAAAATTATTTTACTATCGTCTTTTATAAATATTGATAATGATTAATTATAAATAATTTTTGTTTTTTCTATCAATTAAAATATTATCTAATTTATTTATTATTTATTTAAAAAGATAGCAGTTATCCTATATTTGATAGGATAATATATTACAAAAATATAAAAATTATTTTTTTAAATATTAAAAAATATTAATTAAATATTTTAATTTATGGTTCAAAATTACATTTTATCAGTTATTTTTAATAATTTGTACGATGTATATGAATATGTGTGGATAATATTACCTTAATTAATTTATATATATATATATATATATAACCATGCATATTATATTGATGATTAAAAAAAAAGCTTGAAACCTAAAATGTGGACCCCTTGACCAACTAGACAGACTATGGTTTTTGCATGACTTATGACAATATCATGACTAACACCAAAATCCAAATCTTAATACTAATAATAACAACAACAAAAACTTAAGATAGTGGAGAAAACTAAATCAAGTTTAGGTTATATGAAATTAGTATTTTTAAAATGTTTTTGTTTCCAGCTGCACCATTTAGTAATTATGGTTTTCAGATGGGACATATCAATTTTTAAAAATAAATATATTAATTTTAGTATTTATACAATATCCAATTTGACTAAAATATTATGATTAATACATTAAATATAATTTGTAAATTTTAAATCAAAATTTTAAAAAAAAAATAATGAAGAGAAAAGCATAGGATCCCTACTTGTTAGGAATGTATGTGTGCATGTGGATTATCCATCAATGCATCCCAACCTCCTAACACCACCACATGTCCCTCCCTCTCTCTATTTACCTAATTAGTCAACCCCATAAAAATAATTATTTATTAATATCTCCTTTTTATTTTTAATTATCTAAATTTGATAATATAAATAGAATAATAAATTCAATTCCAAAGAATAAAATTAATACAAATTTCAAACATTAGAAGAGTCTATATATACACAGCTGTATAGTAAGACTTTGTAGAAAAAGATTGATAGATAATATTTTGCAAAATTATTATTATTCTTCTTCTTACAATTTAAAATTGACAAGAAAAATGAAAAAAATAAAAATAAAAACGTCAATTCAATTAAATTAAAATATCCATTTATTCTTCATTGATTTATTTTAATTAAATAAATTAAAACAAAAGAATTACTGTTGATTCACGTGTAACTTACTACAATATTGTCTTATTAATCGACTTGTTAATTTAATAGCGATTTTTGCGATAAAAGCCAAAATTATTATATTTTAAATAATAGAGTTAAGTAAGTACGTGTTTGGTAAGTGGTTTATTGAACAGCTTTTGACGGTTTGTTGGTACGGCATCCACGGAATCAAATGACAACCAGTCAAACAAGGTGTTTTATTATTAACTTAAATCAACTCTTACGCAAACAAACTTTAATTAATCTTCATTACATAAATCGGTCCACTTCAAACTCTAATGATTATTAAATATTATTTCTTATTAAATATTAATAACTGATTAAGGAATCCAACTCACAGGTTTTTATAGTATTGAATAATTTTCAATGGTCAATAAAAATAATCGATAATTTATTTTTTAATTTCGAATTGATAGATAAATGTTGGAATCAATTCGAAGGGTTTTTATATTGGAATTAGTTTTTATTTCAATGGTGACAGACTTCATTTAAAGTAAAAATTATCAGAATTAGTTATTTAGATTTTTTTTTTTAAAAAAAAATAAAATTGTTTACATTAATCATTATTATATTTAATCATTTTGTTTTTGGAGTTTTACAAGATGGTAATATTAGCAACAAATGGTTTAACTATTTTTAAAATTTAAATAAAATAAATTCAAATAAAAATCTATTGCACCGTAAGAATTTTAAAAATATATTATTTATCATAAAATAAAAAATATATAATATCTAATTCAAGTAAAGATAGTGGTTCTGACATTACAGTCAGAATCTAAATCTATGACAAAACGAAATTGAGTTTATATAAAAAAATAATAATAATAATAATGTATGTAATAATAATAAAGGACGATGGAGCAAAACTGTAAAATATGGGTGTGATGTCTGTAGAAATTATAACACTCAAATCAACTTTAAATATAAAAAATAAATAAATAAATAAAAATAGAGAAAGAGATTAAAAGTAACTTCATGTACTCTATATTTTTGTTAGAAGGAAGATGGGTGTATAGAATAACACCAACAAATTTAAAACTCTACTGATCAGAACTAAAAAATTAATCGCAATTGGAGTGTTAATTGGAGACTTAAGAGCGGTTGAAAAATGATTTTGACATAATTTAGTAACAACAAAGTGATGTCAAATGATGGAGCGTATTTGTAGGGACCTAAAGTAATTGCTAGTTGAATTTACGAGATTTCTGTATTTGTAAATTTTCTCAATTGCGTATACAATTGAAGCGTTTCTGATAGAAGTTGGACCACTTAAGCTTACAGACATTTAAGTCTGAGTCTAACTCTTTCTGAACTTAGACTTTAGGCTGAAATTATTGAACAGAACTTTTCCGGAACCATTCTATTAAAAAATTTTAATTTATCTCTACCATTGATATTTTTAAATTTCTAAAAAAGATAATAAATAAATAAAATTTCAAATTAATATTAAAAAATTAACATTATAAATAGAATAAAAATCTATTATATAGTATATCTAAAGAGAAAATCTTCTGAAAAATTAAGATAATGGATAAGGATTGATAGTATGAAACCAAATATAAACATCACCATCAAATGAGTTATAAATACAAAACCTAAAAGCAACAAGATTTCAATATGAAAAGCAATGGCTAACCAAACTTTTATATAAACATAGAGTGGCCTACCAACCAAATGTTTAAGCAGTGAATGAGACCAGACATATTCTCCATGTGAATCTCTAAATATTCACACATGTCTTCTCCATTTTTGTTCCCTCTTTACCTGCATTTTTTACTATTTTTTTCCCCAATAAATAGGACCACATTTTATTTTTAAAAAAAATAAAATAAAATATAGAATAAGTTAATATAATTTTTTTTATTTTTTTTGTAAAAAGTTGGCATTGTGGAGATTTATGTCAAGGAAGTCATGAATCATGAGGTATGAATCTTTTGAGGCATGTTTTTGGAAAAAAAATTCAAAGGAGTTGAAAAATATGTAGTTTTTTTTTTTTTTTTCAAATGTATATATAATGAGTCAATTTAACCTACTCAAGCAATAATGTAAATGTTTGTCTTATTGTTATGTGTCATTATTTGATGTATTATTCTTCTTCAACAATCATGATTCATGCAAAGCTTCTTGATGAGGAAAAAAGTTATAGCATTCATCATGCCACTAGATTATTGTTTCTTTCAAAAAATCCAATACAAAATGAATTAATTTTATATACTCCATTCAAGAGTTCAAATTATTAAAATAAATAACTTCTACAAGAATATAGAATAATTTATTCAAAGCATACTTTTTTCTTTAAAAAAATTAAATAAATTATATTAATAAAGAAAATACAAATGAATCAAATATAAAATATTCTCTTATATTTTTATTCAAATTTTAATTTAATTTTATTTATCAAAATTTTAAAACTACATGTAAAATTTATCGGAAATAAAATATAAAATTAATTATAATATTTTTAATAATATTATTTTAATATTTTAGTGTACAAATATGATTTTATTATAAAAAATATATTTAATTATTCAAACTTATTTAAATTTTTTTCTCAAATTTAAATTTAACTCATTCCATATTTTATTCATAAAATTTAATCAAATTTATTACTAAATGTTGAAATAATAATTTAGTAATAATATAATTTAAATTTCATATAATTTACCTGTGTTAATTATTATATTTGAAATCATTATTAATTATAACAATTATATAATTATAAAATATCAATTATAATTTGTAAAAATTTATTAAAACAATAGAAGAAAACAAATATAGCAAGATCCATTTCATTTTAGAGAATTAATTGATGTCATTTTCAACGAAAGAAGAGAATCTAAATGTGGATACAAATTTATTGGTTTTGTTCCCATAGGTACGTATATTACACATGTACTTGCTATGTACTTGTGGTATCAAATTAAAGCATGGACCTAAAATTGGGTTGATTTTCACATTTTTAATTAAGCATTATTTGGGTAAATTAGGTTTCATAATAAATAATGCTTGAATTTGGTTTACAATTATATGTCCTACAATCTTGGGGTATACCTTTGGTTCATGAATTTGGAACTAACCAATCTACCACCTAAGTTTTTATTATCATTCTCATTGATTTGTTTGGAAAATTTGTGGGACTATTTTAAAATAGGAAACGTTGTCTTAAAGTAGTATGAATTTTCAATTGAAATTTATTAGGTGGTTTAAATATTAGTTTGAGTAAGATTTATTATAATTATTTGGACAAGTTGGTATAATTATTTGTTTTAAAATTTACATAATTTATTTTAACATTTTTTAAATTTTATAATCTCAATTTTATCATGATAAATTGGTAATATAATACTCCATCTGTTCTATTTATATAGAGAAAACTAACCTTGTACAGAGAGATTAAGAAAAATAGTTACTTTCTAATATTACTTCTCGTTAATTTATCATTAATAAATTGTAATATAGTTGTGTAGTCTTAGAAAAACAATTATGTAAAATCAAATAAAGGATATATTAGATATTTTAAGTTTAAAATTTATTTTTTAAAGTAAAATTCTCTATATAAATATATATAAATAAAAGACTCAAAAGGAAATTTTTCTCTATATAAATAAAACGGATAGAGTATTTATTTGAGATTTATAGTAAGGATATTTCTCTATGGAACTTTATATTTTGTAGAGTTTTTTTTTCTAATAATTATAATTATAGCTATAATTATAGGATTTTGCACAATAAACTTATATATATTATTATTTTATGATCAATCACATTCATTGATACTATAATCTCCATCCTTTACTAAGAAGTCGATACAGGTAACAAATGACTTTTATAAAGAATTAACATTTATGTGGACGATTTTCAAATGAACTGCTAGCTTCACAGATTAATACTAATTTTTTTTAATATACTTTGTGCTCGTTTTAACGGCTCTAGAATACTTTGTCCTCCTTCTAAAGACTCTCTCATGAAAGATCATCATTTTTTTTTTTGAAAAAAATAAAAATTATCAAATCGACTACCAACACCACAAATCACAACTAAACTTTCTAACCTACTATATCCTCACATGTATGCTTTTATGGAAAATTCTCCTAGAAAATTTTTTCATGAGATTATTCTATCCCAAAATTACTTTAAATCAAACACTCTTAACTTTTGGAATACTCCAGTTCTAAACTCTTTAAAACAATATGCACATTTATGATACGTGCACTATATTCAAATCTTCTAACATTTTTAGTATGGAATATTAAAATAACCGTCTTTTTGATATTTGATCAGTATAGGTTTGGATGGACTCACTTATATTGTCGTTTTACGCAAAATATTTTTGTTCGTCTATCATTCATACGTCTCTCATAGGCGTTTTACATACTAAACCTTTTTGTCAATCTCTTATATGGCTTCTTAACCACTCTCCTACCTATTTGTTGGGTTAAATCTTGTAGAAAACTTCAACCTTGATATTTAGGCACTCCCCCTTCGATGGGGCCATCGTTTTTTTATGTGATGGGTTGTCAGGGTTTTGGGATAAGCAAATGTTCATTGGAAACGAAGAATGATGGCTCGTGGGTTGCTGAAGTTTCTAAAGAGCCCCAATTGTTGATGAAGAGCGCCATTTATAGGAAGTGATCTCAGGAAATCATGAGTTAGTTACTGGTTTAATGGATTTAGATAATTGATCCAGGTTTAACCTGTTTGAGTAGGTTAGGCTGTTATTCCGTTAAAAAGATAGCCACGAGACAATTGTGTAATAATTTAGAAGAACCAAAATATATGGAACCACAAAAGTTGAATCTGCGATTATACGGCCGTAAAAGACATCACCTACATCCATACCTTAAGATTCTGGGACTTCATCAATTTCGTCCGAAGAACGTGGAGCCGAAATAATCTAAAACAGCCAGGCCTATATATATATATGAATGGACTTTTCAGTTCAAATCGAAGATAAAATACTGGAAAAATTTAAAAGCTTCATATTAAATTAAAAATTTTATTATTTTTTGTGACGAGAAAAATAAATTTGATAAAATTTAAAATTAATAAATTTTATTTTAATTTTCGTATCATTTTAAAATTATAATTAAAACTAAATAAAAAAAATAGATCATAGGATTATACTTTGTATCATTAAAAATATTTTGTGACAACACTCAGCATTTTTCAGCTCACACCATGTCATTCATAGTCGCAGTTAATCAACTTTCAACCCCATCTATTTTAATTGATGCATCACCTTATTTATAGGTAACAATTATGCAAGTAAATGCCACTTACTTTTCACCCTTACAATAAATGTAAATAAAGTCGAATCCTATCCATAAACAATTAAGAATGTAATTTTCATTTACTTTTTTTTTTTTAGGTATAGATACTTAAAAAAAAATAATAATAATATTTTAATACTAAATGATTTATAATATTTTTCTATTTTTGAATTTAAAGAAGAGATATTATAATATAAAGATGATAGATAATTTAAATAATAATAATTTTGAAATACATATTTAATTAATGGGGTTTTCAGTAATTTTATTTTCAAAATTTTAACAAAATTATCCAATATTTTTCAACCCTAGTTTTGAAATTTTCATTTTCTTTGAAGAATGGTGTTTCATCAATTTTTTCATGAATACTTTGAAAATAAAACTAATTTTTTTATTAAAAAAATAAAAATAAATAAATAAAGCTTACTTTGGACTGGTTTAAGTGGCATAAAATAATAAATAAGTTTGACTAATGAAGACAACTTTAGTCACTAAACCAACCCATATGTGCCACAAACACAAAAGTAATTAACACTTCAGTGCTACATTTTGCTTTATCTACTTCTACAAATTAATTCTCAATATTCAAACGCTAGAACCTAAACCCCATATTCAAATATCTATTTAGAATCTATGGTCGGTGTTAAGAATATATATGACATCTACTATTCATAAAAACAAATCAAGTTAATGACGAGGAGAATAAATGAATATATATATATATATATAATATTAGTGTAATTTTTTTCCATTTATAATATAAATATATTGAGTTAATCCTAAAAATTTAACCGTAAATTTGTTAAATTTTCTATTTTTATTTTTTTTCATTTTGCTACTTTTCTATTAATTGATAATTTTTTATTTTTTATTTTTTTTTTACGGTTAGCCATTAACATATGAAAAGTAACTAAAGAATTTTTTTAATTTTATAATTTTAAAAATAATATTTTTAAAAAATTATTTAAAAAATTTAAAATTCAGGAAATATTCCTGGTTAATCTGTTAGTAGGTGACAGTAAGTAGACTGTGAATTGACAGAATGGAGAAAAACTAAACTAATGTGTTTTTTTTGGGAGAATTTAATAAACTTGCACAACAACCTTAAATATATTATTGAATAAATTAAATTTATATTGATTATTTTATTTCATTTTAAATTTATTTTTATTTTAATATTTATTTATATTTTTATAAATTTAATTAAAAAATTAATTTTCTTTCAGTCAAATGGAAATGATAAAATATAAATAATGAATTTTTTCTATTATTTTTAAAATGAAAAATTAAATGAGAATATGTAGATAATAATTTTCAAAAAGGATGACTAAAAATTATTTCCTTTTGATATTGGAAATTAGAATAATAATTTAATTGTATATCCAGTGAAAATAAATAGGAAAAAGATCCTGCCTACCTATCTATAGTAATAGATTAGATTATGGTTGGTTTGAACCTTAAACCTAATAATAGGATTTATGAGGACGGTGGGGTTGGAGATCAGAGTACCAAATGACATTTTAATATAATAATAATATATATATAATGTAATAATAGAATTTTAAAAAATTAAATAAAATAAACCTTAAAAAATCCATCTTCCCTCCCATTCATGTGTACCTCCAGTGATTCATAACAAAAATAGAATTATTTGTAAAACTAAAAGAATATATTTTTTAAAAATAAAATTTATTTGATTAAAAAAATATAAATTAAAATTTGATTGGTTTATATATTAAAACTTCTAAATAATAAAATCATTTATATAGAATAATGAAACTCAAATTCAAAATTTACTATTTCATAGTTCAATCTTCAGTTTATACATTCTAAAATGTTTTGCAATAGACACTATTTAAAAAAAAAATTAATAATAACATTAACAAATTGTAATCAATTTATTAGATTTTTATTAATTCAATATTAATACTTTAGTACTATATAATTCATAAAAATCTCCAAAATTTTATTTTCACAAGAATAGTTTCATTTGTAAATAGTTGAAAGATAAGTTTTTATTACTTTTTTTTTTAAATAACTTAAAATTTTATATTTTAGAAAATAGATGGTAATATGGATGATATTTTTAGATGAATCTATTTAAATGTAAAAAATTTATTTTTAATAATTTAAAATTTTGATTTATTTTTAATAATTTAATTATTCTTTATATGTATAATATATTAAGATAATTTATTATCCAAATATTAAATTTTTATTGCCCACATAATTTATGTTAGAAGGTGGACAATAAACCCTTAAGAAATAACTCTAGCTAAACTAATTTCAGTCACATCTACGTCAACGTCCAAAAGTAGCTGAACTGAATGTCGGAAGTATCAACAATCTTAACTCCAATATCTCCATTTATAACTTGCTTTGCTAAATGGTTTGCTACAGAATTTGCCTCTTGAAAACATTCTTTACCAAACATCCCATAATAGATGGAATAGTTTCTTAATCTCGAAGATTAAATTGCGAATTTAACATGATTTATTCTTAGCTGCTGAGAGTATTTGCACCACCACCTAAAAATCTGTTTGAATTTGCAAGCGAGTCTATCCATAATTTCTAACCAATTATAAGCTATTAAGACTCCTCAAAGCTTGGCTTAAAAAACACAACATATTCCTAGGCAGGCCGATAATCCAGGATTCAACGATCATTTTCGATAATACGAAAATGTGTTCTTAATGGTTTAGGATTATTTTGTGACTAAGTAACCTAATGCTATAAATATGGTGTGTGTATCTATTATTATATATCCTGAGAAAATAATGTAGATCTGGTTGGTTAGGTTTGGGAGGTACCCCATGGGGACCTAGGAACTACGAAGACCACGGAGATCTTGAATTCTAGGATCGAGTCTTGTTATCTTGTGAGAGCCATAAGAGGAGAGGTTGTGTGAGCCTGGAGCCAATATAATTAGGTTGGGGAGTGAGAGAGAGATATTTCTAGTTATAACTGTTGCTTTATTGTTACATAATGAATTAATCTCTCATCGTCCTGACGGCCGTGGTTTTTTTTCCATTTTGGGTTTCCATGTAAAAATATTTTGTCTTATTTTCTATCTCTATTTCTTGCATTGTGTATGTTGTTTTACTTTATGGTTACCAATACTCGTATCTGCTGCAATGGATCACCGATTTATTCAACAAGTGGTATCCGAGCTAGTTATGCTTTTCCAACATTTGTTTTCCAACAAATATGTGAATGAGGATAAATCATGTTAGAAAAATAGTGGTCATTTATGGGACAAAGGGCCAGTTTGGAACTTGTTTAGTAAGTTATGACAACTTTGTATGGGAGGGTAATGGATGAGAGCAACTTTGCAATCAACAAGATGTGGTAGTGGATGAGAGATTCTAGAGAAATCACTTAATTGGAGTAAGGTTTTGGGATTATGGTTGTGAAAAACCACAAAATTAACACCCTTAGGTTAATAATAAGGAGTGCAAGAGTACTACGTTACTTTATATTTTCACCAATATACATATAATTTATTGGGATTCTAAACCCTAAGAACTTCAAAGTTAGTTTACTTGATCTTGAGTTTGAGAATAGATTACCTCCTAGGAAGTTTTTGTTTTAATTTTTTTTTTAAACATTGGAATTATAGAGAATGACAACTTACATTTAAACTTATTCAATTTGGATTAATATCAGAATAAGTGACCTAATATGAACTTTTTTTATCAAGAAGAATGTGGGAAAAACAAACAACCTGAAAATATTAAGGTTGATAGTAGAGGTTGTGGTCAGCTTAGAGACTAATTTGACAAATGACAGTTTATTCATTCGAGAGGGTCATTCATTATAATTATGTGGACCCATATCTTTCTATATTTCATTTATATTTTGTCACCAAGATGAATGAATGATAAGTTTCACTTGTCACTCTACTATTGACTTCAATTTATGCGTGAATAGGTTGAGACTTGATTATTGGAAACTAGTGGCTCCACTATTAAAAATGAGAGTGTATTTGAATATGAAACTTAAAACCTCTATTACGCATTGCTTATACAAGTCATAATGAGAGAGTATATATATATGAATTCTTCTGGTTGAACATTGAGAGGTAAAATAAGTTTGAGCTTTCCTTTATGACAATAATAAAACTAAAATATTTAGACTTAAATTCTCATATAATACAATTTTTATATTTTATTTAAATTTAATAAAAAAAATTAATTTTAAAATTTGAAATAAATAACAAATTAATGAATCAATATAATTAATTCAGACACAATAAACATTAGAAAATAATATAACTATTTTACGTTTATTTTAACCTATTATTCTTTTTATTGAAGCTACTTTCCCTCGTGAATCTTTCGTGTTTTTTTAACTAGATTTGCATTTCAAATCCAAGTAGCACTTGTGTCCTGAAAATAGACTCCCATCAACTTCTTAGCAACCAAGTAGAAGAGAAGAATTTATATTTAAGGACATTGTTATACTAGCAACGCTATGTCATAAACAATATTTGTTTTGTTTGGATTATTGTTCATCATTGATTGTATTTCTAACATTGACTTATAAATATAAATATATATATATGGAGATTTGTTGGATAATTTGAACTTCTCATTTCACTCGTATATTTCAATTTGACTCGTGTGCGAGGCAACGTGTGGTTCGCAAGTGTCACCACCTCACAACTAACCAAAATTCCTTTTACTTTATAAAAGTGCATAGTAATAATTCGACTTTGAGTACCCATGTAAATCATGTATTTTTTTTTTAATTTGACTTGTAGCTGTTGTGATCTACTCCCATTAATATCTTTAGCTATAATTGAATTATTGATAGTGTAACTTTATGAAGTGTGTTTTTCTTTGATATTATTTTGTATTGTATTGAACCTATATTTGGACAAACAATGAGGTTATGTATAGTACCATATTTTATTTTATGTATAGTACCATATTTTATTTTTTTGTATAGATTGTATGATGTTGTTTAAAAATGAAAAATAAACACAATACCCTAGGTACATATATAACTATATTGATTTTACTTGGTTCCTTAATTATATTAATTTTGATTTTTTTCTTTTATATTACATTATCTTTAATTGACCGGATTAGTTTTTATTAGCTTAGAATAACTTTACTGCAATCATCTAACTTTGGGTTTTTATTAATACCTGATTTGTGATTTTTTTTTTATGGATCCACCGTGATATCTTAAAAACAAAATATTCTAATCCGTCTTCAATCTACAAAATAGATAAAAATTTCTATCTATCAAGTAACCACTAGTATTAATACATGTTTTAAATAAAAAAGAAAGCAAAATGAAAAAAAATCCTGAAATTATGTGAGAAGAGACTTAAAATAAAATTAAATATGGTATAGTTATCCATTAGAATTTCTATTTGGATTATTCAATTGATAAACTCAAATCCATATTTTCTAAATATTTTATTACCATATCAGCTTATATAGAATAGAAATCTCTATCGGAGAATATTTTTTCAAACATATTATCTATTGTTCAACATGACAATAAATTATCACACATTTAAAATTCTCATTAGAGATACTCTTAAAAATTGGAGAGAATCATAAGTTAGTACTTTTACCAATTTGAAAAATAATAATAATAAGAGAGCGTCTTAGGTGTTACATGTAACACACTATTTTATAGTGTTACAAGTGTCACACGTGTGAAACCATAACATACAAAATAAGGATGCGCATGTTATTACAAATTAATAATACAAAATATAACTTCTACAACTAACTGTTAAGATGCTAATTGTACCTGTGTGGTTATTTTTTGTGTCTGCGAGGTTATTATCTGTACCTGTGATTTATGTATCTGTGTCTGTGTAATTCTTGTATGTATCTGTTAAGATGCTAATTATACATGTGTGATTATTTTTTGTGCCTGCGAGGTTATTATCTGTGCCTGTAATTTATATATTTGTGTCTGTGCAATTCTTATATGTATCTGTTGAGATGCTAATTGTACCTGTATGGTTATTTTTTGTGCCTGCGAAGTTATTATCTGGTCTGTGTTTTATGTATCTGTGTCTGTGCAATTCTTATATGTATCTGTTGAGATGCTATATGTACTTGTGTGGTTATTTTTTGTGTTTGCGAGATTATTATCTGTGCCTATGTTTTATGTATATGTGTCTGTGCAATTCTTATATGTATCTGTTGAGATGCTATATGTACCTGTGTGGTTATTATCTGTGTCTGCGAGGTTATTATCTGTGCCTGTGTTTCATGTATATGTGTGACAATTAACTGTCTCTGTTCGAAAGATAATACCTATAACGCTTATTTAACAATAATTATGAAACGTACTCTGTAAATATATCTAGTTGAAGATTGAAGTATAACAATAAATCGATGTAGTTCAAGATTGAAATAAAAGCATTCAAGTCAAGATAAATCGTAATAATATTCATTACCATTATTCGAAGAGGAAGGAACTTGAAACACAGATTCAATAACGACTTCTTTCTGTTGATTGTTCGTAGAAGAAACAAGTTGAAAAGAGAGGAGAAAAACAAAGATATGGGTTTAAGGAGAGAGAGAGGAGAATAAATGTGAAAGATATGGTTTTAAGGAGAGAGAGAAGAGAATAAATGTAAAAGATATGTTTTTTTTTTTTATAATAAAATTGGCACATGTATGTTTCTGAAACACAATATTATTGTGTTTCAGAAACACCCAAGACTTTGCGTAATAATAAAAACTTCTTAGGTGGACTTAAGCGGTTGCCTATGCAATTAGGAATCCAAGTTCTTAAGATCGAGGAGGATTGAAAGATTGAAGAAAAAAACTTTATTTTGTCAATTTTTTCGAACAATGAACATGTATCATTTTTCATGAAAATTTGAATGTTCATTCTCTATTCGACTGAATTATTGTTTCCTATATTTCATGTGGAGGAATTTCAAACCAAAAATCTTTTATTATTATTATTATTAAACAACTTTTACTCTCATTTTTTCAACCCATTTTAAACGAACTTGAAAAAAGAAGAAGAATTTTTTTTTTAAAAGTCACAAACGAAACAAAAAAAATGGGGCATAATTCGACTTTTATATATATATATATGACAATTATTGGTTAAGTTAATAATGTATATATTAATTTAAATAATACTACTATTGTATAATTTTAGTTGGTTTCAAAATATTTGAAAGGTATTTTCCAAATTTTGGAAGAATTATTATGTTTGCTAGTGTTTATTCATCTAACAATTGATCAAATAATAAATCTGCTTAGATCATGTCTAATCTGCCTAAGCATCTGGATTTGTCAACTGCCTTGATTTCGATTCTCACTTTTGTAAAGTATAACAAGAAAGAATAGAACCATCGGAGAGTCGTCTGTGGTTCACACTTGGGTAAAGACGACTGACTTACTTTGGTAGCACATGTAAACATAACCTAATAGAGATGATAACCTTCGCGTATCACTGTTGTACATAACAACTAGTAATCAAACATGTTAAAAAAAATTTAAAAAAAAAAAGTCCAGAAACAAAATGATATATTAGGTTAAATAATATTGTAATGTCACAAATATCAAAGGGATCAATTTGAGAATTAAAATATAGAAATAATCTAAATCAATTCATGGATATCATTTATCAATAAGACCATTTTATGTCAACCTATAATCCAAATATGGTATGAATTAAGTGAAAATAATAAAGTTATAATAAGTAAAACCAGAGCACTTGACTTATAACTACTTCAGATAAAATCTCTTCGATCCAAATAAAATAATCATATAAATACAAACACGATATTTAATATGGTTTGACAAATCACGGAAAGATACTATTTACGATAGAGAACAAATTTATTACAAACTAATTTGATAATATCATCTCTTCACATAAAAGTAGCTCACACACTATATATCTTTCACAACTTATGTGCTCTATAACCCATTATATATAGAAGGAATATCTTACTACTTCAGATAACTCACAATTTTAGAGATAAATAACTTATTCTCTATGCCACGTACAATGTTATTTATGCCATACATCATTTAAATATCCGAACGTGATTTTACATTTTGGTTCATGTTAGACTTACTCTTCAATAGACTTATAATTGTATATTACTTGATGCACAAAAACAATAACTAAGCCATAATTTTAAGTAACTTGCGGTCGGCTAACATGAACCAAAATGTAAAATCACGTTCGGTCATTCATATGAATTCTTTCTCGCCATTTTTTTCTATTTGAATCATTCCCTTGTCCAAGCCCAAGACACCCATATCGCTCTTAATCGCCTCCATCCATATTTTTTCGATCTCCCTCGCTTCCGCATAATAGTTTTAATTTTTCATCTCTCAATTTTTCTGACGGGTGCATCAATAGGTCTCCTCTGTGTGTGCCTAAATTATTGCAATCAAGTCTTCCTCATTTTTTCCTCAATAGGCGCGACCTCCACTTTCTTTTGTATCACTTCATTCCTTATTTTATCCATCCTAGTATGTCCAAACATCCACTTTCTTTTGTATCACCTCATTCCTTATTCTATCCATCCTAGTATGTCCAAACATCCATCTTAACATTCTCATTTCTGTCACTCTCATTTTTAGTATGTGACTTCCTTTCGCAGCCCAAACACTCCGTACCATATAACAAAGCCGCTCGAACAACTGTCCTATAAAACTTACCCTTTAGTTTTATAGGTATGTCTCACCTACACAAAACTCCATTCGCATTCTTCCATTTTAGCCATCCAGCTTTAATGCAATATTCCACGTCTCTATCCAATTCTCCATCATTTCGAATAATAGAGTCCAGATACCTAAAACGATTCCCAACTTGAATTTTTTATCCTCCAAAGTCACACAACCTTGATCTCCATCCCTATTATTACAAAAACTACATTTCATATACTCTGTTTTACTTCGTATGATTCTAAAACCCTTTGACCTAATTTGTTATGTGAGATTAGATTGAATAATATTTGATAGGATAGAGATTCAATAAAATTTTAAGTGAACTCATGTTTGGACACTCATAGATAGGATTAAATATAATTTATTAAAATTATCAAACCATTTTAGTGGATTTTTCATTATTTTTTTTTGAAATTCCAAATAAATTAACTCATATTTAGATATTTTGTGATTTTGTATTTTAGAAATATGTGAGAGGATGGTGATTTGAGTTTTAAACAGAAATGAGTTAAATTAAACCCATGAAATGAAGAGGTTAATTTTATCCTATTGTGGTAGGATAAAAAACTTAAGTTGGATAATTTTATTCAGCCTCTACATTCAACAAACATGGAAGTAAGTTAAATCCTAACATAGTCCAAACGTGCAAAACAAACTAGGCTTTTTCTTCTAGTCTTCCTCCACGCCTCCAACTTGACATTAACTCGCATTCGAGTTTCATCTATTATTAGGACAATATCATCTTCAAACAACATATACCATGACACCTCATCTTATATATCTCGAGTCAATTCATCCATAATTATGATGAAAAAAAAAAAAAAACTTAAAAGTTTATCCTTATGTATCCCAAGATTTATAAATTATCATTTAATATTACTAGATGATAATTTATAAATCTTGTTATTATATAAAAAAGAAAAAAAACCTCAATATATAATATATATATATATATACATATATGTTTAATACATTGATTTTCAAATTTTTAAAGACAATATATTTTATAGATAGAATTTCTTACATAAATAATTATTTTTATACATCAACATTAATAAGATCTTAATTCCCAAACAATTATTTTTTATATCCATAATATTATAATTAATGTTAAAAAAGTTAATTTACTCAGTTTAATTAAATATTTGAATTTCATAATATTAAATTTCTATTATTATTCATTATTACCTAAATTATTTAATAAAAAATTATAAAATAAATTTATAATAAATAAACTTATTAATGATAATATCTAAACAAGTGAATTTGATTTTTTTTTATTAGATTCAAAATATCCAAATACCTATAAAAAAATCACAGAATTTTATTCACTGATTGGATAAAAATGATCCAATCACATAACTTTACAATATACTATTGTCTATTAAAAAATAATAAAATATTTTCAATGAAATAAACAGTCAAATTAGTTACCTCTACATTATTCAACACAAAAAAATTACCAAGTAACCAGTTTCCAAAATAAATTAAATGAAATTAAAAATAAAAATCCAAACCCATTTAATAAATAAAAATAATAAATATATTTAATTAAGTTGTACAGATTTGAGCATCAAACCCCTAGTGGGGTCCATCTTTGAACTCATTTTAAAACATTTAACCCCAAATTTAATTTTAATTTTTTACCTCAAAATTAAATATATTTTTTTCACCAATAAGCATGCCTACCTTTTGAAAATTTTTATAACAAAAGACAATCAAGACAAACACTTTTGAGATTAAGAGAGAGAGAGACTCTCTCTCTAATGTTTTTGCCTCTGTATTTGTCATGTTCTTTGCCTCTTGGTGTGTTTTTTTTTAAAATAAAATGTTCAATTTCTTTATTTTCTCTCTCTATATCCATCTATCTTTCATATCTATGACTATGTTAATATATTGTAGTAACTGATCATTTTCCATCTCTTCTTTTCTTTCTCTCTCTGCTGTTACCAACTCATTTGAGAGAGAAAGAAAAAAAAAAAATATATATATATAATAAGAGTGAAAAGAAAAAATAAGGACCCAAAATTGTCTTTGTTGATTTTATGTAAAAAGAGTTCATAATCCTCATCAGTATGTGTTGTGTCAGACCATAAGAGGAAGATAGAAAAGGAGCCTGTTATGGAAATCTTATATGCCATATAAGAAAATCAAGGAGGAAGAGAGGAATTTATTTATTTTATTTTTCATTTTTTTTTAAAATTTTTATTTTGGTTTTCTCTGGGTTTGGTGCTTTCTAGAGAATGAATGGTCTCTCAAATCCTGAGCCTGATGAGTTTGTTGAGGTTGATCCAACTGGGAGATATGGAAGAGTAAGTCTAGATTAGATATATATGTTCTTTTGTTTCAATGTTGTTGTATTTGAGTTTTTTAAAGGTTTGATTTTGATGGGGTGTTTTTGTTGTTTTTGCAGTATAGTGATATCCTTGGCAAAGGAGCTTCAAAGACAGTGTATGAATCAGCAAAAAGTTTTGATTTTTTTGATACCCATTTGAGATTTGTTTTTATGTTTATGGATTTTAGGTTGTTTTGAGTGGATTTAGGGTATACCCATTTTGAGATATTTTTTAGGTTTTGATGAGTTTTGTTTGACTGATTTTTTTGTTGTGAGAATAGGTATAGAGCATTTGATGAGTATGAAGGGATTGAAGTAGCTTGGAATCAAGTCAAGCTTTATGACTTCTTACAAAGCCCTGAAGATCTTGAGAGACTCTATTGTGAAATTCACCTTCTCAAGACATTGAAGCACAAGAACATTATGAAGTTCTACACTTCCTGGGTTGATACTGCTAATAGGAACATCAATTTCGTCACAGAAATGTTCACTTCGGGGACTTTGAGACAGTAAAATTTCTCTACCAATATCAATCTCATCTCTGTGTTTTTTTGTTGAATTATGATTTTGATTGTTTTGTGTTTTGACTCTTGTTGACAGGTATAGGTTAAAGCATAGAAGAGTTAACATCAGAGCGGTTAAGCATTGGTGTAGACAGATCTTGAGAGGTCTGCTCTATCTTCATAGCCATGACCCTCCTGTGATTCATAGGGATCTCAAATGTGACAACATTTTTGTCAATGGTAACCAAGGTGAAGTGAAGATTGGTGATCTTGGCCTAGCTGCAATTCTCAGGAAATCACAAGCTGCTCATTGTGTTGGTAATGTTTCGAAATCTATGGTTTAAACCTTGTTTAGGTTTGAATATTTCATTAGGTTGATTAATAGATGAAGATTTTCGATTTATATGTATCTGTCTTGCATTTTGCATGTTTCAGGAACTCCTGAATTTATGGCCCCTGAGGTGTATGAAGAGGCATATAATGAATTAGTTGATATATATTCATTTGGGATGTGCATTTTGGAAATGGTGACATTTGAATATCCATATAGCGAATGCTCTCATCCTGCTCAGATTTACAAGAAAGTTATATCTGTAAGAGTTGCTCGTTTTTCGTTTTCATTTGCTTTCGCTTTGTTTGATCCATATTTCGCATATCTTTAGATGGAAACAGTAGATTACTAGATTGTGTTGACATGTTTGGTTTACTTTAGGGTAAAAAGCCGGATGCTTTGTACAAAGTGAGCGATCCAGATGTTCGACAGTTTATTGAGAAATGCTTAGCTACTGTATCACATAGGCTTTCTGCTAGGGAGTTGTTAGATGATCCTTTTCTACAGGCTGATGATGTTCAGTCTGATCTGAGTTCGTTAGATTACCGAGAAGTAGAAGATATTGGATCACTCAGTAGGCAATGTTATTTGGAACTTCCTCACAGTTATAATTCATCGAGTAATGGACACTCGAATGATAACTATGAAGCAGTAAACCAATGGAGCTATCATTCAGCTGAGGCTGAAACAACTGGAATTGAACTGTTTGAGTACCATGATGACGATCATTCTTCAAATGTCGACGTTAGTATCAAAGGGAAGAAAAGTGATGATGGCGGGATCTTTTTAAGACTCAGAATCGCGGATAAAGAAGGTTCGTTATGATTTTCTAATGTTTCCATAAAAAAAGTTGTCATTTATTTGTTAGCTTTTGTGGAAAATTTTCAACCTAATATTCTTTAACTACTTTCACAGGACGCATCAGAAACATATATTTTCGATTTGATGTTGAAACGGATACTGCCCTAAGCGTAGCAACTGAAATGGTCGCCGAGCTAGATATCACAGACCAAGATGTTACTAAGATAGCTGATATGATCGATGGGGAGATTGTGGCTTTGGTACCAGATTGGCAGCCTGGTCCAGGGATAGAAGAAACGCCGCGCATTTCAAATCAAAGCTTATGTGACAACTGTGCTTCTGACCATATCTCTACTGATTCACTGGTTGAGTATCTTTCACATAACCAAGGTACCAAGAACATGCATCTACTACAATCCTGTAGAAATGGTTGTGCTTCAATGCATGGACGGTTTGAAGAGATTACATTTGAAGTTGATGAATCTGAGGATCAAGTAGCTGATGATGGTACACAAAACGAATCAAGCCCATCAGATGATTGTTTGGAAGCAAAAGTACAACATAAAACTGATGAAATTATCAGTTCGGGCGAGTCAGGAGAAAGCCTTTCATATGAAGAATATCAGAAGCTGGACCGATTGTTATCTGCAGAGGATGACAAAGAGATAAACTTAGAGGAAAGCAAGATAACAACAAACGCGCAAAAGTCAGTCATGCATACTTGGAGCTCTCATTTACCTCCAAAAGCTCCTTATGATCAAGTAGAGACTGAGACCAACAAAGAGAAGCAAAGCCAGCAAGAGCTGCGATGGCTCAAAGCGAAACATCAGCTCGAAATGAGGGATCTAAGAGATAAACAAACAGGAGTTGTAGCACCAAAGCCTCCTCTTTACAACAACAAAGGGAACAAACTAAGCAATGGGAAGCTCTCATCACTCGTCCCAAACCTCATACGCCGAGGAAAGAACAAAGTGAGAGCTAAAGTTCGGGCGAAAGTGAGAGCTATTGACAAGCATTTCAGTTCAACAGTCCGCGAACCTGAGAAAAAAAGCAGCCCCAATTCGGATACCCAAAGGGCCCGAAATCGCGAGGCGACAAAAGGGAAGAAGTTCTATTCGGGTTCATTGCTTCCTAACTCTCTACACAGGACAACATCTCTACCAGTTGATTCATACATAAAGCTTGTGTAAGGGTTTACAGTTTCTTTCATTCTTTGTAGAACTCTTTTTGCATACAACAAATAGCTATAGCTATATATAGAGATATAGAGGCTGCTGTAATTAATCAAAATTAAATCTTTTTGGCATATATATTTATAACATTCATTTGAAAACTTGCATATATACATTACATTGCATACACAGGTTATAGAAGAGGAATCTTGGAATCTTTATTATGCAATAGAATCATATGGTAGAATATACTTAAAATCTTTGCTGCAAGAGAATATTGCACTTTGCACTTATGTCACTTCACTTAGATTTTCCTCCTTTGAATGATTTTAGGTTGTGTTTGGCATCTCATTTCACCTTTTAGCTACTGTTTGATAGCTTTTCTGAATAGCTATTTTGAAACTTAAGCATGCTATTTGAAAAATATGTATGAAATTTCTAAATAACAACCGTCATGGGTATAATTCGTTATTCGTTGAATTCGTTTTCTGTTAGGATTACCGGTATGATTGTTTTTTTATTAGGATTATCGTTTTCTGTTAATTCGTTTTCCGTTAGGATTATCGTTATGATTCGATTTCTGTTACTACAGTTTATGATTCGTTTTCCGTTAGAATTATCATTATGATTCGTTTTTTGTAGAATTATCATTATGATTCGTTTTTTTAGAATTATCATTATGATTCGTTTTTTTGTTATTACTGTTTATGATTCGTTTTCTGCTAGGATTGTTTTTTCATACTACCAAATATTTCCATACTACCAAATATTAATAGAGTTTAGAGTGTTCTTAATTTTTCGGTAACACCATGATTATATCATATAATGTATATTATAAATTAGAATCATATAAAATATAAAATGTTTGGTTTATTTTGGTAAAAAATCTTCATTCAACATTGAAATATATAGTGGAAGATGTATGATTTTGATAGAATTTGGGACCAAAAAATATCAAACCATATATTGTACTCAATTGTACATAAAAAGCCCTTGCCCTTGATTGAGAGAGAGAGAACCTACATAGTGGACATAGATATAAATCTTCATGCATGGATTGATACCCCAGAAACTGAATTATTTGACATGTGAGTTCTGGTTGGCCAATAAGAGATTATTTTCTTACAAAATTTAAATAGACCCCACAAAACCCTTTCTCTCTCAAAATTATTGACCATTTTTTTATTAATTTTTTCAAAGAGAGTAATGAATACACACATGTCCCACCAAAAGGTATAGTCGTCATCATTGTAGCCAACCATGCAATGCAAGCTCATCAATCTAAAACAAACAACTATGGTCTCTTCCATTATAGTGACATTACTAGTTCAAAACTTGACTTTAGGAAAATATTAAATTAATTAAAAAATAATGATACTAAGATGGTACAACTATGGTACTATTTTGAAACATTTTTGTTTATTCTTAGTCATTTCATGTCATATCAAACAAAAGGTATAGTGGTGAAGAAGGTTAGATTTTTCAACTTTAAATTAGGATTTGGTTACTTTCTTTCACTTTATAAGCTTTTGAAAAATATGTTAATGAATTGGTCAAATGTCATTTGTAGAGACATTTTACCAAAAGATATGATGGCTTGCTTTCACATGAGAAATGAATTGGTCAATCAAGGTATTGTCAATTTGTCACATAGAAGAAGAACAAGACAATGAATAGATGAAGTATATCAAATTAGAAGTAATGTTAAATCTAACCTAATGTTTAAGGATAGGAAAATGATTGTTAACTTTTAGATATCTCTCTTGTCTTGCTTTATCAATTTGAATAATTTATACAATGTGATAGAATGATGATGTAAAGTCTTCAACTTTTAAATCACCATCTTGTTTTCTTCTTCCTTTTTCTTTATTGCAAAGGTAATGGTGATATATACACCATTACCTTTGTTGGTAGACATATTCCTTTTTAACTACTTTATTACTCTATCATACATATGCTTTCTCAATCATATTATTAACATCATCTTTTTCACATGCAATTCACCAACTTTTTCTTTCATGGCTTCTCAATATAGCTCTTCAAATGCCCAAAAGCTTCACTATAACATGTTGCAATTACATTTTAGACAAATTATACACTAATGAGCATGAACAAAGATATACACAATCAAACTTTGAACTATTGAGGCAATATGGTTGGAAGAAGTAGAGATTATGAAAGCGAAATTCGATGAATTGAGTGTATATATATATGTATGAGCTCACTTGTTTTGTAAGTATACAAATTCAGCAGAGAAAGCAACCTAAGACAATCATAAAAAAACTTGTTCTGTTGATATATTATGTACACAGCACCTAAAATCTATGAACTGGTTTAAAAACATACCTATAGTGTGAATATGTGAGGGTGCTTGCTGTATATCTTATAGAGGCCTCAAAAGTGGGTAATCTTCAAGTAATTCCCTCTCTGTTAATATGTCGTTTTCGTACTGAGGGGTCCATAAAACCTCAACGGCCTAATTAATCATCAAAGGATTGTGTAAGTAGAAGAACACAGATAAAGTATGGATTGTTGTTCGGAGAATGCTTATGATTTTACCATTATCTTGCTAGAGGGGATGGAACCGAGCTTTTGTAAGGCTTCTTTTAGGTCTGTGCTGCCATTGATGCTTGGAAGCTTGTGCACTCCTTCAGCAGCCACCAGAATTGTTATCTGAAATTCAAAACTAATGAATGACAAGTCGAAAAATATGGGTAATAAAGAGATAAAAGAGAAGGTTTAAGTTGTAGACCTCATGCAGATAATTATGACAATACCCAGATCATAAAATAATGACATACTATCATAAATTTTTGCGGCGAACTTTCTATGAAACCCTAACACTAACTACTTTTAACACTGAAGTGTGAAACAATTTTGGCAATAAGTATCATAGCACAATCAGCCTAACTATTTTACAGCCTTTACATGAGATAATAACTACAACGCATGAGTGAGCCAAGCCAGTGCGTACATCTTTCTTTAGCTTCAATAGTATTAGTATCTACAGTATTCTTGCAATTGAGACATTAACTAAATGACATTAACTGAGAATCCAAGTTTCTCTTATGAAACTATAACAAGAATAAAATCCAACAGAAAGCTGAAAATAACTAAACCAAGCAAAGCATAAAACCCTAACGTAAATTTTTGCCTATGCTAGACTTGACAAGAATCTAACGTAAAGTTCCGGTGAACTTTCTACAAAACCCTAACACTAACTGAAGAGTGACACAATGTTGGCCACACGTATCATAGCACAATCAGCCTAACTATTTTACATCCTTTACACGAGATAACAATAACAGATGAGTGAGCCAAACCCAGAACGTACATATTTCTTTAACTTCAATAGTATCTACTACAGTATTCTTGCAATTGAGACGTAAACTAAATGATATTAACTGGGAATAGATTCCTTATTAAACTTAACAAGAATAAAATCTAGCAGAAAGCTGAAAATAACTAAATGAGCAATACCAAGTTACAACTTATGATATGCACCATCCTCCACAAGAGCAAAACATTTGTATGTAAAAGGAACAGCTTCTTGTCATGCAATAAAAAGTAGAGTAGTTTTTCTACAGCTTAAACAAGTTCAAATCCTAACTAAGAATCACATTTTGTTCTGCATCCATGTTTCAAACACTAAATTAATCAGTAAGCAAATAGTAGAAACCCCACAAACGAAATCTTACCACTATGTACTCATTATTAAATCCATTAGCTCTCTTGCCTGTGCTTTGCCTTCTAATGTTATTCACATTAACAAGTGTCTCTTCATCAAATTTACCCCTTTCTTCAATGGACAGCTGATTAAACCGTCTCTCACCATCTTCCACACTACGCTTTACATCCACCTGAAAAAGACACACACAAGCTTGATAAAGATAAGAAATATCTAATCACAGTCATGAAGTAAAAACATAAAAGACAAAATTACAAAGATATCGACCAGAGAGATAAAAATTTCGGAACTGACGATCATGCAATTTAGGAAACTAGATAGTTTACACAAGCTGAAGTATGCTCAAAGTAAATTTTTGAATAACCTTTTAATGAGCTTTCCAATAAACTAACTGCCCGCCCGTGTCCCAAGATCACAAGACATCTGAGCTTAAGACAGAGACCAAGTAAATAACAGTTAAATGCTTACTTTTCTCTTAAACATCTCTTACAAATGGGACTTACTATGTGTGTGGAATTCAGGTTCTAGACCTGCTATATGACATCAACACCAGAGAAAACTTTATGCGAGCAGATGGCTGCACTTAATTAAGTTATGGGCATTTTCCATTTCTAAACCTTTTTTTTTTTTTTTTTTTTTCTGAGAGCTACAAGTCAGTGCTACAAGAGAAAATGGGCATACATAATAGTGTCAAACTAATGGTAAAATATGTGCTAGATCTAAGCAAATTACACATATGCATTAGACAATAAATTATATTTTGTTTGGGAAACAGAGTCACCATTGCCCTTATTGTAATCTCCAAAACATGATTTGATTTGACTAGATTCAATTTAAAGTAATTCTAAAGCACAAAGAGCTATTCAACTTACAAAAGAGTAGCCTGAGATGCAGTAATCAGGATGCCGAAGCAACGATAATGTGGTCTCTGCAATTAAAGGAGGTCATTAAAACAAAATTCCGATATCTAGGAAGATGAAATTGCTCTCATACTTGCCAACCAGTAAATCAGACAGTAATTATATATTACAAGAAAAAAAAAATGAAACAGAATAATTGAAGCATTTCCACTCTTTTCATTTTCCAAAACCTTACAGATTTTGTTAAGAAGAAAAAATATAAAAGAAAAGAAAAAGGGTAATAAGCCCAATCCCTCATGATGTATGAGAGCTCACATGAATAAGACAAGCAACGCGACTACATAATTCTCATGCAAATTGCTGGAGAAGTTAAATAATTAGATAACTGAGCCACTCAAAAATCTGCAACTCGAAAAATCATGTTTCTCACATAACTAATGATGCCAGCCCTACACTGTTTAACTAATATCCTGTGTGTTTAACTAAGTGAATTGGCCTAAGACAGTGTAAGTAAACCCATGCAAAACAGCTGCCGAATAAGTTCCATGCAATCCTATACAAGGCAAGATATGCCAAAGTTGGAACTGAGATTTAATGATATACAACCTGCCAATTATGTACCCTCTAGGAAACAACATATGAGAAAACGACCATGTAGATAAACCTAAATGCGCGCGCAATAAAATACAAAAACATCTAAAGCAAAAAATTAAAATCAGTACCAAAAGAAGAATTGGTAACAACTTTAACCTGTCAATATATAGGCTAAGCCAGTTGGAGTAGATGTATCGGCAACTTCAGCAAGGCGGTTGAGATCACTCTGAAGAGAACGAGCCATGCCTAACAACCCAACCTAAACAAGAATAAGGGCAATAACAAACATGTCATCAAAATAGCTTTCCAGATTGAGTAATATTTTTCTATCTAGTCAATGTAACAATAAGCCATTATATTATCATTAACTGATTCCAAAAGAGTAAAGTATAACAACGCACAACACTTCTTCTATACACTAAATCTCAATATGCTATAAGCACCCTAATCTCACATTCTTTATTTGTCATCCCATAGCACATACTAACCATAAATTCGACATATTCAAAATCCTCAACACTCAATAACCATAAATTCGACCAAGACAAGAATAACAACTATAATTAATCATCAAACACTTCAGCAAAATAGAGCATTTACCTACCTGAAGCTTGATGACACTAGTTTTATCAGTAGCAGTCAACACACTCCCCTCAGACTGATCAGACAAGAACCCAGAAACTAAAACAAACGCAGCAAAACCCATCATGATCAAAAACAAACTCGACCCAGCACCCACTCCAAACCCAAAAGCCGGTCCCACATAAACCCCACCGCCACCAAATGGCGTCGGAGCAAAAAACGGAGTCGAATACGACATCCTCGGTTCCCGCCCCACACTATAACTTCTCGACGAAGAAGACGAAGACCTCGAGGACGAGAACGCACTCCCACCCAATCTCCCACCCGAAGCAGCCAATGCAGTATTAGGGTCGTAAATCAACAACAACCCTAGAAGAACAGCAATCGCAGCAGGCTTTTTCAACGTGTTCCACGTCTTCGTTACCATATCCATTAACCCGCCAAATGAAAACCCATCCGAATTCCGTTCCGACCCGCTCGAAAGGCCGCGTCTTTCTGGCGTCGAGAAGCATCTGACGACAACGGTGTTGAATTTAGTTGAGAATCGAAGGGTTTGTTGTGGTGTTTTGAAATTGAGGTTGCAGAGCTTCGTTGCGGGTCTATGCGAGAGGATAAGGGGACGGGTATGGTGGAATTTTAGTGAATTTAATTCGAGAAGGGTGGTGGTGGTTGACATTGTTGGGACAATTTGAGATTCTGACACGATTGATTGAGTTTTGTGATATGGGGTTTATGAGAGATTTTTTTCGATGGAGAAGATGAGCACTCCGACAAGTGATGTGAAATGGAGGGAGTTTTGTCCACAGACAAAATCAGCGAAACATGTTGACACGTGGATGAACTACTGTGGTTGATCAGATTTTTTCGGATATTTCGTTTCGGGTTTAGGTCCAGTTAAACCCGACCCGCCAGCTTATCAAAGCCCAAAATACTTGTACCAAAACAAATAGTAACTTACCTGGCCTAAATCGGATGATTTGAGAGTATATGTGAGCTCACTTTGTTTGTAAGTTTACGAATTCAGCGGAGGACACAAAAGTCCTTTTGCAATAGAGACTTCTTTTAGCTTTTTAAGGTTGTGATAGTAGAAAAAAAAAAGTACAAAGCAAAAACAAATATCAGCCAAGCTGGTTTAGCTTTCACTCCAAACTGTTACTCAACTCTAAAATACTTCCGGAGTTTTATTTATAAACTACTCAAGATTCCATTCATACAAAACTTGTTCCGTTGATATATGATATACACGGCAATTACAATCTAAAAACTAATATAAAAACATACCTATAGTATGTAAATCAACTAAGGTGATTGCTTTATATCTTCTAAAGGTCTCAATCGTGGATAATTTTTCAAGTGATTCCTTCGATGTCAGTATGTCGTTTTCTCTCTGAGGTGTCCATCTATACACTCATCAAAGGATTATGTAAGATGAAGAACATAGATATAGAATGGATTGTGGTTCGAAGAATGCTTATGATTTTATCTTTATCTTGCTAAAGTCCATGGAAACGAGCTTTTGTAAGGCTTCTTTTAAGTCTCTGCTGCAATTGATGCTTGGAAGCTTGTGCAATCCTTCAGCAGCCACCACAATTGTTATTTGAAATTTCAAAATACTCAACGGCAAGTCGGTTCAAGTTCTAGAACTCATCAAACTAGTTATGACACTATTTCAGATTATTAAATAATCTTGTAATCCTCCTCTGCGGAGAACTTCTAATGAACACTAATCCTGACCAGTTATAAGAATGAAGAATGATATAATGTGGGTGCAAGCACAATCAGCCTAACTATTTCAGTGTTAAATGTGATGATTATTGCAATGCATGTTCGTATCTATCGTATTTCTGCAATAGAGACTTAAACTAAATGACAATAACTGAAAATTTAAATTTTCCACCTGTAGAATTCGAAAAAGAATAAAATCCAAAGGAAAGCTGAAATAAACTCAACCTCAACCGAGTAATATTAAGTTACAGCTTTTTGACATGTGTACTCCATCCTCTATTAATTAGAGTAAAACAATTGTATGGATGCAATTGTATTTCACTAATTTTTGACAGTAAAACCTATTAAAACTAACAATTTACGGAAAAGAAAATAGTTTTTTGTCCGACAAGGAAGAGTATAGTAGCTCTTCCACTGCTTAAAAAGGTTTAAATCCTAACCAAGAATGATATTTTGTTCTACGTGTATATGTTTTAAAAACTAAAATCATATAAGCAATAGTAGAAACCGCATTAAAGAAATCTTACCACTATGTACTCATGGTTAAACTCATATGCTCTCTTGCTTGTGCTTTGCCTTCTAACGTCGTTAAAATTAACGAGCTTCTCTTCATCAAATTTCTTTCTTTCTTCAGTGGACAACTTCTTAAACTTTCTCTCACAATCCTCTACACTATCCTTTACATCCACCTGAAGGAAAAAAAAAAAAAAAAAAAAAAAGAGAGCTCATTTTCTATAAGGTAAGAAATAAGAAATATCTAATAAAAATTCATAAAGTAAAAAAAGAAAAAATAAAATTACAAAAGAAAAAATTAACCCTAACAAATAAGATTTTTAAAGTTGATAGTCTACTTACGTTGAAGAACACTCAATAGTAAATTTTTAAATTTCCTTTAAAATAATTATAGTGCAAAGAGAGCCATTTTACTTACAAGAGAGTAGCCTGAGATGCAGTAACTAGGATGCTAGGATGCCGAAACAAAGATAACGAGGTCTCTGCAAATAAACAAGATCACTGAAACAATATTTCCAAACAATATTTGGATACTCTAGGAAGGTGATATAACTCACAAAATTGGTAACAAGTAAATGAACAGTAATTATAATAAATAAATGAGTAGAACCAGAATAATTATATTTTTGGGTGTTTAAGTTTATGAGTTACACTATATTTTTGGGTTTTGTGAATTGTGTAACTATATGGACCAATTTCGGATTGCTTCTACTTTTGACTTCTTTATGTAGAAGAAGAGAAGTAGAAATCATTTTCAAAAAGTTAATATTTTTTACTACATCTGGAAGAGCTTCTGGGCAGAAGCTCTTTTGCCGGTTACCCAACGCCATCTAAAACAATTTTCAAAACTTAGTCTATCTAAAGAGACCCGATATCAACAACCGAATAACTTCAAGGCAAGATATGCCAAAGCTGGAAATTACATTTGATATAAAATCTCTGCCAATTATGCAGCATCTCAGTATCAAACGAATAATATTTAACAGGTTTTAACCTTTCAATATATAGGTTAGGCCAGTTGGAGTAGATGTATCAGCAACTTCAGCAATGCGATTGAGAACACTCTGAAGAGACCGAGCCGTGCCCAACAACCCAACCTAAACAAAAATATTTAACCAAATAACAAATCATCAACCAAAGCAAAAACACCATTCAACACAGTAAAATATTTACCTACCTGAAGCTTGATGACACTAGTTTCATCAGAAGAAAACCAAACAACCGCAACAGCAATCGCAAGACCAACCATCGTTAAAATTAAAAGAAATAAATTACACTCAGAATCCGACAATTCAGAATCCGACAATTCAGAAGAAAACGAAGAGCTCGTCGAGGACCTGGAGCTCGTCGAGGACGAGAACGAAGTCCCACCCATTCTCCCACCCGAAGCAGCCAATGCGGTATTAGGGTCGTACATCAACAACAACACTACTAGAAGAACAGCAATGGCAGCAGGCTTCTTCAAAGCGTTCCACGTCTTCGTTACCATACCCGTTAACCCACCCGAATTCCGTTCCGACCCGCTCGAAAGGCCGCATCTTTCTAGAGTTGAGAAGCCAACGGGGTTGAATTTAGTGGAGAGTTGAAGAGTTTGTTGTGGGGTTTTGAAATTGAGGTTATTATTAAACTTCGTAACGAGTCTATCCAAGAGGATGTGAGGACGGGTATGGTGGAATTTTAACGAATTTAATTTGAGAATGGTGGTTGCGGTCGACATTGTCGGGGAAGATGGAGATTTTGACAGAAAATTGAGTTTTGTCGTGATTTCGGGTTTATGAGAGGTTTTTCCCATGAGGAAGACGAACAAATTACAATCAAATCAATCAATCCCACAGGGAAGGAAGTTCCGGTTCGGGTCTGGATCCAGTAATACCGGCCCAAACCCGGTTAGATTCGAAGAGCCCAAATAGTAATTTAGTGGGCCTATTATTTTAAAAGGCCGAGTTAAAGGCCCAAATTAGACGATTTAGGTTGTCGAAATCCGGAAACCCTAATTGCAAAAACACTCTATATATATAAACTAGGGTTTTGTGTTTACTCTTCTCTCTAGAGCTGCTGCAACTCGTACCTGAGCGTCAAGTCGACTCCACGCTTTGCCATTCAAGCAGCACAGCATTGAGACGTAGCCATGGCAGACAAGGCACTCACTGTTCGCACCAGGAAGTTCATGACCAACCGCCTCCTCTCCAGGAAGCAATTCGTAAGCTTTTTGATCTCTCGTGATATTTGATTTTCCTGCACAGTAAGAAACTTGTTTGCGTGTTTATGGTGGTTTGATGTCTGATTCTCCGCGATCCTGAGCTAATGTCTTGGTAGGTTAGGAAATACGTAGTATAGGTCTAGTTTGTTTTAGATTCTGTAATGTTTGGTTGAATATAAAGGTAGTTTACGGAGGACGAGATATTGTTTTGATGTCTTTGTTGAATTTTATTAGGTTTCTGTGTTTTAAAGTTTGTCAGTGGATTTCTACTGGTGATTGGTTTGTATTTCATTTGTTTTAGATTCTCTAATGTTTGGTTGAATATGAATGTAGTTTACGGAGGACGAGATATTGTTTTGTTGGCTTTGTTGAATATTATTAGGTTTCTGTGTTTTTAAGTTGTTAGCTGGAGTTCTATAGGTGTTTGATTTGTATTTCATCTGTTTAAGAATGATGGACTAAGTGTTTCTTTTTTGTTGTTGAAATGCAGGTCATTGATGTTCTTCATCCTGGTAGGCCTAATGTCTCCAAGGTAGTTTTCATTTGATTGTAATTCAGTTTTGTCTCTATGTTTAGTATGTACTTTTTTAGTCTAATTTTGTAAGTTATGAAATTTAAAGAGGAGCTAGGAGAAATGGAGGTATTTGTTGGTTGGTATTAATTCGTTTTTGTATTATTCTTATTCTAGGCTGAATTGAAGGAGAAGTTGGCTAGGATGTATGAAGTGAAAGACCCCAACGCCATCTTTGTATTTAAGTTCCGTACCCATTTTGGAGGTGGTAAATCAACTGGTTTTGGGTTGATTTATGATTCTGTTGAGAATGCGAAGAAATATGAGCCCAAGTACAGGCTCATCAGGGTATGCATATTATAATTCATGCTATTATTTTTTTATTTCGTTGATTGTTGAATGCTGTTTGTTGAAGTTTCATTAATACTTCAAGTAGGAGTTAAGTAGAATATGTTACTCAGTGGATTATATTTGGTATAGGATTGATCTTTGGTGTTTTTATTTGTTAACTTTTTGGCTCTTTGATTCATTAAGATATGAAAATGTCTAGGAGTGAATGTGTTTATATGATCTAACCTATTAGTATATTGATTCCATAACTTTATGATTCTGTCACATGTCTAATCTGTTGATTGTAACCTCTCAAATATTGCTTTCAACTGTTAGTGTGCAAGGCATGATAGATTCTGGAACATATTTTCTAGAATGAAGACCAGTTACATAATCTTTTTCTTTCCTTAATTTCTTGTTGGGACTGTGTTTATCTTACTTTCTGTCCATGTTTGTGTAGAATGGACTTGACACCAAGGTTGAGAAGTCAAGGAAGCAATTGAAGGAAAGGAAGAACAGATCCAAGAAGATCCGTGGTGTAAAGAAGGTAACTAAATGTTGATGATATGGTTTGCTGTTAATTGCAGTCGTCTTTTTATATCTATATTAATATTATTTGTCTTCTTTTCTATCTACAGACCAAGGCTGGAGATGCTGGTAAGAAGAAATGAGTGAAGTTGGATCATTTGGTAATCTTGAAAGCCAATTTCCTCATATGGATTTCATTTGATAGTGTTATTTTGTTTAGTTCTTTTTGAAATGGAATCTCTGTTGGTCATGATATGGATTTTGTGGGGCTTTGTCCTATTTAGTTTAATGTTATCAGATTTTGAAGTACTCTTACATTTTTGAGATCGTCTTAGTTATACATTACCTGATTTTAAGCTCTATCGTAGACAATCTATTTGCATGTCATGGTGTTAAACATATTTGTGTACTTCATTGTTCAACTCAATTTTAGTTCTGTTCCTGATCTTTACACTCACTAGATCGACATTTGACAGTTATTGATTACACAATGGACGTGATATGTGTTTTTGTTTGTTTATGGCAATGACGAATGAACATTAACAAAATTATGAAGTTTCGTGACCAATTTGTGCGGCTAGAATAGAATATCTAAATATAGACCATAGCCGATGGTTTATGTTAAGCATGGGTATAACAAATGTTAATATTATTTAACATGACTCAATTTTTCTTCTAATTTATGGAGTATAATCAATCAAATTTTTCCATAAAGAATCGTATTCTTCACTGTTAGTTAAGCTTAGCAATTAGGTATTGTAATTTTATAATATCTAAATGAAAAATATGACTTTTAAAAATAGTAATGTAAACCAAGCTTTTGACTGAATCTAATTCTTTTATCACTACTATTAGGTAACTTATGAACTACCATTCCACTTTGATTTACCCTTTGCTTCGAGTCCTACATCCATGATTGAAAAGAAGAGGATAAGTACTATTAATCAGACACATTGTCTGCTTACTTGGACCTATATCTCATCTGCATCTGGTTTGATTTTATCCAATCTTTGTCTTCTAGAAGACATGTATCATATCATATGTAAAGCCAAAGGCCTACGACAGTTGGCTCATGTGAAAGATGAGGTAAGTTTAATCTAGAAGAAGTGTGTGAAAGCGAATAGAAACTAAGTAAGGTGCATTTTAACATTACATCACTCTTTAATGACGATTTAGAGTGGAAATCCATTTCGATTCTTTTAAAAGTGGTGACAACTTATTCTTTTTATGTAACTTCTCCTCCTACTCCATTCATAAATGTTTTTTTTTTTTTTTTTAATTATTACAATACAATAATGCAACTTCATAATATCTTGGGATATCATCAATTCTAATGGAAATCGGAATCAGATCAACTTCATGAGGGATTTTTTTTTTCAATGGAAAATGAGTCAAGTGGATTCAATGGAAAAGGGAGTTTCTACTTCTCAAATCTTTAATTTTTGGATTTTCCAAAAATTATAATGATATTTTCCGAAAATTATATTGATTTTTGAAGGGGTGAAAACAAGTTTAAGTTATATTCTATTGTAATTTTATTATACTTTAGTTTTATTATGAGGTTTATGTTCTTCCCTTTCAGACATATAATTTATATATTGTGATATAGATAAATTATTATAATTCATTAAAATCGATTAGTTTAATTATTCATTATTAGACTATAATCATTGGTTTTGGTGGAATATATTTACTTTATTGATTAATTAATTCAATCAGTTAATTAATAAAATTAAATATGTAATATTTTAATTGAATCAGGTAGTAAACGTCTTGCCGTGAAGTAACGGTTAGAAGATGTTCGGTTGATTTGTTAGTTATGAATACAGGCCTTTTTAATTATTAAAACGGTTGAATTTGTCGGCAGTTGTCATATTTATGGGTAGATTAGAGGATGATTAAGAGACACTAGTCCGATCAATCTAATGTCAACTATGATCTTTCTATCATAATAATTACACTCTGTTTCAAGGATCACTCAGTAATTGACTAAATATACTTTTGTTGGATTGTTTTTGTAGTTAGTTTCTTATTCTATAATTTTGATTTATTTTATTGGAAATCAATCCCAAGTTTTAATTTCTTCTTAGGTCATTTAGAAATTTTAATTTAATTAAATCATGTGATTCCACCTTGTTTACTGCAATATATAGTTATTAGATTATTTATCCGACTCAACATGCGTTAGATATAATTTATAGGATAATTCCAACATTCCAAAAAGGTCTATGTTTATCTCCATTTTATCAGTTTAATTCTATTTTTTTTCCTTTCAAAATTTCATTTATAAATTAGACGACATCCAATTTACTATACTATTAGTAACCATGACCAAGAATAATGTTAGGAATAGAGGAGACAGAATAGCACCAACCAGAGTAGAAACAGAACAACAAAGTATGGAAAGTAGAAAGAGACACAAGAGATTTAACGTGGTTCGGCAATGTGCCTACTCCACGAAGGAAGAAAATAACAATCCACTATAATGATAAAAGGGATTACAAGATATCACACAAAATAGCCACAAAAGGCTACACTCAAATCTCACAACCCAAGGCACCTAAACTAAAACCCCTAACTCTCGAATGTGTTTCCCACACTCACAATGTGAAATTCTCTTTAGAACTGGATGCTTTCTTCTTTGTGAGACGCCTCTATTTATAGTGATCACAAACCCACTTTCCTAATAGTTTCTTTCCAATAAGGAAAAGTAAACCATAACAATTGGGAAAAACAAATCTCCTCAAATTAGGAAAACTAGCAAATAGGAAATAGATCCAAAAACCAAAATAGAAATTCCTTCCAAAAAGGATTCCTAGTGAATCAAGTAATTT
Organism: Cardiospermum halicacabum; assembly: GCA_031304145.1. Taxonomy (NCBI): domain Eukaryota; kingdom Viridiplantae; phylum Streptophyta; class Magnoliopsida; order Sapindales; family Sapindaceae; genus Cardiospermum; species Cardiospermum halicacabum. The sequence continues at coordinate 36,268,307 of CM062389.1, read as the reverse complement.
AGGATTCCTTATGATTCAAGGCATCCTAACAAATCTCCACCTTGACTTGAATAACCTCACTTGTCTGAATCTTCTTTCTTTGATCACTATCAATTATATCTTCACCTTGACCCATAAACAGACTTCGAATTGTCTTCCTCTTCCTTGTATCCCGTAAGGGAATCTTAACTATCACAAATTCCAATCAAGCTCAAACAATGCTTGAACTTGATTGTAGATAAGGACTTGGTCATCATATCAGCAGGATTGTTTTCAGTACCAATTTTCTGAACCGTAATATTACCTTCAGAAATCACATCTCGAACAAAGTGGTACTTGACGTCTATATGCTTAGTGCGTTCATGGAACATTTAATCTTTTGCTAGATGAATCGCACTCTGACTGTCACAATGGACTGTCGTCACCTTTAAATCTTCGCTGAGTTCACCAACCAATCCTCTCAACCAAATTGCTTCCTTTACAGCCTCAACCATGGCCATATACTTGGCCTCTGTTGTTGACAAAGCAACAGTCGCTTGTAAAGTAGCCTTCCAACTAATTGCACAACCTCCAAGAGTAAAGACATACCCAGTAATCGATCTTCTTTTGTCAAGATCACCGGCATAGTCCGAATCAACGTAACCAACAACATTCTCTTTGTCTTTACCAAACTCCAAGCAAACATGAGTAGTACCCTTCAAATATCTCAATATCCACTTCACAGCTTACTAATGTTGTTTTCCAGGATTAGTTATGTAACGGCTAACTAAACTAACAGCATGTGCGATATCGGGACGAGTACACACCATTGCATACATGATACTACCAACAACATTAGAGTAGGGAACTTGTGACATATATTCTATGTCCTCATCAGTTTTTGGTGACAAATCAGCAGAAAGCTTAAAATGAGAAGCTAATGGAGTACTTACCGGTTTTGCGTCTTTCATCCCAAAACGCTCAACAACTTTCTCTATGAAGCTTCTTTGAGTTAAGTAAAGTTTACCGGCAGATCTATCTCTCTTAATCTCCATTTCCAAAATTTTCTTTGCTCCTCCTAGATCTTTCATCTCAAACTCACCATTCAACTGATTCTTCAAATTGTTGATCTCAGACTTATTCTTGGCAGCAATTAACATGTCATCGACATATAAGAGTAGATAGATATATGAATCATCAGATAACTTTTTGAAGTACACACAGCTATCAGAATGACTCATTGTGAAACTATGCACCATCATAAACGAGTGGAACTTCTTGTACCATTGTCGAGGTGACTGCTTTAAGCCATATAATGACTTCTTGAGTAGACAAACATGGTCTTCTTTTCCTTCAACTTCAAAACCTTCTGGTTGAGACATGTATATGGTCTCTTCAAGTTCACATTGTAAAAACGCAGTCTTCACATCTAGTTGCTCTAACTCGAGATCATGAATAGCAACTAAACCAAGCAAAACACGAATAGAGCTATGTTTAACAACAGGTGAAAAAATATCGTTGAAATCAATACCTTGCACCTGACTATAGCCCTTTGCAACCAAACGTGCCTTGTATCTTGCTTTCTCGATCCCAGGTATGCCTTCCTTTTTCTTGTAGACCCATCTACATCCAACGATCTTCTTTTCAATAGGAGGCTTTACTAGTTCCCAAGTTTTATTTTTATGAAGAGACTCCACCTCTTCTTGCATAGCCACCAACCACTTACCAGAATCATCACTCGAGACAGCTTCACTATATGTGACTGGGTCATCAGATCCTTCGATTTCTTGTGCAGCGACACAAGCTATGGTAACATAATCATCAAATCTCGAAGGCATTCGTCTCTCTCTTAAGGGCCTTCCTCTGACAATGATTTCAGTCTCTATCTCATTTGGCTTTTCATGATTTTCGGATGGAGACTCCACCCTAATACCTTGCATCTCTTTGTTCTCCTTCTCAGAACTCTCCACCTTAGTGTCAGAACTAACACTTTCCTTATTTGGATGAAGCATGGTATTCTCATTTAAGATGCAATTTCTGCTAATTATGGATTTTGGTGTCTTTGGATCAGTAAGCCAAACTCTGTATCCCTTCACACCATTCGGATAACCCAAAAATATGCCCTTCTTTGACCTAGGTTCTAACTTTCCATTGTTCGAATGAACATAGACAGGACATCCAAATATCCGCAATTTAGAATAATTAGCAGGTTTACCAGACCATTCCTCTTCAGGAGTCTTACACTCAATTGACGCGGATGGAGAACGATTCACCAAGTAACAAGCTGTCGCTGCAGCCTCTGCCCAAAAATCTTGCGTCAATCCAGAATTACTCAGCAGACAACGAACCTTTTCCAAAAGGGTTCTATTCATGCGTTCGGCTACGCCATTTTGTAAGGGTGTCCCACTAACTGTGAGATGTCTCACTATGCCCTCTTTTTTGCAGAATGAATTAAATTTCCCACTACAGAACTCCAACCCATTATCAGTTCTCAAGCGCTTAACTTTCTTTCTAGTCTGCTTTTCAACCAATGCCTTCCAATCTCTGAAGGTCTCAAAAGCTTCAGACTTATTCTTCAAGAAATAGACCCAGACTTTTCTTGAAAAATCATCAATCAATGTTATCATGTAACTTGAACCACCTTTTGATGCAACACGTGATGGTCCCCAAAGATCAGAGTGAATATAATCCAACGTACCTTTAGTTTTGTGTATTCCAGTGCTGAAGCTGACTCGTTTGTGTTTGCCGAAGACACAATGCTCACAAAAGTCCAAATTGCATATATTCCGATCACCCAAAAGACCCCTCTTACTCAGTATTGCCATGCCTTTCTGACTACTATATCCAAGTCTCATATGCCACAACTTCGTAGTATCTGTTTCACTTGTAGAAGAAATAGAGGCGGAACCCATAACAGTAGACCCCATCAGATAATACAACCTACCAAATTTCTTCGCCTTCATAACTACCAGCACACCTTTACTAACCTTCAGAACTCCACCTTCACCAGTGAATTTGCAACCAGTATCATCTAAAGCAGATAATGAGATAAGTTTTTTTTTAATATCAGGAACATACCGAACATCTACCAATGTTCGAATCACGCCGTCATGCATACTAATCTTCACAGAACCAATACCAAAAACTTTACAAGGTTGGTTGTTGCCCATTAACACAACACCTCTTTCGGATTCCTCGAAAGAAGTGAACCATTCTCTTTGCCGGCAGATATGGAATGAGCACGCATAATCAAGAATCCACCCTTGATCAGATCTAGTATTATCATCAATGACTGTGTAGACATCACAGTCTTCATCCTTATCTTGCACAACACTGGCTTCTGGAGGTTTCTCTGATTGTTGACTAATTTCTTTATTCTTTTACTGAAGAGTCCAACAATCCTTTTTTATGTGTCCTTTCTTCTTACAATAATGGCAAACCACATACTTGGACTTTGATTTTGATCTAAAGCGATTTTTACCAGATTCTCTAGATTCGGGTCTTCCTCTAACCATTAAACCTTCAGTAGGATGATCTGCTCAGTTTTTGGACATCTGGTTATCAAATAACTCCTTCGAATAAAGTGCCGATTTGACGTCTTCCAACTTTTGAGAAGTATTACTATAGATCAACGTCTCTCTAAAGTTCTTGAAAGAAGGAGGTAGAGAATGAAGTAACATGAGGGCTTGATCTTCATCTTCATACTTGATGTCCATGTTAGATAGATCCATTACAATAGAAGAGAATTCATCAATATGAGACTTGATGGACGTACCTTCTGCCATCGACAGGGTGTATAAACGATGCTTGGCGATCAATTTTGTAGTGAGATTCTTTGTGATATATAGAGCCTCCAATCTATCCCATAATTCTTTTGTAGTATTCTGATCGATAACCTCTCTCAGAACCTCATTAGAGAAACACAATTGGATCATGGATAATGCTCTCTCATCTATCTCCACCATCTTCTCTTCATCCCACGATTTGGGAAATTCTTCTTTCTTCAAAAGCACCTTCTGCAATCCATGATGTGTCAGAATTGCTTTCATCTTGACTTTCCACATAGCGAAACTCATGTTTCGATCGAACTTCTCGATATCAAACTTTGTTGATGATGTGTATGCCATGACTAAACCCAACTTATGCTCTAATACCAGTTTGTTAGGAATAGAGGAGACAGAATAGCACCAACCAGAGTAGAAACAGAACAACAAAGTATGGAAAGTAGAAAGAGACACAAGAGATTTAACGTGGTTCGGCAATGTGCCTACTCCACGAAGGAAGAGAATAACAATCCACTATAATGATAAAAGGGATTACAAGATATCACACAAAATAGCCACAAAAGGCTATACTCAAATCTCACAACCTAAGGCACCCAAACTAAAACCCCTAACTCTCGAATGTGTTTCCCACACTCACAATGTGAAATTCTCTTTATAACTGGATGCTTTCTTCTTTGTGAGACGCCTCTATTTATAGTGATCACAAAACTCACTTTCCTAATAGTTTCTTTCCAATAAGGAAAAGTAAACCATAACAATTGGGAAAAACAAATCTCTTCAAATTAGGAAAACTAACAAATAGAAAATAGATCTAAAAACCAAAATAAAAATTCCTTCCAAAAAGGATTTCTAGTGAATTAAGTAATTTAGGATTTCTTATGATTCAATGAATTCTATCAAATAATGAAGTAACTTTACATAGAAAGTGACTAAGGTGCATTTTAACATAAGATTACATCACTATTTTAATGAGGATTTAGAGTGGAAATCCATTTTAATTCTCTCAAAAGTGGTGACAACTTATTCTTTTCATGTACCTTCTCCTCCAACTCCTCCATTCATGTTTTTTCAATAGAATAATGCAAGTAACTTCATAATATCTTGGAATAAAATAAATCTAGATGTTTCCGAAGGTAGTTAGAAAAATCGAAAAAGGTGATTGGTGGATGGTGATGCATGATAAGGTCGACAAGTGTATAGTGACGTGTTTGGTTTGGTAATGCAAGTTGATATGTGCGAGTGAGTCACCACCGATTCCAAATAAGAAGTGGAGAAAAGAAGACGCTTCTCATGACGTCATACTCCTTATCCACTCCAATAAAGTCAAACCTATCTACTTCCTTGGGTTTTATTATTGTACAACTTGTTTGAAATTTTGTGTTTTACGTACAATGTCTACGTGGCAAAATTTATTTAATTCTCTTTAATAATAGGACATTAAACTAATAAATTGTCTTTGATATTTTAGAGGAGAGAAATGGTGGTTTGGTTTTACCGTTCATTCAAGGATTATATTAGGAAAAACGGCACTCTTTATTGATTCAAATTTAATATAAAAAGGGTGATGCGTAAAAGTAGTCTAAAAAATTAAATTTATTATAATTTTAAATTAAAATTAAAATTTTTATAATACTAAATAATCTAATTAATTTTTTACAACAAATGAATCAAGGACCTTTATACCCCTTCTATTAAAAAAAAATAATTTAAAATCAATTTAAGTTATATTTATTTGTTTTAAAGATAGGAAAAATCTATTATGCCTTTCAATTTAAATATTTGAATTCAAAAATAATATTCACATATAGACCCTACCATATTTAACAAAAACCCCTCATGAAATTTGATTATGATCCCTGCACATTAGGAAAAATAATTCCCAATTGTATTGGAAACCTAACTTTCACAATCCCAATTCCCCACATCCTTGGGACAACAAATTCATCCCTAGTTTGTCCCTTAACAATCCATAGGAATGTCAGCACATAATTATCCATTACGTATCTAAAACTTCATCTTCCATCATAACTCAAAGATATATTTTTAAAGTTTTTTCATTCTTGAGCATTGTAGAGTTAATGTTATGGTCTAGGGGTTTATGGGTCTTAAATTAATGATTTTAGAGTTACTTGTAACGTCATTATGGATATTGGATAGTGTTTCGTGTTAATTGTATGGTATTGGAATGCAATTTGACGAGTTAGGGTTGAAAATCTCGAATGTAGTTTTCCAGCTGTTTCCCGGTGTCCATGCCAGGAAACTGTCCCAGATTAATACCATTTTTCGGTGTCCATGGCTGGAAATGAATCGATTTAATTTCCGTACATTGATACTGTGACACATGCTGGTAAATAATTTATTGGTTTCCAGATATCTATACCGGGACATAAGTGGTTTTTTTTACCTATTTCCCGGTCACAATACCGTGATACAGACGGGATAATATATATCAGTGATTTCCATTATTGAAGCCCGGGAAATAGTCTATTAGAAGGCCGGTTTCCAGCCTTCATAAGAGGGAAACCATTTACCGGCCTCCATATCGGGATATAGGGGCTCATTTTGACTGTTTCCCTCCCTTTATGCATGGAAACAAACATGAATTTTTTGTCAGTGATTTCCTAGTGTCAACACCGGGAAATAGGCAAATATTACTTCTATTTCTAGGTCTTTAGGCCTGAAAACGGCGTCGATGCATAAGTTTTTCTTGCCTTTAAATAATTTGTCTTTTCCTTTTTCAGAGATAGGCTTGAAAAAGACACTAATATATCTTTGCTTGTTTAGGTCTTAAATTAATCTGACAAAGGTCATTTCCATGGTCTAATACCGGGAAACATTGCTCAAAATGAATTGTTTCCCGGTCTAGATCTTAGGAAACTAATGACTTGTTTCCATGCCTAAACACTGGGAAACCATGCTCAAAACGAACTGTTTCCCGGTATATATCTTAGGAAACACATGTCTTATTTCCATGCATACACACTGGGAAAACAGGTAAATTTGGGTTTAGTTTCCCGGTATGCTGACCCGGAAACTATGTTTTCCGACATTAAATGACATCAATTCCAACTCCCAACAACCTGCCACACCCACTTCTACTATGAGGGAGTATTTTTTTAGGTTTAACCCAACTCTCACATACCAATGCACACTTTTATGACCAAGTTTGTTTATATAAGTTGCTTAATTTTGATATTTAGTAGCTTTAAATGGTTGTGGATGATTACTCTTGCTTTCACTTAGTTGAACGCAATTGTATCATAAAATATCGTCATTGGAAAAATAAAAAAATAAGGTGTTTTGCATGACCTATGTAGTAGTATATAGTCCATCATGTGCTACTCTTACATGTCCATTGGAATGAACATCAAAACTCCAAGTTAAAAATGATCTATGTTGTACTCCTTAGTGGTCTCAAATGTATTTTAGCTTGTTTGAGTCTTAAATTAATCTGATAAAGGTCATTTCCATTGTCTCATATTGGGAAATATTGTTCAAAATGAACTATTTCCCGGTCTAAATCTTAGGAAACTAATGACTTGTTTTCATGCCTAAACACCGGGAAACAATGCTCAAAATGAACAGTTTCCCGGTATATATCTTAGGAAACACATGTCTTATTTCCATGCATACACATTGAGAAATAGATAAATATGGGTTCAGTTTCCCGATATACTGACCTGGAAACTATGTTTTCCGACATTCAATGACATCAATTCCAACTCCAAACAACCTTCCACACCCACTACTACCATTAGGGAGCATTTTTTGTGGTTTAACCCAACTCTCACATACCAATGCACGCTTTTATGACCTGGTTTGTTTATATAAGTTGCTTAATTTTGATATTTAGTTGCTTTAAACGGCTAACTGTGGATGATTATGCTTTCTTTCACTTAATTGAACGCAATTGTATCATAAAATATCGTCATTGGAAAAGTCAAAAAACAAGGTGTTTTGCATGACCTACGTAGTAGTATATAGTCCATCATGTGCTATTCTTACATGTCCATTGGAATGAACATCAAAACTCCAAGTTAAAAATGATCAGTGCTGGACTCTTTAGTGGTCTCAAGTGTATTTTAGCTTGTTTGAATCTTAAATTAATCTGACAAAGGTCATTTCCATGGTCTCATACTGGGAAACATTGCTCAAAATGAACTTTTTCCCGGTCTAGATCTTATGAAACTAATGACTTGTTTCCATGCCTTAACACCGGGAAATAGATAAATTTGGGTCCAGTTTCCTAGTATGATTATCTGAATATTGTCATTTTGAGGTCTAATTTCCATGTCTCAACATCGCGAAACAATGCTCAAAATGAACTGTTTCCCGGTATATATATTAGAAAACACATGCCTTGTTTCCATGCATAAACACCGGGAAATAAGTAATTTTGGGTCTAATTTTCCGGTATGCTGACCTGAAAACTAACATTTTCACGGTGTGAATACCGGGAAATGGTACAAAAATGTCTAGATTCCATATGCTAGAAGAGGAAAACAAACTGTTTCATGATAATTTTATTTTTCCAAAATAAATTTTTGCATTTAAAATCATACTTACAGCCAAACCAGATTCAACAACCAAACCATATTCGACAAAAAACATTTGATAAACGATGGTCAAATAAACTCATAGCAAAAGTGATATATCTAAAGCAAAGGAGAATGGGGTGAGTTAACTTCCGGATGGAATGGTATATCCCTGGAGGAGCTTTCAGTAGGGGGTTCGCTGTTTGTGTCAAATCTTCATTATGTGGTGATTCCTCTAAATCCGAAACTTTGATATGTTTCTTTGGGCACGTCTGAATGGTATGCCCTAAATATTTACACTCTCCATAACGAACATGAAGTACACTAGTGTCTTTTTCAAACCCATTTCTGAAAAAAGAAACACAATTATTTAAACGCAGGAAAAAATAATGCATCAATGCAGTTTCGCGGTATGGACACCCGGAAATAGGAGCTCATTTGGCCTATTTCCCGGTGTCAATACCAGGAAATCACTGACAAAAAATGCATGTCTGTTTCCATGCATGGATACCGGAAAATGGTATAGTTTTGGACAGTTTCCAAGTATGGAACCTAGGAAATCGCTAGAAAATATAAATCGGGAATTTCAACCCTAACTCGTAAAATTGCAGTCATATACCATACAATTGACTCCAAACACTATCCAATATCCATATTGACGTTACCATGAACTCTAAAATCATATATTCAAGACCCCTACACCCCTACACCATAACATTAACACTACCATGCTCAAGAATGAAAAAACTTTAAAAACATACCTTTGAGTTGTAATGGAAGATGAATTTTCAAAAATATATTGGAGAGACACGTGCAGACATGCCTATGAATTATTAAGGGACAAACAAGGTTGAATTTGGTGTTCCAAGAACGTGATGAATTAGGATTGTAAAGGTTAATAAATTTATCTTCTGACGGAATTGGAGAGGAAATTTGCGGAATTGGGGCGTTGTACGGAGTGAAAGTTGAAGATAAAGTCTCTGCTGGAGAAGTAGAGAGTGGAGAGGAGGAAAGACCAGATGTCAGAGTAGTGAACGTTGAATGTGACGAGGGAGGAGATATAGTTTTGTATTCAAACGGTTAACATAGGGGTAGATTGGGAATTCTTATTTGTTTTTATATTTTTTATTTTTTGGATTTTATTTTTATTTTGTTTTTTAATATTAAGGGTAACATAGTAAACTCGGTTCATTTGTTGCAAAAAATATTTATAATTGTTTACTTTTGAAAGATTTTTTATGTTGGGCTAAAAGAAAGATTTTGATTTTGGATTGACCCAAAAGTGAAAATTATCACTATTTAAAAATAGATATTCATTTATTAATTTCGTTCCAATATAAATGTATATTAAAAATAAGTGTCATTTGCATTTTTGAGCTTTTTATTAAAAAAAATTATATTTTTAGACCAACATTAAAATTTTTATAAAATTAAATTTTAAATTTTTTTTTAAAAAAAATAGACCAAAATGACTATCTTACCCTTCAATATTAAAAAAAAATACACAGCAGTTTTCCGGTATTACATACTAGGAAATAAGTAAAATTGAAGTTCAGTTTCCCGGTGTATAATACCGGAAAGTTAAAAATTATTTCCTGGTAGTATACACCAGGAAATAGACATGAATTTTGCCTGTTTCCTTATGTGTAACACCGGAAAACAAAAAATCATTTTCTGGTATTACACACCAGGAAACATGCAAAAATCAAGTCAGTTTTCTGGTGTGTAATACCAGGAAATAATTTTTTGCTTACTGGTATTACACACCGGGAAGCTGACAAAATTTTGCCTGCTTCCTGGTAGCACATACCGGGAAGTTCATTTTTTGTAAATTTTTTTTAAAAAAGGTTTATTTTTATAATTTTTTATAAAAAAGTTTAAAAGTAAAAAATTCTTAGGGTTAGTCTAAAACTAAAATAAAAAAGTTGATAAAGTCTAATTTTGCAAATTTTCACTAAAAATAATTATAATTAAATTTCTTAAACATAATTGAATTTAATAGAGTTGGATTTGAAGTAGTCCATTGCAATTGTTAAAATGTCATTTAGAAATTTTTATTGCTTTTAAATATATTTTAAGGAAATTTCATAGTCCAACTTGTTTAAATTTGTAAGAGATTTTAGGGGTGAGAATAACTCACATATAATTGCACAAAATTTGGTGAAAGAAAAATTCATTGCTGTAAGAAGGCCGTTAATATGACAAGTTTTACCACATGTGAAGGCAAGACTTCTTGTAGAAGTCCATGAATTAAAGGTCATTCGAGGAAGAAATTTTCCAAGTACAAATTGATATGAAGCAAGTTTAAACGCAAGAAGTATGTTAAGTCTCATGAAATATAATAATTCTCAATAAGTATGTTATATGTTTGGTGTCGAACATATAGTATCTACAAAACATTGTTAGATGAAGCCTTTTGAGAGATACGCAAAATAAATAGTGCGCAGACAATATAATATTAATGTGAGAGTTAGAAGTGGCTCCCAGGGCTCAATATGTGGGTATCAAAGTCTTGGTTCAGATATGGTGCCGACTAGATCATGTTTTGTGTGCCTAGTCTTTCTGATATTGTGGTGATTAGGTGGCAAGTAAAACTGGCGCATGATGATTTGGTGGATTGGTGGCTTCTCTCGAGGAGAGACAATGTGGCCCTTTATTTGAAGATACTGTTAAGATCTGTATTTAGTGTTGTAAGTGATTATGCTCTAGGTCCATATGGACCTTATTTGTTTAGTTACATTTTATTAACGACAAATACATTATTATTATTATTATATTTGCATGTTATAGAAATAACAATATGTTCCTAGTTATTTTATAATATAAAAATAGTTCAATTTTGATCGATAACTATGTATATGGTGCATATCAAATTAGTAGGTATTTGTAGGAGAACAAATATTATGCGTACCCATTACAAAATTATTGTATGGTGACGTCTTTAGAAATTCTCGTGATGGTTATGATTATTCAATCCTTAAACCTAAGTGTGTCGCAGTTTATGATGTTTTAATATAGTCAAACTTTATCTTTAACTGGATAACTATAAAGGTTATAATTGGACCTAATATAACTTATGCAGTGAGAGTGATTATACAATAAGGAGTTTATTCCTCTCGACAGAGAGATGTCTATTATGTCACGTGATTAAGTGAAACTGAAGAAATATATAGTCATATTGAAATGAATTAATAGGATTACTAATGTCAATCGACTTATCAGCTTACTTAAGGATCGAGAAAATAATATTTGAACAAAATATGATTGACGTGTAATATGTCTTATCTTTAAATAAGATATGTGAAATTAAGTTATTATAACTTTAACTATCAGTAGGTAAAGTTAGTTCAAATTATTTGATTTGTTATAATGTCTTATCAGAGACTAATTATAATTATTGAGTTTTAACCGTGTATTGAATCCACATCAAAATAGTAGTCCGGATTAGATCGTAAGTGAACGTGTTAAGGTTTCTAATATTAAATAAACTCATATTTTACTGGTTAGTGTGACTATATAAGATAGTCATCATGTCAGTAAAAGATGAACACAGAAAATAAAATTTTCGTGAAACCCTAAAATCTTAGAAATCCTAATTTGCCAATCTAGTAGCTGATCCATTTTTGGTGATCGTCTGTGACGCAATAGAGAGTGATCGTTTTAATTGAGCAGTACTTATATCCACAAACCACGAAAGCAAGTGAGTGTCTTTGTTCGAATCAGAACCTACACAAATCTTGGATCTATGTTTTCGTGCATTGACATTGTATATATTTTTATTTTTTATGCTGCTATGTATGTTAAGACATGAGTTTGATTACATAGAAATACGCAACAAATATACCCAAAATCAAAAGTCTTCTTGATATTGTGGTATTCAGAAAACATACCTAGATCATTAGTAATGGCAATGCAAGATGATTTTATCTCGACTGGAGCGTACACAATATATGGTCATTGTTTAAAGGATCAGTGGACTATCTCGAATGGAGGAAATGTGACCCTTAGTTTGAAGTTCATTAGCAATGGCAATGCAAGATGATTTTGTCTCGAGGGGAGACTATGCAATGTGTGCTACTTGATTTAAAGGATCAACATACTATCTCGATGGGAGACGATGTGACCTTTAATTGGAAGGGAATGATTTTATTTTTTTTTTTTTACAAACCCAATATCATATTGCTAATATAAGATAATAATGCATTATATATATAGAATCCACGTAACTCCATTATTACGAGACCTTTTAAAAGATGTAAAAAAAATAAAAAATAAAAAAAAAAAACGGATAATATTTACTGGATGAGATAAGTCAAACACATGGCATGAGAACCAAAACCAGTTAGCATAAGTGATATTAGGGCGAAGAAAAAGGATGTTGATTTAGTTCTTCATCAATTTTATCATATCCTACAGTTCTGTTGTTTTTTATTCCCAAAAAATCATCCATTTTCAGTTACTTATTTCAATTAGGTTTATCAATTCTCTTATTTGATTGTCTACCATACCAATACGCATAAGTGAGTATTATTTGGGAAGAAAAAAGTTGTCAATTTAGTTTTTCAGCCATCTCATCTTATTTTATAATTTGATTATTTTCAATTATGGAAAAGATTTCAATTTAGCTCTATCAATTTTTTTATACTATTTATTTACCATTTTCAAATGATGTTTTTGTGATTGACGTGCATGAATTTATTTTTATTTTTTAAAATGTTATAGATATTTATATATTTTTTTAATTATTATTTTTTATAATCTAAAAAGGAATAAAAATCCTACCATTAAAACTTACCCAAAGCTTTAACAATACTCTTGTAATATTCGGATATTCATAGACCTAATTTTGGTTCATATCCGTTAATTACATACATAGACTTAAGTATATAATCCGAAAATGCTGTTGTGATTATCCTCTTAAAGAAGAATGAAAAAGAAAACCGAGCGACCCAATCAAAAAGAAAAAGATGAGATAAAACGATTGATTGAACAGCATCTGTTAACGAGAAAAACATGTAACCATAGTTGTTCTTCAGACAACACGTGTACCTGAATCATCCTCCTACCACTTCTCCCCTGTTTTGTCTTTTTCCTCTCCCTGTTTTCTGTTACTGTTTTGTATTTGCCTATAAATCTCAATCAACTTCACATCTTCTTTACTCAACATTAACTTTCTTTCTCTGCTTTCATAAGTAACCTCTCTCTCTCTCCATTTTCTCTGTTCTTTTGTTTTCTCATCATCATATATGGAGGAGGCCAATGGTGAGTCTTCTTGTTCATATGGTGTCTTTTAATTGATTCAAAGGTCTGTTTTTGTTTGTGGGGTTGTGTCGGTGGTGAAGTTCTTGCAAATGGGTTTAATTTGTTTTTTAGTTTGGTGGTATTTTTGTCGGTGATTGTGTCTGAAATTGGTTTAAAGTTCTGGTTTTTATTATTATTATTTTTTTTCCAATATTGTTCATATTAATGAAGCTGAATTCTGTAAAAGTAGAGATCCTTGTAATCTGATTCTGACATAATGTAATTTCCTTAGTTGTTGAAGCTAAGGACGGAGCTATTGCTGTGGCATCTGCGTTTTCTGGTCAACAAGAAGGTAATAAACATACAAAAATTCCCATTGTTATGATGTAAAAGAACAGTGTAATGATTTCGTTTGTTAAATGGTTTAATCAGCTGTTCGGGATAGAGACCACAAATTCTTAACCAGGGCTGTTGAAGAGGCCTACACAGGTGTTGAATGTGGCCATGGAGGTCCCTTTGGAGCAGTTGTGGTTCGCAATGATGAGATAGTCGTTAGCTGCCACAACAGGGTTCTGGACAACACTGATCCAACTGCACATGCTGAGGTTACTGCAATTAGAGAGGTCAGACTACTAACAATCCAGAAATGAAGTTTTTGAGCTATATTTGAAGTCACTCGAGATTTAAAACATTTTACTGTTATGTTATCTGTATCAGGCATGTAAGAAGCTGAAAAGGATTGAGCTCTCAGACTGCGAAATTTACGCATCCTGCGAGCCATGTCCGATGTGCTTTGGAGCCATCCATCTTTCAAGAATTAAGGTTTCACCAAATCTGATATCATGATATCATTCTTTGTTAAGATAGTTTTATTGTCTGTTAAGTTTCAGATTCTGATATGTTTGATTGTTCAAAAGAGGTTGGTGTATGGAGCCAATGCTGAGGCAGCAATAGCCATAGGATTCGACGATTTCATTGCAGATGCATTGAGAGGTACTGGTTTCTATCAGAAGGCAAGCATGGAGATCAAGAAAGCTGATGGTACCGGAGCTGTGATCGCCGAGCAAGTATTTGAGAAGACAAAGGAGAAGTTCACTTTGTACTAGGCAGTTCCTTATAATCAATGGAGAAGCAAAACTAGAGTAAAAGAATAATAACATTTGCTCTGAGAAGAAATGTATCAAAATGTTATTCTCTTTAAGAGATTCTTCCTCTATAATAAAGACTTCTCCTTTGTTGATATTCAAACCAACTATTTAATCATAAAATAGTATTAAAACAGCTCGTTTAATGTATGCTTGATGGTTTATTCTAAGAGCATATTCTCATAAAGATCTCTTTGGTAAAAACTATAATAAGCATCAAAGAAGGGAATCTGTTTTGGTGTATGTATAAAGATTCTTCAGATTTTGAACAGAAAGGGTCCAAGTTGTCATTTATCTACTTGAATATATTTTGACATGAAAATTTTTAAAATCTAATAAAAAGTAGTGTCCGAACAGGAATCATTAACTCACCTATTTTGTGCATCAGGCTCAGAGACAGAACAAGAATCATAAAGGTCATTATAAGAAGAGGAAAGTGGGAACATCTGGTTGCAGATTCACCTGCTTGCAGATAAATACAAGAGAATCATTAACATTCACTTGGGTTAACACAGCTTAACTGAATCTATTTTTATCATGTGTAAACTTCTATTCAGTTCATCACCTTATTGTATATATTTCATAAAAATGTATGTCAAAACCAAAAAGAACTAAAAAAATCAATTTGTTACACATGATCAACAAAATATAACCAACAATAAATTGTAAGTTCTCTATAACTCTTTATCCTCCATAATAACTACAAATATGAACTATTGTTACCAATCTCTAAGTTTCAAAACTCAGACTCAGAGCCCAACAACTCAAATTTCACATCATAAGAACTGGGATTGGATGGTGCTGATCCCAGATGTGGTTTAATTTAAAGAAAATTTGGAGCTTTTTCCGGTTTCCCTTTATATTTCCTTTTGGCGTTTGCGCCTAGGCGTTCAAAAATTGTAAAAGGGAAGCTTAAGGTGATCAAGACATTTTTACTTGAATTTGTCTGTGGATGTTTATTAGGAACTCGACGTAGGATTGGCCGCCGGTAGGTATCTTGTCTTCGACTAGATATGAGAAGAATAGCATCCCTGTGGAGAAAACAAGCACTTGGTGAGTTTATATCAAAATCATAGTGCAATGAATTTAAAATGAAAAACATGAAAGTGGAATAACAATGAAACCGTCATCAAGTTTAATGCAACTTTAATGATTAAATTGCATACAATTATGTCCCATATTAGGACTAATTCTTAGTATAGCAATGGTTGCTTTTGAGAACCCCAGCGCTTATGGTTCGAAATTCGTCAGATGCATAGGCATTCATATTTTTAGTAATCTTAGAGGTCAATAGTGCCAATTAAAATAAAATCATAAAAGAAAAAGAGAAGAATTTGCACTAACCTGAAGAATCTCCTTTCTTGCACAACTTTAAGCTGTAAGAAAACGCCATGAAATATGACAAGGCATGTAAGTGATCAAAATATTATTTGGCTAAGATAATTCATTAAGTATCCTCTCAACCAAAAAAAGGTACAAAGAGAAAACAATAAAGCATACCGAAGGTAAGAACATCTTTGACGTCTGATCTCGTTTATCACATCGTTTAGCTTCTTTGATAATGGATTATCAAACTGTTGTAGTACATACTGCATATATTTCATAAATAAAAAGTTGAAATTAGAAAGGCAAATCAGAAAATGAACCGGGGGAGAAAAGTTTAAGAGGTGAGTTGAAACAATCTCAATCCAGATGAACAAATTACACCAAGATCGCATCTTTTGAAAATATTAAAATCACATTACCTGTGACGGAACATCTTCGACAGAGGAGAATCCAAAGAGTTGTAGCAAGATATTTGAATCTACTGAGTTCCCAATATATATTAAGGCATCCTCACCATTCTCAAGAAGATAAATTCCTTCATCACTAACATGTTCACTAGAGAGAGGAAGGAACGATGGAATGATACAACCATCTTCACCCTATTAATCAGCAAAAAGTTATTATCAACAGCTTTAAAGGAAATTTTAAACATCTATTTTAGGGAATCCAACATACCACATACCTTAGTATCAAGTTCATGGACTGCAATCATTCTTGGGTACACATATGGAATAGCCAACGGAATAGAAACGGATGAAACATAGGTTATCCAAAAAGATCGATCATCTATTCTCCCATCAGTTCGCAATCCCATACTTTTAATCAATGCTGAGTAAAACCAACCAACCAAAAGTTATAACCAAAATGGCTCAAGCACAAATGTCAAACAAAACAAAATAGGTAACACTAAAAGACAGTAGAAAAAGAAAATATTAGAGAATTTATAGATTCAAAATACACATTATTGAAACATGGTAACAATTAAGACAAGGTGCACTGCATACCAAGGGTGTACAGAGGCAAAAGCTTAAGAGCCTCGGGAAGAATTAACTGTCCTGATGATGAAACAGTAGCACAAAATTTGCGATATGATACCAGAGCATTGACACACAGGTTTGTCATATGCTCCCGAACAGTCAGAAGTGGGGAGGTAGGAACTTCATTTGCCGCTACAGAGTAAAGATAAAATAGTGTCATGAGTTAATTTTGCATACATCAACAATAACAAGAAATATACAATTTCTGCAAGATATAGAATGGGTGCAAACACATCCATGACTTGGTAAAGTAAATAAGACTAACAAAAGAATAAAATGCCCAAAATATCAAGCAAAATCAAGAGGAAACATGAAATATCTAATACCTTGCTTCATGAAACATGTAAATTGAGTGTCTAAGTCGGCTGAGCGGTATAAATTACTTAAATTGCTGGTACATGGCAACGACAAAGTTGTAACTCGGATCCTTCTTTGGCCATACACTGTAGTGTAAAGAAGGGCACACTGGACAAGGTTGAGAATAACGTAATTAGAAACATGCTTAGCATTCTAAGCAATTCTGCACGACACCAAAAAACTAAAAACAAAAGGCATGGGAAAAAAGAAAAAAAAATGGTTTAAAAGCTTGATCAGATACATGAAATATATATTTTACCTGAAAAGCACATTCTGAGCCATCTTGCAATTTATCATCATGCTTTAAGGTCACCATAATTGCTTTACTACAGTCAATCTGTACATGAGACAGTAAAATTTAAGGGCCACAAGGGTTAATAAAACAAAAGTAAACCAAGCATAATATTATGGGTAAATGAAAGAAACAGAAGTCGAAAAAGATAATAGCATTGTACTGAACCAACATGTACTCTGTTGAACAGTCGGTAGAATTAATATAATAGAGTAAAGAATGCAGATATATGGAGTAAAATTCAGCAACCATCAGAAAACCAATGAAAGCCAAGGCATCATCAAAATGCCCGAGTGGCATCTTATAAATTGAGCTTCTATGCTCATTTAACTCATGGTTAGCAGGGTCAAAGAAAGCTCAGATTTATCAACAGTAAAATAAATGCTAGGAACTGATGGCATTATTAGATAACACATGAAAAGTAAAGCAATACGAACCGATGGTAGATCGATGTCTGTAGGAATGCGTTTGCAAAAGTTCCCATAGTATTCTTGAACTTGAATTCCCTACAAATGTCACGCAACAAAATTAGTATAACAGAACCAATTCCAGAAACACAAACCTTCTGTTTTAAAATTATAAAGAATTGACAATACACCCACACCCTACCTGGCTGCATCTTACACGCATTACTGCCTCAAAACCTTGGGGCCTAGTTATATTCCATCTAAGATCGTTATAAAGTTTTGCAGGATCAGAAAGAGCCGAAAATGGGTAGTAATAGTAAACCTGAAAAGAACAACATTTTATTTAAATAAATAAATAACAAATACAATATGTCCCATGTTATTTGACTAAGAGACCAATAGAGCACCAACCATGCACAAAAAAGCAGGTGACAAGATCAAATAATCATACCTGTCCTCCAGTGGTTCTTGGGATCACAGATAGGGAAGCAATGTCAACATAAGTCTGGGTAGTAATAAACACATCAACACAGACCTGAAACATGTCGAAAAAGAATTAGCTGAAAGAATACTCTTGCTTCAAATCATTTTATTCTGGAAGAAAGTATTTACTAAAAATACAACTTGAAAGCACCTGATACTCAGCAAACTCAATTGCCATTGCCTTCAACGTTTTATCTGCAGGTTGGAGTAGTTTATTTGGTTCCTGAAATTAAATAATTAGTATCACACTTGACCTCAGAACCACATCCCAATAGCCATGGGCATCACAATCATTAACAAACAAAAGTGAGTAATGAGAAACAGGAGAGGAGGAAAATTAACTACTGAATATGAGACATTTATTAAAAAACAAAATAAAAACCACTTTAGGTCATATGGACACAGATTAGACAACAATCGCCTACTCCAACTAGATATCAAGATTATGTACAACACTCCGTTACAAAATACAATAACCACATATGGCTGCTGGCAGTGACTTTATCAATACCTTTTCTCCAGCAGAAATGTTACTTCTTCCCTCAGCCTCCCTAGCAGAAAGGGCTCCAATACCAACAGAAGGCAACACTGCAACAATATACTTCCACTCATGAGAACACTGAAATGGTTTGTCCAGAAATTTGAAATGGTTAACGACCAAATTCTCACAGGTTGACCATCTTTAATACTACTTTATTTTTGGGACCCAGAATGAGGTGAGGATTACATAGAATTCAAAATTACAAAAACTTTTTAAGCAAGATTTTCATATTCAGCAGATCAATAACAAGAAATATATCGGATTGCAAATGACTCACCTGCTTGGAAGACTAAAAGCTTCCCTCCAGTACTCTTCATTGCCAAGAAAGCAGCCTGGGGAAGAAATAGAGAACTTCAATATGTGAAATGTATGATGTAAGAACCTTAACATTCAGCTCCTAGTATGAACATGAACAGTAAATTTTCTAGATAATGTTAAATCATTTTTGTGCAGCCAGCCAGCTCAGAAACATCGATGCCATAACACTGAGAATAAAGTTTCTTAATTTGACATGTTTCCAGCAAGGCACACAGACATAAAGTGCTTCTGTGAGTATGCATTGTGTTATTCTCAACTCACCTGCATGTCTAAAAATATGCATAACAATGAGAGATGCATCCTTACAAGCAGACCAATTCTTTTCTAGTCAAAGCATAGAATATGTTCAGGGGTTAACTTATGATAAAGCGGAAGTTTGCTTTCTTTACAAACAGCTAGGTCAACATCAAATCAGACAACCCATATCATTCATCCAAGACCAAAAATTTATCTCAAATAAAATGAAAAACTGAATACTACATAATAAACTTCCCAATCAGTAAAAACATGTGTGCACAAACAAATATACATATAAACCATTTACTTTCAATTAATTCTACTCGATTTTGTTTTTAATACATTTGACTAAATTATCAGACACAATTAAACCATTAAGTTTTTTTCATTTATCCCTTATAAATCTAAGAATTAATCTGATAGATTTTAGTAGGATTTAGCAGTACTGTAAATAAGAAGAATAGGTAGGCAATAGTGTTGGCTTGTATTGCAAGAAAACATTATAAGCTTTCTGAGGTGTTTGAGAACCTCATTCTCCAACCTATGGCTCACTAAATGCCTCTCGATTTCAGTGATGCCCTAAGCTGCTCACATCCTATTATTTATATACTCAGGGTTTACGGCATCACATGTCTACAGCCTTGCCTCCTCTGACAGATCGAACTCCTTACCCATTTCTCTCACTTCCAGCTAGCATAACAAACAGTCAACAGCCTATAACCTTTGACTAATGTCTTAACTACCCCTGACATTCCTCCTTTTATACACCTTAGTCATGGAGGTCAAACATAATCTAAAACCAGGAGTTAAGAACTTGAGAATAAATAAAACTTACTGCATGCAGCACATTGTAATCCATCAAAACCAGCATCTTTGTACACTATTATCCATCAAAACTTACTGCATTGAGCATCTTTGTAATCCAAAACCACAATCCTCAATAAATTCATCACTAATATTCATACACTATTGCTATCATCCGTATTTTAATCAGCAGATCACAGAATCAATGACTGATAGACATGCATGTACTTTGTAATTAACTAGATACCTTGACTGCCGCACCGAAAGCTGATTCAGCAGTTCTACTGCTCTGGAACATGCTTGGAATGCTCTCTAGCAACAGTTCTAAATGTTGACGGCACTAATACAAGAAGAAACCACGAGGATTCAAGTCATTAGAAAGTTCCTCAAAGCAAGTAAAAGATCAGCTCATTAGAAGTTTCTAAATATTGCCAAGTGAACTTCAAAAAGTATCAAACAAAAATGTGATGTAACCAAATATAAACAGTGCTAACCTCGGAGAGTTGAACAATGACATCACTTTCCAATGGAGTATAAACATCTTCTACATCAGGAACAATGAGCATCAATGGCTGCAATAGACTAAGTACAAATCAGTATGAAATAATTTCCACATGCACAAGGAATCAAAACCAATAAAAAATTTGAGGATTTTCGGTTTAAATATTTACATGCTTAAAAGAAAAGCCGATAAAATTTCTTATTTTATACATCCTAATCAATTTTAACAAAATTAAGCTAGATGTTGAACTTCATATGCAAAAAGACCACAAGATAAGTTTTCAAAGAACTACAATCAATCTAAAGTTCCACCCTAGAAACTATAGAATAGCAGGGACCAGAAGGTCTGGGATTGCAAACCTAAAATTCAGTTACCAATATTTATTTAGGAGTTAGTCTATAGTAAAAACAAAATGTGATAAATCTACATTTGTAAGATATACGGAAATAAATAGTAAGTATGTAATGACCTGCTGCAATGCGCGTTTCAAGTTGTAGAAGTGAATTGTTACATCATATGTTGCAATTCCCACCATTGTCCGAGGTCCTTCCTGCAAAACATAAAACATCAATTTAGAGTAAGCTGTCATGAAACACTGTCCAGGTAAAAGTCCCTGAACAAAAAAATCAGGACTAGGTTTTTCAAATCATTAAAAAAAAAATAATTTTAAAAAAAAAAATCATAAAAACCAAGATATGACAACAAGAAGAAAATTTTGTTAGGCAGTGATAGACAACTAAATATGGAAAAAGTCCTGTCTCAAGAAACAGTTTAAGATAAACTATGGCTATGGGGAGCTTAATCAAGAAAAGGAAAGAGATCTCCGAATTAAAATTGTAGCCTCTCAAATAAAGGGACCCAACAAGTAAAAAAGGTTTCCGGAGTAAATATAGAAAAATATATTCAATAACTTTTCTTACTGTAAGGTTTAGTTCCCAAGTTTCTCCTCCAGATAAGCCGTGCAATACCAAATTAGCAATTTGAAAGAGAAATATTTGAAATTACGTTTAATATTACAAATGAAATGGAAAAAGGGTGATTTTTTTATTATTTTTTTGGGGCAATGCATAGAGCAGCTACATATATTGCACAAACAAATTTATCCTTCAAGGAGACAATAGTAAACCACTCAATAGTCAGCAAATGGAGAACTTACAGGAAGATCAGCAATAACTTGACTAATTGCACTACAAGCTGCGGCAGTGGCACCAGTTTGTATAGCATTCAGGGATACATCAACAAGGAAGAAATATACAGCTGGCATTGGTTCACGCACCTGTAATTAATAAAATCAACACCAGGACTTAAGTATCTACTGCTTCAGATATTAGTATGACAAGACAAATGTCTCAGATAGTTTTAAGAACAAAACAGTGAAGTCTCAAACAAAATATGCCATAGCACCTACACACAAGAATGATCATCATATGAGTGCCAACAATGCTCTTTTGATGAGTATAATGACATGAATTCATGAAAATTTGTTCAAACCAGAGGCCAAAGAATGACCCAAAAAGCACCAATATTATAGCCATAGTTGCCTATGTAGACATGAAAAACAAGAGACTGCAATAATATAAATTCATGAAAATCTGTTCAGACCAAAGGCCAAAGAATGACTCAAAAAGTACAAATATACCTATAGTTGCCTATGTTACCATGAAAAACAAGAGTTTGCAATAATATGAAAAACAAGAGTCTGCATAATATCTTCAAAGCTTAGAAAAAGAGAGAGAGAGATGAATTTTCCAACACACAAACCTAGAAAAATTCAGACATCACCAAAATTATCATATTTCAGCAGCACAATAACAAGGAATCACTAAATTGATAATTAAACTGACCATGTATTCCTTAGTAGCAATAAATTCAACAGTCCCTCTACACAACTCAGGCCTTTCATCAGCATCTCTTCGCCTACCATCAGGACCCAGGTTGCAGTGGTACTCACGAGGCGTATCATCAGTAAATCCTGTGAAAAGAATAAGGAAAAGATGTTAAGTCAACAGCTCCTCCCCAGCTTCCAATCACATCTTCCTAACCAGAATATATCCAGCTGCTACTCATGCAAGTATAAAATGATGAAGTGTGTAAGGCTCTATAAATGCCAACAATAATAGAGAATCAGCATCACTAAATGCTACAAACAGGATAAACTATAAAAAAAAAAAAATTACGGAAATTTACAATCATGCTCTATGCCCCTTGAAGCCAGCAGAATCGTCTATACTTGTATGACAACTCCATATTCCAAATAAGCAGAAGCAAGAAAACATGAACCAAGGGAGTAATCAAACAAAATGAATGAGAGAGGGCAAATAATAATATCTGGCATCATCGAAATCAAAATCAATAAAATAATTCCACTTGGCAATGAGAGATGGGACGAGAAAATTCAGAGTCTCAATGGCATTCACCAAAAAGGAAAAAATTATAAGGATTATATAATAATAAATTAATAATGATAAACTGACCACATAAATTGCAGATGAACCGCCTTCCCTGATCAACGAATCTCATAAATGGATTTATGTAGGCTTTGCAACGAGAACATCGAACAGGACCGCTCTCTCCAAAATCAACCACCTATAACAGCAGAAGTTTAATATCAATTCCTTGCGTCAGTATAAAGAACTTGATATAGAACCGTTTTGATCTTCCACATGAAAAAACTCATCTAAATAAGGGGGAAAAAAAATGGTTTTGCCTCAAAGCAATAAATAAAACTACCAAAGGGCATGTCGTTATCACTGTAAAACCCAAGAACAAAATGAATGGATTACAAGCTAAAAGGTCAGTACTTTCACTACCCTAAGAGCCCAACAAATATTACAAGCGCCTCAAAAGAAACCCAGACTTCTTTCTTAACTGCTCGCCAAAGTCCCAAATTCAAATAAATATGTGTAAAAATTAATGGATATTATATTTTAAATTAATAATTAACTGACCCACACGCAATAAATAACCTCTCCTTTTAAAAGCAGCAATGAGATAAAATAAGCTACATGCATCTATAAATACAGAGAAAAGAATTCATTTAGTACTTGGATGGGCTCTTCAGAAGGATGAGGAAGGGCCAAAGGTTGAACCAACAGAGCCAACTGCATGCCGGACGTTGTCAGAAGGTCATTAGTGCATGGAATCTGTCAACAAATGTACTTATATTAGTCCACTATTTTTCTGGGCTCTGCTTACACAAAAGAAAAACAAAATATTACAGAATATAAAAATTATGAGAATATTTGCATGTTTGATACTTGATTGCAACCTGGCTGATGGTACACCTCATGTAGCGTGGACTGCAATTTCCTGTGTCTCTTGC
This sequence comes from Cardiospermum halicacabum, assembly GCA_031304145.1. Classification (NCBI taxonomy): domain Eukaryota; kingdom Viridiplantae; phylum Streptophyta; class Magnoliopsida; order Sapindales; family Sapindaceae; genus Cardiospermum; species Cardiospermum halicacabum. The sequence goes on along the minus strand of CM062389.1, from coordinate 36,244,017 downwards.
AATGTATTCACTCGTTGCAGGCTATATAAAAAATACATTTAAATAAAATAAGTATTGAAAAAATTATGACCAACAGTACGCATCACTTTGCAACATGCAAAAAATACCAGCAGTAGTGACAGTAAAGAACTAACGAAAGATAAAATACCGGTGGAGGGTTGGCCTGATTTCCTTCACGAGTATCACAAATAATCACAGAGGAACCTGGAATTGGCCGTGGAATTTGCTGTGGATCTATCTTTGATGAGGCTGCTACAGGAGCTCCAGTTTGACCAATAGGAGGTGGTATAGTTGTCATAGACTGGGATTGTAGTTGTGGAGATACACCAATCATTCGAGGTGGCTGCATTGAACCAGGAATTGATGATGGACCCATCTAAAGCAAATCCACAAAGTTAGAATCTAGATCAACTAAAGAAATCAATAAATATAACACACAAAATCATATATATATATGTATATATATATATATATAGTCACAGACAAAACAAATGACATGTGACAAGTATCAGTTAAAGGTTTAACTTTTACATAACATATAACTATTTTTGGAGCTATGAATAAATAAATATAAAAATTCAGTAGGGGAGTTAGCTAAAATGTATGCAGTAGAGTTACTACTATACAGATGAACTACACAACAAATGTATCAACTTCAGTCCCTTTCATCACTAACTATCCATTTCATTTTACTACACTACTCATCCAGCCTCTTCAAATAGAACTTACATCGATTTCAAATAACTTGAATAGAATAACAAGAAAATCAACATTCTTCATTTCAAACTCAAAAATGATCTGAAAAAGATAATGTGTTACATCAATTACAAAAATGGGGAAAATTAAAAAGAAAATTCTGGGTGATTAAAGTCCAACTTCCTAATTACACTTCAATTACAACTACCAATACCAGATATTCCAGGTAAATGCTTTGCGATTAGCGAAGGATTCAAGTTCGCAAATTACATCAATTAATCTAGTCAGCACTGACAGAGTGCCAATTCTTATTATTTCCTCAAGTTAAAAGTAATATATTAGTTTCAAAAATAACTACATGGTAATCCTTAGCACTATAAATAATTGATTTAAATAATACATGCTAATTAAAACATATAAAAAGTCAACTATTACTCTGAAAAGAAACAATCATACTGAATGTAGATAAAGTTCAAACAGAATAAGGCGAATTATAAAGTTACCTGCTGAGGCGGCCATGTCTGCTGAGTCCCAAAAGGAGATGGAGGTGGTGCTGCCCCATGAGGTGCGGATGCAAATGGTGGTGCAGCTGAAAATGGTGGGGCAACTGCAGCTGCTGATGATAGCTGCATTGGTGGCTGCCCCTGAGTTACCTGTGAAGAACCAATTACTGGAGCTCCCAGAGGAGCCCGCATACTTGGGGGTTGAGAAAGGGGCCGAGCTGAAGGCATCACGGATTGAGGGCCAACAGGCGGTGGAGTTTGCATTGCACTACCAGTCATAGGGAATCGCGGTCCACCCAGAGGAAGAGCCCCTGGTGCAGGAAATGCTGATGGCCCGTTACTCAAACCATTTGGTGCACTGGGAGGAGGTGCACTGAAACCACCACCAACAGATGGAGAGGGGACAAAAGGACCTGGTCTAACACCAGTAGGTGGGGCTACTGGAGCAGCAAGCGAACCTGACGATGGAAAAGAACCAGGTGGACGCACCCCAGGAGGAACAACCCCAACAGGAGCAGAACTACCCATTGACGATGGCAGAGATCCAGGAGGAGGCCGAGAACCAAAAGGCATAGGTTGTCCCATGGGCGGACCAGTTGGTCTACCTGAAGCCATAGTTGGTGCAAATGCAGGCTGCGAGGCTCCTGTAGGTCTTTGAACCACTCCTGGTGGTGGTGCAACTGGCCGAGACATAGGGGCAGGGGCTGATGAAGGAAAAGGGGGAGATTGCGCAAATGGGGTAGGTCTAGGAGCAGAATTTGGCATTGAAACAGGACGGTTTATATTCAAATTCTGAAAATTATCAGATAAGGCATTGGGGTTTTGTTGTGCAGTAGGGTTGTAGTTAGGTGGTGGTGGAGACTGTTGCCTAGGTGCCCCTGGAGGCACTGGAGCTGCCATTTGTTAAAATCTACCAATCCAAACCTCAAGATAAACAAATCTTTTCAAGAAAATATCAACTTTTCTCCTCAACAATGATCCAAACCCAAACCTATCCATCGTCCAACCAACAGAAAAAATAAACACAATCAAAAACCTCATTCAAACTCCCAAACTACACACAAAATGCACCTACTGAATACAGCCAAAACCCAAAGCTTCATTAAACATACAAAATCCAACCCATCAAGAAAACCCAAAACATAAAACCAAAACAAAAACAGAAGTGGCAGAAATCAAATCAAACAAAATCCAAACTATGAAGAAGTGAAAAAGGAATAAAAACATACCTCGGATCCACGAAATCTGCAAAACAATCCAATCTGCAAAATCAAAATTCAGATCTGATTAGGGTTTTGAATAAAGAAAACAATTGAGCGCGATTTGGATCCAAGGAAGAAACTTGATTAGAAAGGGAAATTCGAAGAAGGAATGAATGCTAACCTGAGATCGCAAGAAATTGAGACGGAGATGGAGATGAAGAAACGAGCGGGGTTTAACTAACGGTTGCAGGAGAAGAGTGTATGTATCTATAGGTGAGGTGTATTGCATGAAATGGAAAATGTATTAATTTGGTTTTATGAGGAAATAGAAAATGGAAGAAGAGAGGAGTGTGTATGTGTGCTCGTGTGTCTGATGTATCATGCTGTTCATTCCATTTAGATTTTGCCATCTGTCATTAATTCTACCACGTCAGCTACTACAGTGTACAAGGGTTTTTTTTTTTGTTTTTTTTTTTTATTTTTTATTTTATGTATTTACTTATTTCTACTTTTATTCTTTTTAAACCACAAGTATATATGTATTTGACTTGCTTGACCGAGAGGATAATTGAGTAACTTCAAAATAATAAAAATTAAAAGGTTAAAAAATTAATAAATTGTTGAAAAAATCGGACTTGCAATAGAACTTATCATAATAATAATAATAATAATAATAATAATAATAATAATAATAATAATAATAATAATAACTAATGTAACAAAAATTTGTTACAATCAGAAAACACCCTAGACACTTAAGATCTCTCCATTTGTGTTTTGTAAATAGAAGATTACAATATCATATCATAAGAGCATCTCCCAATAGAATGTAGACATGAGATGATGTGATCCTGTAAAATAGAGGACGTGAATAATGACGTGGCTAAATATTTAGAAACAGACAACGTCTATTTAAAATAGTGACGCCCCCGGATGGATCTGAGGCGCAGTGGTAGGGCACCACGTCATGCACAATAGGTATTAAGGTTGATCACTGGCCTCATAGACCACCAACTATACTTTCCAATATGCTTTGTTCTTACTCGCATGCTTTCCGGACAAACTTTTCGGACAAACTTTCCGGAAGGTCACTCATCCCAAGATTGCTCCAAGCCAAGCACACTTAACTTTAGAGTTCTCAAATTCCAGGCTCCCGAAAAATAATGTGCACATTGGTGATATAGGTAGCAACTCAATTCCTTTTAACCCTGTCTCAATATGGAGTGTTACATGAAGAACCGTCGAACAAATCTGAAAAGGATCTTTTTAAATCTTTGTTTCAAATCTTTCTTTCACACTCTCTTATTTTCTCATTTTTAGTTGATATTTGATTGTAGGGATGCTAAATTTGTATTTCTTACATGTACTGAAAACTTGAAGAAGAAGAAAAATAATAATATAAATAAATTCAGAAAAAGGGAAACATGTAAGAAATGGCTAAAAAGGTATACTAGAAGTTGCGGCTTTTGGTTTATGTTTGGTACATTTCTTAAACTTTTAGTTAGGTTTCATGTTTACTATTTTGACTTTGCTCCTAGAGTGGGGTTTGGTTTATGCCCTCAGGGAAACTACTTAGTTGAAATCTTTGTGATTCTTGATTATTTTTTGTATTATTTCTCTCTGAGCTTGTCTTTGTGAATTCAGTCACTGATTGTGGTGTTTGAAAGCTCTTTTGTGTTTGATTAATATTGTTTCTCTGAAATATATTATTATATTAATCTGTTGTTAATTATTGATTGGCTAAACTGTGCTGCTTTGTTTTGTGATTGGAGTGTCAATTTGCTTGGTTATTTGTTTTGTGTCATGTCTTCTTGCTTTACTTGTCTTTGCATTATTAGCTTTAATATGGCTAAAACCCCTAGTTTAAGCCATATTAATATAGAGGTGTTTGATGGGAATCGGGATTTTGTTCTTTGGTAGAAAAAGATGTTATCTGTTCTTGTTTATCATGGGGTAGAGAGGGCAGTAGATAGTGACTATCCTGAGGGTACTTCTAAGGCTGAAAAGAAAAAATTGAACAAAAAAGCATATCATATTTTACTGCATTTATCCGATGATGCCATGACTAATCTTGATAGTTCTAAGACTGCATCTGAATTGTGGACTGCATTAGAAAGAAATTATTTAGAGAAAGATGTTCAAAATAAGCTGTTATGTCTGCATAGATCGTTTGGTTTTAAATTTGACCCTAAAATGAAAGTAGCTAAAAATTTTGCTATTTTTAAAAGGCTTGTGTAGGATTTAATAGTAGGCCTAAGAAAATAGACTTTCTGAAGAATATCTTGTTATGATTCATTTACATGCTTTGCCCGAATCTCATAGTGTTGTAAATGAATTTATCTCTTTCAATAATGCTGCTTTGACCACTAATTGATCATTGATGCTCTGACTTTTAGAACTGTTAATGAAGATAAGTCAAATCTGAACCTGAAGGGTTGATAGTTCAAAATCATAAACCCGTTAAGAATAAGAAAAATAAGTTTAATTCTTAGAATAAGTAAATCTGATAGGGAAAGAAGTTATTATTATGATAAGCAGAATCATCTTATGAAAGACTACTTCCAAAATAATAAGGATGAGGCTAAAGGTATCTCTAAGCATTTTTCTTCTAATTTTGTTGCTATTTTTTATGATCATATGCAAATTGTGAAGGTTTGACTATTGTTGCTAAATTGCCTGATGCTTTGGTTGTTAATAAAGGGTCTTGTTCTAGAGTGGGTCATAGATTCAGGTTGCACACATCATATGACACCTAATAAAAACTAGTTTAATGAACTCAAACTTGATAATAAGGGGCTGGTTCTAATGGGATCTGATCATAAATATTTGATAAAAGGAATTGGTTCTGTTAAAATTAAACATTTTGATGGTACTGTTCGATTATTGAATGATGTTAAATATGTGCCTGATTTTAGAATGAGTCTTATTTTTGTTAATGCTCTTGATTGTCTTGGTTTTTAATGTATGTTTAAAAATTAGATTGTATGTAGAATGGACTTTAACACTAAAGAGATATTAATGATAGGAAAAAAAATGTGGTAGTTTGTATAAACTGGAAGGTAAAATTGTTGAGGCTTTTTAACTATTAATGGATCTGCTGAGTCAAAAATGCAAAAATGGCATAATAGGCTTGCCCACTTAGGTGAAAATACATTAAGGGAATTAATGGAAAGAGGCTGATTGAGAATGATAGTAATTGTAAACTTGATTTCTGTGAGCATCATATTCTTGGTAAACAAACTAGAATGTCTTTTACTAAATCTGATTTTAGAACTGGTTCTATTCTTGAATATGTGCATACTGATTTGTGGGGTCATTCAAAGACCAACATTTTTAGCAAAAATGTTTACTTTATGTCTATAGTTGATGATTATTCTAAGTTTGCCTGGATGTATCTATTAAGGAGTAAAGATGGAGCTCTTGATAAATTCAAAATTTTGGAAAATGCATGTTGAAACTGAATCTAATTGTAAGGTTAAGGCTCTAAGAACAGATAATGGTCGTGAATTTTGTAATGCATTGTTTGATTCTTTTTATGTTGAAAATAGAATTAATAAGCATAAAAATTATTAGGCATATTCCCAATAGAATGGAGTAGCTAAACGTCTTAATAGAACCTTACTTGAAAAATTAAGGAGTATGATATTTAAGACTAAGCTGCCTAAAACATTCGGGAGGGAAGCTTTGAATACTACTTTATATGTTAGAAATGGATCTATCTCTTCTGTGATTAATTGGAAAACTCCATTTGAGATGTATTTTGGTAAAATTCCTATTTTAAAGCATATTAGGACATTTGGTTATAGGGAATATGCACATTAGTCAGTTGGTAAGTTGGAACCTGGGTCAATAAGGTGCCTCTTTATGGGTTTCTCCACTGGTACCAAATGTATCAGATTAGTCTATAGAGAGAGTTCATCTTAGAAGTTCATAATTAGCAAGGATGTTGTCTTTAATGACCTGAATTTCCCGTTTGTCTTTGATAATTCTGATTCTACTGATCTTATGCTTGGTTTTACTTTATCTAATGTTATGCCTGAAAATATTCCCAAATCATCTAAAATTGATATATCCAAGCCTAATATTTCTGATGATATTAATGACTGATGAAGAGGTTGAAATGTACCGAAATCCAATTCTTGGCTCTAGACTCCAAGTACCTCAAGTAAGAAAAGGAAATGCTCATCAACTAAAGTCACCAAGCATTCAAATAAGAACAAGTATGATCAAGTGTAGAGTTGAAACTATTCATTAAATGAGTTGATGGATTTATAAAAGAAGCTAGGTCTCAATTTGCTTCCATGTCCAACTGGATTTAAGGGAATTGTTCTAAAATATTTCAGGTTTTGGAAGTGTTGGCTCGCCCTGGTTTTGAAGGTCAAAATAAATACAGGACTACTAAATCCATTTGTGCGGATGATATGCAGGTTGAGTTGTTTTTTAGCTTGGTTCCTGATGAAAGAAGAGATTTTGTTATTAATTTTATATAAATGGAGATTTGATTTGTATTTGTATTCTAAGCCTCTATTGCATGATTAATCAGGAAGAAATTATGTTTAGTTATGCAATTTTACGTTACTTTCTATGCTTAGGCCACTTTTGCTTATATTGGTACGATATGTTTTTATTATCTAAATTATTTTAATAATATTTACTTTTATTGGTGGCTTGTGTAACTAGCTTTATTTTAAGCTCTTATATATATAAAGAAAAATAATATATATTTTACTAGTGACAAAAATTACATGAACATGATATAAATATATGTATAATATTATTTTTTTCAAATTGATTATCGAAAATTTGAAAAGCATGTTACATGTATATTGTATCTAATTAACAAAATATTTAATAGAATTTTTTTATACCATAAAAAGTTTAAGTATATAAGCATGTTTTGAAAAGTTGCAAAATAAATTTTAAATTTCACTCCATACGGTCATTCATAAACTGTAACCGTAGTTTACAGAATTTTAAAAATATTTTTAAAAATTAAAACAAACTTTCAAATTTTATATTGTAATTTTTTTAAAACATACCCATAACTAAATATTAAAGTTTAAAAAGTCCATTTCGAAAAATTATTACTATTTTAATATATTTTGAAAATTAAATTTTAACATAAAAATTAAAAAATAATAACTGATTGTCGTTTCTGAAAAACAAAGTCTTTCATTTCCATTTTATAATTTTAAATTGCATTAACCTCTCAATCAATTTCATTAACAATCTCATTCCTTCGGTTGAACCAAGCATCTCAATCACTTTCATTAACAATCTCATTCCTTCCGTTGAACCATGCACCGAGTGATTATGCCGCTTGATTTTTATTCTTCCCCAAAATATGCATTAACGCAAGTGTATACACACATTAGAAGATAGCAAATGATAGGCTTCTCACTCTAAATCTAAATCAAAAGATTAACGGCACTCAAAACAAAAGGTTGAAAAAAAAAAAAACTATGTTTTGTTTACATGGCGATATATTTTACCAAATTTGTTCAATACTTTTCATGCCGTCAGCTTTTGGATGAACTGAAGAAATTCCCTATCTAAGCAAAAGAAGCACATCTTGGGTACATATAACTTGAACTCAAATGGAGAAACAAACCAACTATGATTTCAAAATTTTTTTTATACACATGAACCTCATTTCAAGAAAGACATCAGTTAGATCAGGAACATTTGAAAGGACAAGTCCAGACTCATGGCAATTGTATTTGCTGTAGTCATATGCCCATGTAAATTTCACAAGGCTCATGACAAGTTATTCAGATACAGCAAGTGAACCTTGGAGGCAAGGCAACTCTTATATTTCTTCAAAATCTTTTTGTATTCCTCCAAATTCTATATAGCTAGAGCTATAACTATATAATAAGGTATGTAACACATTTTCTGAAGATTCAATAGAAAATTGAACATGTACTTATGGAAGCTGAGTTTGATTCATCTAGGCGAATCGACAAAAATTTATGCAGGCTAGAGAGGATATACATGATACTGAAAAATGACAAATGAAACACTTGACATACAACACAGATATGCACTTCATAAACAAGAATTGTTTTGTATATGCCATAGAGATGAGATGACCTCCACTATAGTTCCTATCTTACTTTCTAATAATAAACTAACTAGAAAAGTTGATCTTCTGATCCTCATGCAACTCACAGCATATCAAAACAACAAATTGTTTCGAAATTCAAACTAAAGCTGCATTTATTTCAAAAACCATATTCCTCTTCCATTGCAGACCATACAAACAGAACCACAAAAACAAACAAGCAAAGCAAAACAAGGCATTTGTGATCAACTATCTCCATATCACCAAACCACAAGATTGTGAGCTATTGAAAATAATAAATACATATTTCCATTTATATATATATATACCACTAGCTAACCTGAACTCCTCCTTTTGAACCTTCTTATTCCTTCTCATAATAACCAATCAACCACAAAATACTCACATTGAATTAAAACATAATAAAGTCATAATTATGTCATTGAAGAAAGTAACCAGACAAGAACAAAACAAAGAAAAACAGCAAGCTACCATATATCAACAAGGCTTTCTGACCAGAAGTCAAGGTATTAGCTCCAAGTCCAAACTGTTGATTCTGAGCAAACCCAGCAATCTCCACACTCTTGCTTTCAAAGAAAGACTGTGCAGCGCCACAAGTAGGACATCTCCAATCTTCAGGAAGCTTATCGAATTGAAAACCAGGAGGTATAGGATAAGAAGGATCACCAACAGCTTCATCATATTTATACCCACATGACCTACACTCGTATATCCCGGTGTTCAACACTGCGAATTTCTCCTCCAATCTCCGTTTATCGAACTTATCATCTTCTTCTTCTAATTGTTGAGGTGGTGGTGGTGGGGAGGAGGATGTGTTGGGGGGTTCGGAGGTGGGTTTGTCTTCTTTGGAGACATCAATGGAGAGGGATATGAATTGTTTTTTAGGGTAGAGGAGAGTTGTGGTTGGTGTAGGGGGAGAGAAATGGTGGGGTTTGAGATGGTGGAGAGAGAAAGTTGGTCTGGTGGTTGCAGAGGCCATGAATGAGTGGGAGTGAGACTGAGGATTTTAGTGGTGATGGTGGGTGGAGGAGAAATGAAGAGAATCCATGGGAGAAGAAAGTATATGCTTCTATTATTTTCTTTCACAGAGAGTTGGATAAGGTGGAGGAAGTATCAACGATTTCTACTTGCGTAGTTTTGCTTATTGGGCTTGGGCTTGGGTCGGGTCCGGCCCTGTATTATTTACTTAAACCGAATTTTCAGATATACAACACAATGAATCAGATTCAGAACCAACTATAGATTGTGGTAGGAATAATTTGTTATGCAGGCATCTAAACTGGCTTGACAGTGACTCAATTTTAAGTTGATCGATAACAGTTTGATTTGATTTTCTGTTTAACTCAATTCAATATCCACAGGTGCCACAATCACTGCTAAAAATGGCCAAACTTTTTCCAGATTTCAAGGCTTAAGTCATCATGGGTTTGATTTTGTTTGGATCTACCAGCCTAACTCACCCTACAGGACATGCAAAATGGGTCGTTCGGAGGAGAAAATCTTGAAAATCTTTAATGGGACGGTCCTACCACGTAGGAAGGTAGGAATTCCATTGAAAATGTCTACCACATAGGAAGGTAGGAATTCCATTGAAAATGTGATACGTATGTATTTTAGGTGAGAGAAATTAATATTTCATAGCAAATTAAGTGAGAAAAATAACTATTAAAAATACATGGCATACTTTTCAAGTAATAACGGCTATAAAATATTAATTTCTCTCACCTGAAGTCTTACCATCCTACGTGGTAGGACCGATAAAATATTAATTTCTCTCACCTCAAGTGTCATATTCTGAATGGAAGTCCTACCATCCTACGTGGTAGGACCGTCCAATACAAGATTTTCTCCATTCGGAGGGCATTGAGAGGGCATAATTTAGGTAGTAAGTGGAACTACCAACCTAAAGATACCAAAACCATTACACTGCAACTAAAGCTGTACAATGATGATTATTGCTGCTCAGAGGAGGGTCTACTAGTTGGTCTGGACCCAGAAACCCTCTAATTCAATATATAAAACAGCACCTCTTAATTCAAACCTTAGCAGATTGTTTTTCTCACACAATTTGATAAAACACTTGCATAACCAAGGGTCTTTTACAAAGTCATGCTCATTCTGTAAAGATACAATCAAATTTATATCTTCCATGTTATTAGCATCCACATTGCATACATCAAATACAGAGATGTTAATAGTATCAAAAGTACTCGATACTAAAAGGCATCGATAGATGAAATCCAACTGAACTGATAATAACAGTAATCGTAAACGAGAATTCTCTTAAACCCAGAATGTCAAAAGTTACACAGCAAAACAGAGCATATATATATCTAATACCTATCCGTAAAACAACTATTATCTTTACCCACGCTAGTCATTCCAAATCTATATATGAAGAATAAACCATTATTTACACCTATGATAAGAACATTAATAGTAACAAGAGGTCACAATTAGGAATCATTATTCAACATCTGTTATATGTGATATTAAAAGGGTGATAAAAGAGAAAAGGAAAAGTAAAGATAACTTAAAATTGCAGCTAATGCCTACACTATTAACCCTCCCAATCCAGCTATAGATATCTCAACTGATCATCCACAGAAACAAAACCAACTAACCATTCTCTCAACCGCCGGTGGATCGCAACTCCTCCAAGGCAACCTTAATCTGATCCTGAACCAACTCCAACCGCTTCGAATACACCTCCAGCTCCATAATCTGCTGCTTCCTCCACTTCTCATCCACCACTTCCCCACTTCCAAACCCACCGAATCCCATCCCTAAACCCCCAAATGGCATCACAGAATTCATTCCCAAGCCCCCAACACCTCTACTACCACCACCCATCATAGTTCCCATCAATTCCTTAACCATTGGAGATAAACAATTCCTCATCGTCTCTTCAACTGCCCCAGCAACTCCATTATGTCCAACATTACCCATATTAACATTACTATCACTGTTATTGATAAAAACAACATTCTCACTACCTCCTGCAACAGCCTTAGAAGAAGGCCTGGCACGCTTCCTAGGTCGTGGAGTTGGTGTAGTGATCACCTTATCCTCATAACTATTAACATGGTGAAGATGATGATGATGATGACTATGGTTATTAATCATCTTCATTTCGCTACCAAAACTAAGATGATGGTTGGTGAAATTGCTGTGGTTGGCGTCTTCATCATCTAATACACTAACACTATGCAGAGAAAGAGTAGTATTGTTGTTACTAGTAGGTGTATTATTGTTGTTAATAGTCGTATTGGACCAGATCTTGCTCGAGATTTCAAAAGTGGCTTGATCATGAGGAGTTTTGAAAGCGAAATCTTTACCGGAACTGATCTTGCTGATAACGTTACGATACTTCTTCTTCAATCGCCGAAGTTTCTCCACCAGCTGATTCTTGTTAAAATCGAGCTGAAGCTTCGACTTAATCTGATCATAAAACAAAGCCGTATCGTGATGATGTCCGATACCTCTCTGCGTCGTGTAGTCCAGAAACCCTTGTAAAAGCTCGATCTCGTCCTCATCTGTCCACAGCCGTTGAAACAGCCTCCGAGACTCATCAATAGCAGGCGGCTGAGGCGGAGGCGGTTTCACCTCTTCCTTAACACGATTCCGATTCGGATCCGGCTCATCCACCGAAGGGGGAACTGCGACGGTAACAGCAGAGGCGGAAACAGAAGCGGAAGCGAGAGAAGCGGTGGAGGAAGGGAAGGCGACAGTGATTGCAGTTGCGGAATTGAGATCGTCTTCGTCGTTCTCGTTCTCTTCCTCATCGTCGTCCGGTAAGACTTCTAAGTCATCGGAGGAGGAAGATTCGTCGTCTTCTTCGAGGTCTTGGTCTTCTTCGGCGAAAACGGTGTTGTCTTGCTGCTGAGATGCCATGAGGAATCTAGAGAGAGAGAGGAAGAGGGAGATTAAGAGAGAGAAAGTTAACTAGAGGAGAGGTGGTGGTGGTTAAAGGTTCACAAACAGACACGAGGAGCTGGTGGGTTTGGTTTAGGTTTGGTAAGAAGTGGGTTATGGTTCACGAGGATGCCTTTTCCTTCGAAGCTTGTTGCGTCTACGACTTGGACTTGGTCTCTCTCATCCTGTTTGGACATATGGTTAGGTACATCCACAATATTCTTATTCCATTTTTTTTTTTTTAAATTATTACAAAAGCAAAATCCTAATATCTAATCCAATTTTAATAAATATTATGGCAAAATCATTCTATGTACTGGGTAGTAAAATTTTAGTCTGATGGAGATAGACCGGATGCAACGCATATCAAGGAAGATTGGTTTTGGTTTTCCATGTACAAGGTATATTTTTTAATTTGTTCGGACAATTGATTGGTAAAACCGCCTAAAATTGTGGGACAGTTGTACCAATATGGTCAAAGTCAACTTTGATATGATGAAATGCTTTTGAACTGTCATGGTAACAAAAGTTGGATGATATTAAAATAATAATAATAATAATAATGGATATGGTCCAACTCAATCATTTTCCATGAGTGTCATCTCACCATATGTGTAACACAATTAACTTGTTCTTTCATCACAAAGCTGTGATTACTGGACATGTGAGAAAACAGATTCAGAATCAGAACAGATAGATCAACAGAATATTCAATGAAATTAAAAGGTGAGATGATAAAAACACATAACAAGATTACATCTTCCAACATTTGTGACTATGTATCTTTCTTTTAGACTACTTCTCCATGTTGCACAACTTGTACAAACTACACAAGTACAACAACTACCTATAAACCCATAACTCATACCTCTTATACAATCATCTCTATTACCATAACCATGAAAGATTACCTCATAAGAGAAGCTGAAGGGAGCTTTGTCGCATAAAATATACAAGCTCACCTCCTGTTCTCCAAAAGTTAATCGACTCAAATGTAGTTTCTGAAAGAACATAAATGTGAACTGCACTGTGAACGCAATTTTCATTTTTGCAGATAGCTAAAGCAAGGATCATTAATTTGTATCTCTAGCTTTTCTATATAAGGCATCTAACCTGCAGGATCTCCACCAGATGGAGACCAACAACAGGTTGAGCACCTCATATAAGAGAATAGAGAGATGTTTGGTTATATCCAAACCTCACTGATGGTTCACTGAACCAGCTGATTGCGTCTTAACTTGATATACCTTCTTCACTTGCTGCTTATGGTATGATCCAACAGGTGAATTTTGCTGTACTGCCTGGTTTCCAACATCTCTACCAGGTGGTCTATTGATCCAATTAGTGGGTGGAGTTGGAAAACCAATGTTCTGTGTGGACTGTTGGTTTGCATTCCCTGAGTATGGCGGTCTAGCTAAAACCATGACAGGGGGTCTGCTTCTTACACCCTCTTCCATATTCAACGAAGACATTCCCATCCTCAAGTCCCGTAACTGATCTTGGTGTTGATATCTTTCATGTGTCTTGAAGAGGCTTCTGCTGCCATGCATACCATCAGATGGATGAGAGAATCTAGGATTGCCTACTACCCCTTGCGAATTGTTGTAGTATCCATGATTATATCTCGGCTCATCACCGTAAGTCCTATTATTATTAGCAAAGAATCCTGCTGGTCTTGGCCTAGAAGCTGCATAATTGCCAGAATTATTGCGATATGGTTGTTGCTCCCATGATGACCCAGAAGAACCATTAGGCTTGTAATTCAGGCTGTTCCTTACAAGACGATGAGCTGCCTCTCCTAGTAATGGTCCAGCTATCGCTCCAGGTATTTGTGACCTGCATCAGACCAACTACCCTTTAATTTTTACAGATAGATAAATAATAATTTTAAAAAAAAGAAAGAAAAGAAAAAAGAATGCCTACAATTCACTGGTTATGTCATTTTGCTAAAACATATTTCCATGTTATTTTGTGATCATTTTTATATATTACATCCATCTTACCTCTCTCTTCCTTGATATCGACGACCATTGTCTTCATGCCATAATGTAGGGAATGGTTTGGTGTCTATAGGTCTAATGATCTGCAATAGGAATAACAAATAAATTACAGTTTACTTGTATGAGAAAAGATTGCAAATATACAGTACATCTATCTATATGATGTACAGAGTCATAGATTTGATATAGTAGTTCACATCACTACTAGGAAAATGAGGATTCATAGTAACCGAGCTCGCTTACTTTATCTGGGATATTTACACCCCAAGGAAGTTCTGAGACATGTCTATGATTTTGTGGATTAAGAAATGTGGCATTTCTGCAAAGTAAAATGATATCATGAAACAATCATCTTTACTACTGATCCATACAGTTATAAGTGAACTGGAACTTACAAAACTTGGTTGTTCTCTATATTAGGCAATCCCTGGACAGGAGAAGGGACAAAGGTTGTCCAAACATTCCTCTCTTGAAACCACAAAAATCCATTCATTCCACTACTGTAAATGCAAACAATTACCAAAAGACATAGTAATCCATCAGATATTCGTATGTAATGAATAATTTAGAATAACTAGACTTAATTACGAGACTTAAAGAAAAACCAACCTAGCTGTTATGTCAATTGCGCATGCGGGTCTTTCATGTGGAGGCAGCTTAGAGGACTGTTGGTAGTACCAAATCAGCTGTCGAGACAGAGGATGCAAACGATGCACATACAGTAAATCTAGCATCACACTATTTCTATTTCTCTCTTCGACCTGAAAATACTGGCTACAAGTTAAGGAAAGCATTTAAAGCCAGAAGTCCAGATTACATAGCATCTAGCATAAAAATTCAGACCGTTAAGGTATCTTCAAGCTTCTTTGTTTGAGAAAGCAACAACTTCTCATCAATAAATGGCAATTTTGCAACGCCCTGTATTCCAACAAAAGTATCAAGATACCACAAATAGTTTCTAAGCCTTTGTTTGTTTCATAGTTAAAGGTTGGATGGTATTGTATTGTTCTATTTTCATATCGTTTATTTTGATACTTTAGGTGGCTTATTTTGGACAAAAACAACCAACCATAGCCAATCAAATCCAATAATAATCAATCTAAAATCTCAAAATAAACAATATAAAATCAAAATAATACAATACCATCATGTACATCACCATGAAACATACAAAGCCTTAAAATGATATTCCCATAGTGTGAGAGTTTTAAGTTTGTTTAACTCATGAGACTGACCTGCCATGCAAAGCGTTTACCATTCATGTCAATCTCAAAAGCTGACAAGAAAACACTTAATTATGAATATGTACACAGAAAGTACTTTCGAGAAAATTGATCAGTAAAAGACACTGATGTATTTTACCAGTAGGATAGAATTTAGAAATAGGTGATGATGGATCTGTCATCAAATCTCTGTATTTTTCAGGCAGAGCACCAGAGCTGGACCATGTCCCACCGTCGCAGACATAATCATAATAAATGGTCAGTTCATGGATTTCATTTTATATTATTGAGTTCAATTGATTTTGTTAAAATATAATAAATAATTAAATAATACAAAAAAAAAAAAAAGGCACCTTGCAGCTGGTAATGTTCCCATGAGCTGATCGAAAGGTTTAAATGGCTCTCCCAAGAAAAAAGTAATTTCATAGTCACATAGATCTTTAAGATCTGAAGCAAATGGAGCATAATGGTAAGGATAGAACCTGGAAATAGAAAACAAGAAAAATGGCAACTTTTAACATATAAAGCCACAAAAAGGCAATCAACATCATTTAGTATTGAACATTGAACAGAAATCATAGATGGATGACTTGACACGTAAATTGAGATTTAAATTGTCCCTAAGTCATTAGTGATAAGAATTGCACATTAAAAGACAGACTAATTTAAGTTGAATGGCATTGAACTGAAAATTTCAGTCTAATGAGGAAGACTACTCAATTGACTTGAATTTCTTGAGCTCAAGCTCAGCAATATTCAACTTGCCACTCTTGAGAGTCTAGATGAGCTTTTACATGTAAATACTTATAATTATTTTTTATTAAGATTTATAAAAAAAATATTGGAACATTGTTAGTAGTTTAATTTTCTATGAATATGTTTTAAGAATTGTAACTATTAAGGATTTTGTTTATTTATTTACTTATTTTGGGTTAAGGATGATAACAACTCCAAGTCGAGTAATAATGATAATAACTATAAAAATAAAAATAAAATTGTAGGTATGATCATAGGAAAACTAACCATTGCCAAGAGCAAACACCTTGGTAGTAATAACGGCAGACCCAACATAGACCTTCAATGTACTTCCAAACCTGCAAACACAATCCACATAACTTACTATTTTCTTAACATGATACTTAGCTTGTCTAGAACCTATGACAACAAGAAAAGAACTACAGGAAATACATTCAACATTATCACATGTATCAAATCAACATGATAATCAAACATCCAAAAATCAGCTCCCTGTGTGAATATGCATACAATTCATATATATATATATATATATATATATAGACAGACACATAGAAGTGGGAGCTTATGGTGCATTCTGGAATATTTTTATACAATGAACTTGGAAAATATTATTTTATTTTATTTTAAGAAGTATTTTAAAAATTGGTAAAAAGCCAAATAGAAATGATAACATATCTCCACTCCCCCATATCCTAATAGTTTATATATTTAAAAACAAATAGTCAGTTGTGTAAATGTCTTCTATCTTCAAATATAACTTAAATATCATCCTGTTTTCGTTCTCTTTCACTTCACCACACAATTAAGCCTCCAAAGAGAAAGAACAAATATTAGGATCCAGTATTATATTCTCAAAACCATGTAAAAATAGAACCACATACGATCTTACTCGAAACCTATTTATGTGCACACGTGTACAGTAAAGATTTAAAAGCAATGAGAACTTACCACATCCTTTTTAATTTTTTCAATCTCCTCCGGATTTGATACTTCAAACTTCTCAGCATAATACCTTTCTTTATATCCTGGCTCACCTAATTTAACCTAGAAAATTAGGAAACATAACATCTTGAGTGATAAAACTTACACTCTTGATTAATAAAAAGTACTGCACCAAGTACATTCTTCGCCCAGCTGATTACAATAACTGTGATAGTACCATGAGAACATCACAAAATTTATGCTGACAACAAGGCTTCCAAGTTAAAAGCAAACTTGCTTTCAATCTTTTAGTTAAATATAATATTCAAATAATGACGAACAATATCTACTACGACAAACATATGGCCGACTCCAAAGGTGAGCAAGAAGCAAAGACAAAGTTATCAAGAACTTACTAATGGCAAAAATTTATAATAGGTCTATTCAACAATTAGAAATCACTGCACATTATTTGAAGTAAATTTATAATGAATGAGCAATCATAATAAGACCTTGTCTTCAACTGGGGCCGATGGCTCTGGCAATGGCTCTTCAGATGATTCTCTTTTTGCTTTAAGTCTCATCTCTTCATTATACTCTGTAATCTGATAAACCATCAACATAACATCAGAAAAACTTTTAATTATGAAAGTATTAAATTTATATTTGTGTCGATATTATTATTACATAAACCAAAGGCAATCTACCCAACTCCAATTGTAAACAGTATATTCATGTATTTATTCATATTCCTTCCCATAAATGATATTTACTTCTCCACAGTGAAGATTTCTGCACTAATATTCATCAAGACCAATCCACTATATGTTATATGTCTTTTATTTATTTATTTATTTTATATCTTCTAAAGTTTATCAAATGACTATCAGGAAGGAAGGAAAGGGGAAAAAATAAAAGTCATTCTGGATGACTCCCAACCTCAGCAAGTCTAGTACATGACTAAACTTTCCCATGTAGTAATATGACACATGATCAGAGTATAAACTCCTAAAATTTTATTATTACATTGATTGATAATCAAGTTTAAAGTTTATCAATCTCTGACAGTTATGGCAGCAAAATACTGGCTAGACTTGAGTAAAGTTGTTCCTCAATTTTCACCTCAACCCACTGGTTTTCCATATACAACTTCTTAGTGTCATCAATTAGTTGCAAACACCTCAACTGAACTTTCGACTCAGCAAAGATTATATTTATCCCTCGCATATCCAGTAAGGCTTGGAAGAATTAAGCATGAGATCCAAGGGGGGAAAATGATCAGCACACGGCCATAAAAAACACTAAAGACAATATACCTAAACTCTTAACTCCAACATTCTCTCATGTTACCCAGTGATTAATAATTGCAATGGATTTCCAAACTATTTCCAAGGTGGGTTATCCAATATCTTGTACGTAGCATATTCTCTTCAACAGTATGCAAACATAGGTAGGTGCATATAGGTTCATATAGGTTTCAATATCACATTACAAAAACAGGTACTTTCAAAATAAAATGCTTGAACAGGTAAAGAGATCCAAGCATGGAAGAGTTTCACATCAAGTGTCAACAAATCAGAGTAATATGTATAAAAGTTTAATGATAATAGAAATACAAAACTATACCAAAGTCCATATCAAAATTGGCAAAGGCCATGACTTCCGATATCAGTTATAACCAAAAAGCTTTGGAAATTAATTAAATAAAATGAAAGGTTAGAATACCTGCTGTATACGAGTCCTCTTCTGAAAAATCTGATCTTCATAGACAGCGATTGACTGAATAAAATGCTCTACTCTATCCAACAAAACCTGAAGTTAATTTGACGTTAGTTACAATGACCACCATCCATCTTACTTATAAAGGGACAGTAAAGCTATTCTTTGGATAAAATTGCAAATGGAGTAGCTCAATAACGTCAACAGCATGAAAGAAAAAGAAAACAAAAAGCAACCTACTTCTTAAGAATAATTGCAGCAGACGACGTAACAAATGCTTTACAGCAAATAGAACAGAAAAATTACCTCGCCAGCATCGGTAAGATAACCACCCATGGTAGAGAACTCTCTTCTATAGACATGCATCAATAGGTTTATAGCACCCTGCAGTTTTATTATGTTCTCAAAGATTTAAGTACTAACAGGCCTCAAAACATTAAAAAAACCGAAAATGTTGCATTTTCAGAAAAAATGACCGCAAAATCACAATAAAATGAAAGTAATATTGATTATTAATTATCCTAGTATTCAAGTCAATAGGACTCACAGATTACTCACCTCCCTGATCTCTAATGTAGGCATATGAGGAAGAAAGTCATTGCCGACAAAGAAACACATAAAGACAAAATCATCCACTATTCTTTCAAAGTTTAATGCAAAGGGTGGATTAGGGATGTCCAGATCATATTGCAAATATTCTCGCAACACCCAGATGTTGAGAAACTGTTGGAGAAAACAAATAATTAAACCAAAAAATATATGAAAGGGGAAAAAAGGATAATAGGTTAATAATTGGAGTGCCCAAATTCAGACGTCATTTATCAGACCTGATATTTCTTCTTGTGAATTGGAATATCATCTACATTCCAATCTTCAGGATTGTCACCTAGCTTAGCGCGACAATCAGCTGCTAGATGGCCAGCCTGGCCACAAGCAAAACACTTCTCTTGCTGTCCAAAAGTGATCACCTACAGGATCATTTTACAGGAGTTACTGACATCCACACAAGTTAATTATAAGTAGAATCATAAATTCCATTCACAAGACCAACCTCTCTTAATATTGAAAAGTGAACCTCATGTGTGGCTAAAGACAACATTATCAAATCTGCATCCTAATTATTAAACCAAGAAAAAGAGAACTTATTAGGAGGGGAAAAGATCATATGAGCCTAACATGGTTAAATAAAAATGCAACTGCAAAAAAATATTGATAAAATATGACATAAAAGCTAAACAGACCAGGCCATATAGACAATGTCTTGTATTTGGATCAAAGCCAGGAAGGTTACGCTGTAATCGAATGTATGACATGATTTTGTGCTCTCCTTCACCGGGGACATTTGCATCAGAGAGTATAACCTTCAAACAACCACCCAAGGCAGTCCCATAAATAAACTTAAGAGAGACAAAGTATCCTGAAAGCAAGAAGCATATGGCAAAAAGAGATAGAAGGGATTACTCCACAGGCAAGGAAACATCCGATCTTAAGGTACATAGGAGAAAAGGACTGTTTAGTATATTGCCCATCACACCTTTGTAAACCGCCACCCAGGATTGTTGTTTAACCTCGACTGAATGTGGTACTGAAGAGCCACTGAGAGCACAGCCATAAATTCAGTGCCTGGTGTAATAACATTTGAATCGCACGTTTCCCGCTTCTCTTTAGGAGACAAGCAATGCCCAGCAGCCTCAAATTCTTCTCTTAATCTTTCTTCTTCTGCTTTCTGAAAAAACATTTGAAAAAGATATAATTCATACTGTTTGTTTCCATTCACTAAAATCCGTCTTTATAAGATAACAAGCTCTTACAGCCTCGGCTGCATCTTTGGCAGCTCTAAACCGCCTGGTTCGTTGCTGATTCATTTTAGCTCTTGGTGCAACTCCATCTAGAAAATAAATAGCAATCAGAACTACTCTCCCATGCACAACAAAGAATATGCAAAACTATAAACTCTAAAAGAATAAATCTTACCAATTGCCATGAAAAGAAGCTTTCTTGGTCGAACTAATGAAAATAAATGGTCAATGTAATCAAATATAGACTTAAACACTTCGTCATATGTAGAAGGTCCAGGCTGCATAATAAAATTCATCAGCAAGTGAAGATGACAATCAAAATTCATCTGCTCTAACAGGATGCATAACAAAAATACAATACTAAAACCTAACTATCACAACAAATATACCTTTAACTAATTCTAATTAGTTAGTTTCTTACCCTTCAATATTATGTAGTAGAAATGTTCCAAGTTTAACCTATCCTAGTTTCTAGTTCATTATAAAAGGTCTATTCTATCAGCCAATGCTAGAAACCATAATCTATTGAACTCAGCAACCTTCACTCAGTAACATGTAGACATAAAATTAAATCAGTACCACCAAATCAAACCAGATGAAATGCTTTATAGAAAAATAAAGCATCATGCATTACTAGAATAAAAATTTCAAAAAAGAATACAAAATTCGAAAAGCTACAAGAGGTTGAGGTGGTGATGATAACGATGAGTAATACGATACCTTGCCTTCAGGATGGAAACAAGGATGAATAATTCCGTTCATATCAAGATAAAGATTATCGAATTCCAAGCCGTTGGGATTAGGTTTGGAGACATCCACCGAGCGAGCGGCTCCATTAGCGTCAACTCCTGGCTCTTCCTCTACCACATCAACAATCGATAACGGATACCGATCAGCTAACCACCTGTAGAACGCCGGCACTCCCATGTCCGCCGACCGGTTCGATCAATATTTTCTTTTTCTTTTTTTTTTAAAAAATATATATTTTTCTTAAATAAATAAAAACAAAAATGAAGATAGTTGGAGTCCAGATCTGCGTGCTGAGGGAAGACGGTGGGATGGTGTACGGTATCTAGTAGGTGGAGGATTGTCAGAATACGAAAATGCCCCTATGCCTTATTTATGTAGTTGGCGTTTAGGCGCTGTAATCGAGTCGTGTTGGGGATCGCGCGCTTGATCGGGTGGCCTTTGGACTTATATGGTGGTGTTTGTTTATGGGGATAGAACTGATCGGATTAGGAACGGAACTGATCGGTTCGAGAGCAAGCTACCTATGCCTTTTACTTCGCTTAAGTAGTTTGAAGCACAAATTTAATTGTGAAAAGTATATCTAAGTGCTACTAGATTTTTAGTGTCCATTTGCTATGGCTTCTGTGAGCATATTTTTAGTAGATTTTTTTTTTTTCATAATAGATTGGAAATAGAATTTTGAAAAATAAAAGTTTAGTAATTTGATTACTGTAAATCTAAAAATTTACGGTCAGTATGTCGAAAACCACGCTTCCCTTTTTATTTCTTTCCTAAGATTTGATAGTCCTGAATTGATTTCTACAACATGGTTGTAAGCAGTTCGTAACACCTGTTTTTACATCAAACCAGACCTCTTTTTATAGAGTTCCAGTCAAGCGCGCGAAGATCGTCGTCGTGGACCTCCAGGCGCTTTGCAGTCTTTCGTGCGCTAAGATACGGCAGTGGACTCTCTCAACGAGCGATATGCCCTTTTTACTCTTATTACATACGTTATCTCCTCGTGCTTATCTTGCGCACGCCATGCCTTCTCGCTCGTAGGGTGTGCTATGCCATCACGCTTGTCTTGCGCGTGTTACTCTGATTCCTACTTCCTCTGCACGCGTTAATACTTGTCCCTTACAGAAATCCCTCATTGCTCTTTCATGAGAATTTTTGGAAGAGCAATGTAAAGTATGGCAATCTTCATGGCACAGCTCGTCTAGATCAACTTTGTGTGCGGCCACCATTCGCGCCCGCATGCTGACTGTATCTCTGTCAATCAAGGATCACAACACGCTCTTGGATAATTTGGGAAATTATCTTCTCTGGGCATCTACGAGGCCAAGTACGCCTGCTCTCGAATCCCCTGCTTGAGTTTTGGAGTCCATGCTTGTTTTTATTTGATTTTGTCCCTACGACTGTACGCTAACTAGCTTTTTATTCAGATTGTATCAATGTCATCATGTCTAACTCTTTCAAGTACTTGGCAGCCCAAGATATCTATAGGATGCTCTTAGTTTAAAAAGACACGAAGAAAGAGTCTAACTAGGGTAGCGCCCCTATTCTAAAAGAGCTCACGAATCCTCAATCCCCATTGATTCGCAAGCGCATGTGGAAGCATGGTTCGGAGCGATGCAACTGAAAATCTTCATGTCTAGTGCGGGTGAACTTTGGAAGCTCACCCCCTTCACTTCTATCGCGATGCGATCACTCATGACTTCAAAGTTCGTCATACTGGGCGGAGATCTGTTTCTTTTTCCCTTCCCCATTTGTTTGTTCCTCTTTTTTTTTTTTGTCTTTCATGATTCTGCAGAGTAGCACCAGAGAACGGCGGAGCGTGCAATGTCCCTAGCAAAAGAACTAGAATCTGCCTAGCAGCATGCTGCGGGCCTTGCCATCTTGGAGCAGGAGTTGAAATTTGGGAAGGTCGATTTGGGCAAGATCGTTTTCCAATGTTCAATTGTTGCCGAGAGCTTGGATATATGGAAATCCGAGGCGATCCTTTTCTATATACTGTTGCGATTTTGTTTTCGTGCACGTTTTTCGTGGTCACTGGTACGGCTGAATCTTTGCGCGGTAGGTATGTACCCTTAGCGTGCTCTTTTCAAGTCTTTGGGACTTGATCGAAATTTTACACGGTAGGCATATAGACCTTAGTACGTGCTTTTCGGGGTCATTGGGACTTGGTCGAAATTTTACGCGGTAGACATTTGGGCCTTAGCGTACGCTTTTCGGGGTCGTTAGGACTCTGCCAAAACTTTACGCGATTGACATCTGGGCCTTATTGTGTGCTTTTTCGGTCCTTGGGACAATCAAAATTTTGCACGGTAGGCATCTGCGCCTTAGTCCGCGCTTTTCGGAGTCCCAATGACTTGGCCAAAATTTTTTGTGGTAGGCATCTGAGCCTTAGCGGGCATTTTTTAGGGTCCTTGAAATGACCAAAATTTTGCGCGGTAGACATCTGGACTTAGTGCGCGCTTTTCATTGTCGTTAGGATAAGACTAAAATTTTGCATGGTAGGCATTTAGGCCTTAGTGCATGTTTTTCGAAGTCGCTAGGACGAGGCCAAAATTTTATGCGGTAGGCATCTGGGCCTTAGTGTATGCTTTTCGGAGTCCCTAGGACTTGACCAAAATTTTACGCGGTAGGCATGTGGGCCTTAGTGTGCACTTTTCGGGGTCCTCGAGACGACTAAAATTTTGCGCAGTAGGTATTGGGGTCTTAGTGCGCACTTTTCGGAGTCACTAGGACGAGACTGAGATTTTGTGCGGTAGGTATCTGGGCCTTAGTATGCGCATTTTGGAGTCGCTAGGACGTGCCGAAATTTTATGCGATAGGCATCTGGACCTTAGTGCGCGCTTTTTGGATTCTCTAGCACTTGACCAAAAATTTGCGCGGTATGCATCTGGGTCTTAGCGTGCGCTTTTCGGGATCCTTGAGACGACCAAAATTTTGCGTAGTAGGCATCTGGGCCTTAGTGTGCGCTTTTTCGGATCCTTGGGATGACCGAAATTTTGCACGATAGGCATCTGGGTCTTAGTGCGTGCTTTTCATAATCGCTAGGACTAGACCAAAATTATGAGCGGGAGGCGTATAGGCCTTAGAGCGTGCTTTTCGGAGTCCTTAGAACTTGGCCGAAATTTTGCGTAGTAGGTATATGGGCATTAGGGTGCGCTTTTTGGGGTCCTTGAAATGACTGAAATTTTTCACAGTAGGCATCTGGGCCTTAGATGCACTTTTCAGGGTCCTTGAGACGACCAAAATTTTGCGCGGTAGGCATCTGGGTCTTAGTGCACACTTTTCAGAGTCGCTAGGATGAGACCAAAATTTTGCGTGATAGGCATTTGGGCCTAAGTGTGCGCATTTGGCCGAAATTTTGCGCGGTCTTAGGACTTAGGCTTTTTGGCCTAAGTGTGTGCATTTCGCGCTTCAGAGGCATCTAGCCTTTATCTGCGCATTTCGCGCTTTGGAGGCATCTGGGCCTTAATGTGCGCATTTTGCACTCTAGAGGCATCTGGGCCTACTGCGCGCTTTTCGGAGTCACTAGAATGAGATCAAAATTTTGTGCGGTAAGCAGTTGGGCCTTAGTGCACGCTTTTCGGAGTCGCTAGGACGAGACCGAAATTTTGCGCGATAGGCATCTGGGCCTTAGTGCGCGCTTTTCAGAGTCTAAAGGACTTGGCCAAAATTTTACACGGCAAGCATCATGGCCTTAGCGTGCCATTTTCTGGATCCTTGAGACGACCAAAATTTTGCGCGGTAGGCATCTGGGCCTTAGTGTGTCTTTTGAGTCCTTGGAACGATAGAAATTTTGCGTGGTAGGCATCTGGGCCATAGCGTGCGCTTTTTGGGTCTATGGGACGACCAAAATTTTACGTGGTAGGCATTTGGACTTTTTTTCGTGCGCTTTTCGAGGTTGCGGAGACTTGTTCAAAATTTCGCGCTCTGGAGGCGTTTGGGCCTTTTTCGTGCGCTTTTCGGGATCGCGGATACTTGTCCGAAATTTTGCGCTTTAGAGGCGGGCCTTAATGTGCGCATTTCGCGCTTCGGAGGCATCTGTGCCTCAGTGTGTGCATTTCGCGCTTCGGAGGCATCTGGGCCTTTTTCATGCGCTTTTCGGGGTCGTAGAGACTTGTCCGAAATTTCGCGATTTGGAGGCATCTGGGCCTTTTTCGTGCGCTTTTCGGGGTCGCAGAGACTTTTCTGAAATTTCGCATTCTTTTGTGTTCTGAAGTACTCTTTTGAGTACCCAAATCCCAAGCTGAAACATCAATTCTTTTAGCCTTTTATGTACTGTCTTGTCATTGACGCCTGGTAGGATGTGAACTTTTATTGGCAACTTCCATTTCTCCTTTAGAGTGTCTTTCTCAAATTTCATGATCTGATGATTTTGTTCTTTGCTTAAGTCTTTGTGTTTTAAGGGTAATGTCCTTTTTACTGGAAGCATTGCCTCCGTGGACTTCATAGGTGTGTTCCGCCTTCCCATACGGTTCCTATTACATATTATATGGTCCTCAGGATCGGTCTGTCTATTGTACAGACTACAATACGGCATAGTGAACCTACTGGATATGGGTATTTCGAAGATCCAATCTGCGAAGGGACCATCGACATATCTGGTGATTGTCTATCTCAACAGGATTGTTTTCTTTCCCGACAGTTTATTGACTAATTCCATTATCTCTTCAAGTTTCTTCTCATTACCAGCAAATCTTTCTTCACATGACTTGTAATGGGTACGTGTGGGTTGGATTCATCCTCCGTTTCCCTTCTTAACTTTATTATGTTCTTAAAGTTCTCGTCGAATTCCCTTGATGGCGAAGTATTCATGTCTCTTATGGCGGCTAAGTTGGATATGTCTTTTCAAGATCGAGGCTTGCTTGTCGTTGTCGGCTTTGATTTTTCGGCATCCGGTATCTTTCTTGCTTCCAACAATACGCTAATCTTTCTCACCATCCGGTCTTTTTCTTCTAATTCTGCCTTGAGTTGTTATTTGTTGCTCCGGCATCAGTTGGTGTTCTTCTCACGATGATTGTTCTCCATGTATAGATAATTCTTCCATACTATCAGGATCCTCACAGACGGCGCCAAACTATAAATCAAAAAATCTACATTTAGGATGTCGAAAACCACGACTCCCTTTTTATTTCTTAACTAGGGTTTGATAGTATTGGATTGATTACAGAATGATTGTAAGCAGTTCGTAACACCCATTTTTACATAACCAAACCCCTTTTTATTGGTTCCAGTCTCCTTTATTTGGTCGAATTAAATCTCCATTTCCTGTTTGGACTATTTTTCTTGATTGGGTTGGACTAAGTCTCATTTTCCTATTCTGAATCCTCTTTCTGATTGGATCTTAACTTATCATTTTCAGGAAATCTTCTTTGACGCGGAATCATCCACCGCCATTCTCACTTATCGGTCAAGCGCGCGAAGATCGTCGTCGTGTACCTCCGGGCGCTTTGCAGTCTTTCGTGTGCTAAGATACGGCAGTTGACTCTCCCAACGAGCGATATGCCCTTTTTACTCTTATTACGTGCGTTATTCCTTCGTGCTTATCTTGTGCACACCATGCATTCTCGCTCGTAGGGTGCGCTATGCTTTCACGTTTGTCTTGCGCGCACTGCTCTGATTCCTACTTCCTCTACACGCGTTAATATTTACCTCTTACAGTTATCATTAAAAATAGTATTTATCAATTTTAAAACGTTTGGAAATATCGTTTTTAAAAATACACTAAGGTATTATAATTATTTAAAGGATATTAGATATAATTATTTAGACAATAAAAATATAAATTTCAAAATAATAAAAGATTTGAAATTATATCATGTATATTATTCATCTCAAGTTCTTGAACTTCGCCCAGAAATAGATCATTACTATTACCGTATGATTTGAACTCTTAATTCTATTTGGATGAACTCAAATAAATATATAGAGAATTATTGAAACAATTACAATCTTTATAGAGGGATTGTTTGAAATATGAGATTGAAGAAGAGAGAGAATGTCTTTATTCTGTGTTTATTATAAGAAAGGTAGAGATTTAGTTTTATGTTGTTGGCGGCTTTAATGGTTATTGGAATCAGGTAAATTTCAATTTTTGTTAAATATCAATTTGCAAACTTTAATTGTTCAATTAATAGGGAATTTGTTAGATTCATTGATAAATTTGCATGGTCCGATGTTAAATAAATGGGAAACTTGGAAGTAGTATTGCAATTTAGTATATTTATCGAAATAGAGGATTTGATTTGAGTTATATAGTAAGTGTTGTTTGATGGGCATGGATGAGTTAAAGCTGCTAAGCAGTAGAGTAATTTGGTGAAGATGTAACATTATTTTCTCATTTAATTCGATTTAAAAATTTTAAATTTTAAAGTATAAAAATATAAACAGTGAAAATACCTAATTGTCTCTATCTGTTTGAGTGTCATTCATACAACTAACGGTCATAAATAGTAAAACTAACGGCAAAATGGAAAATTGATGGAAAATGAAACTTATGATTTTTTTTGAATTCAACAAACGTACATTTTCTTTTTATTTTTAATTTTTAAAATTAACCCTTATAATATCTACACCAGGCAACTACCCTCTTTGACAATTCAAACAATTTTCAATATAAAGACAATACAATTTTTCAAAAATTGTATTTTCCTTTCCACTTGATTGTCAAAAATATTCGAAAATTTACCACTTTAAAAATAATTTAAAACAACCCCACTTTCAAAGTGAGGAGTGGTTTGCAACTTTGGATAATGTTTATATGATTTTATTTTATTTTTACCTTATTTCACTAATTGCATTAAATATTTATTTTTATACCGTCATTATTAACTACTCATTAAATTAGTTTATTTCTATTTAAAATAATTTTTTTAATTTTAATTTTTAATTAAATAATATGTTTAATTTTTTTTATTTTTAATAAAAAATCCAAAATAAATATGAATTTATTTTATTTTTAAAATTAAATAATATATTTCAAATATATTCACTATACAATTATAGGCCACTTTGATAGAGTTTGCAAAATTAAAATTTGATTTTCACTCCATAAGCCATTCATATACTGTAAGCATAATTTATCGACTGTGAGCGTAATTCACAGCATCTGTGAATTGTAAATATTGAAGGGTATTTTGGAAAACTTGATCTATA
The DNA here is from genome assembly GCA_031304145.1 of Cardiospermum halicacabum. Lineage (NCBI taxonomy): Eukaryota > Viridiplantae > Streptophyta > Magnoliopsida > Sapindales > Sapindaceae > Cardiospermum > Cardiospermum halicacabum. The sequence goes on along the minus strand of CM062389.1, from coordinate 36,215,296 downwards.
GAGTTAAAACTAATAATTGTATTTTAAACTTTAAAAAGTTCATTTGAAAGAATTTTCACCATGTTATTTGTAATGAAAGATTCAATTTTCTTTTTAAAAAATATAATCATGTTACTTTTTATTTAAATAAATCAAATAAAAATAAATTTCATTTTATTTGATTTTTTAATTATAAAATATTATTTTCTTATTTAATTAAAATAAATTATATATATATTTTTAATTTTTTAGTTAAAAATAATATATTTTAAATAGATTATTATATTTATAAATATAAAATATTTTTTAAAAATTTTATATAAAAAATTCAAAATAAATATAAATTTAGTTCATATATTATTAACTTAAAAAATAAAATGAATAAATTCATATTTATTTTAAGTTTTTTAATCATAACGAATAAAATTAAAACATATTATTTAATTAAAAATTAAAAAAATAAATTTATTTTTATTAAAAATAAAATAATTTAATAAATAATTAATAATAATCGTATAAAAATAAATATTTAATATCATGGGTGAAAACAAAGTAAAATAGAGTAAAACCAGCTACTTATTAAAATTTCGAATTATTCTTGAAAATAAGAATTTTTCGAATTACTTTCTTTCCAAAAATGCCCCCAACCAACAACATTTACCTTTCAAAATTAGGTTCAGTTAAATACCGCCAAAAATAATTCCCAACGTGTGATCAGTTTGTTAAAATAGAACAGTTACGTCAGCACGGAGAAATTGTGCGCACGCAAAACGACACTGCTGTAGTGTATACAAACCTCTCACTTTCATTCTCTCTCTACTCATGGAGGAACAGAGCTTGGACGAAAGACTGCTACCACTCTCAGAAGATGCTGATAATTCTCCAGTCACAGCTGCTGTTATTTTCAGCACCTCTGTCGCCTTGTGCCGTTACTTCATCGTCGGAGGCAGTGTAAGTTGCCAAAAACATTTGTAATTAGGTTTAATCTAGTACTCCAAACGACAATTGTTTGCTTGTTTGTATATTGTTTGTTAGTGTGGATACTCTTCGCCTGCTGAATCAGGAATCATGGAGGATCTTGGCCTCTCAGTCGCTGCTGTATGCTGACATAGTTACTTGCTTTATTTTCTTCTTGTTAGGTTTAATTTAATTGAAATTGTGATTGATTTTATTTTTTCGTTTATGTGTAGTATTCTGTTTTTGGTTCCGCATTGTCAGCCGGATCTCTGTTAGGTTCATTAGTAAATGGAAAAATAGCAGACTTAAATGGTCGAAAATTTGTAAGTTTTTAGGATTTGAGTATTGTAATTTCTAGTAAATTTGGAGTGATATATTGATCTTGTGATGCAGGCAATGTGGTTATCTGACTTATTCTACATCATTGGATGGGTCATAATTGTATTCTCAAAGGTTTGTTTGCTTAGACATTTCAACCTTTTTTTTTCATGAAGTTTGCTTGGTTATTAATGCTTGTTTGAAGGAAGCATGGTTACTGGATCTTGGAAGAGTGTCACATGGAATTGCAAATGGAATTTCTAGTTATGCGGTAACTGAGTTGTCAACTTTTTAGGTGATTATGTGTGATTCATGCATTACTAAATATCTGAATCTTTGCACAATCTAGGTACCTATATATGTCTCAGAAATTGCACCTAAGAATATCCGAGGTGCATTAACAGCAGCTTATATGGTATATTCTTTACTGACTTTGGGGACAAATTAGATTATGATTGAGTTTGTTTTGGTGTTTACACGACTACTTTTTGAAGTGTATAGGTAATGTTCTCATTCGGATTTTCAGTTGCATATGTGGTTGGGATTGTTGTTTCGTGGCGCAGACTGGCTCTAATATGTAACACTTCATCTTTCCATCTTTCTGTGTTGTATTTGTTTCTAGTAAGTATAGTTAATACTAACCTTCATAATTACTTATTTCAGTTCTTGCTCCATGCTTGGTGCAAGTTTGTGGTACATTCTTTATTCCTGAATCACCTAGATGGCTGGTGAGTCTTGTTTGAATTTATTATTCTTGGGAAAAGATTCTCCATTATGCATAAGATGGTGATAATTGACTGGTACATGTTCATGCAGGCTAAGGTTGGGCAGACTAGGGAAGTAGAGGCCAATCTACAACTTCTTAGGGGAAAGAATGCTGATATTTCTCATGAGGTGGCTAGCATCAAAGTAAGTACCGCTTCTATTTTCAAATTTGGATTGCAGATTGTTGATGCGGAAAAATGGATCAAAATTTAAGCATATCTTATTGAATGTTTGTTAAACAAAGTACCTAAAAGTCATGGTTAAAGCATTGGTTTGATTGTTTGGTTGTCTGTATAAGTATGATTTGAGTATCTGAATTAGTTGGGGGCATAAGAGGCTTCTTTACATTAGCTGGAGTCAAACTCGGAAGATACTCGAGCTCTGACTACAACCACTTTCACTTGGTTCTGTGTTAAGGCTTTGTACATATTCTCTCAACCAAAACATCATGACTATTTTAGACATTTGAGGTTATGGACATGTCAAAATGTCAGTGCCCCAAAACGTCTTTTCATTTTCTTTTGGTCTTGTATTCTAAGCATTCTAGAATATAAAGCTCGATTGTTTAGCTGCATTTCATATGGACCCATTATTTTCAAGGGTTGATACTACTTACATGTGCGAAGTGGAAACTATGGCTAATACAGTTACCCTAGTCAAACAGGATTACACACAGGCTTGTCAGGAACTTGCTGAAGACAAATTTATTGAATTGTTCCAGTACAAATATGCTTATTCACTTGTGGTGAGTCTTTCAAACTGCATAAATCAAAGATACAACAAATATGTTGTATGTGATGTTTTTTTTTTTTAATTTTTTTAATTGAGATTGGTTCTTAGAAAACCTATTTGTTTATTAAGGTTGGTGTTACACTGATGGGTCTATCACAATTAGGAGGATTCTCAGCAGTTGGTTTCTGTGCTAGTTCCATTTTTGATAAAGCGGGTAAGCTCAAAACTTCTTTACTATAAATTGGAAAATACCGAATGTTCTCTTGAATTATAAAGTATGAAAATCTTAGAAAGTACTATGGCATGATGATCTTTGTCACATGAAAGGCTTTTCCAGCGGTGTTGGGACTGTTTCAATGGCTGTTATTAAGGTGCTTGCTTGAGTGATTACAAATTCAGAATGACTTTTCGTTTATGCAGATTACGTTGATGCCATTTTATACTTGTTATGCAGATTCCATCTTCTGTCTTATCAGTTCTTTTAGTTGATAAATATGGAAGAAGACCTCTGCTTCTGGTTAGAATAATGACTATTCTCTTCAATTCTGTTGTGGTGTCCTTTGATCATTAGGTGGAAATTTAACACAGCTATTAATTTTTTTTATTCAGATTTCTTGTCTAGGAATGTGCTTGTTTTCCTTCCTCATAGGCTTGTCGTTCTGCTTTCAGGTTTCTTCCATCCTGAAATCTGAAATGAATTTGTACTACCTATAAAATAATGATCCTTGGCTGAAAATTTTTGATTATTAATGTAGGATGCTTGGAAGGACATTGCTTCCATATTGGCATTTATTGGGATATTGGTAATAATACTACTATGTTCTTGAAGAACAACACTCCCAAGAATAAAGTAGTAAGATTCATTCAATATTTATGCAGGGCTTGAGTGTAAGTTATGTGAGTGGCATGTCAAGTATACCATCTGTAATGATGTCTGAGGTAATTGATTCTTCCAAGTTCTATTTCTTCTCTTAGCTCTTTTTAATAACATGTGAAACTCTAATTATGGAGATAGATTAGATTGAAAATTAACTTTTATAACCGCTTTCAGATATTTCCAATGAATATTAAGAGTTCGGCCGGAAGTCTAGCCATTTTCGTCAGCAATTTATGTTCTTGGATTGCTTCTTACTCGTTCAACTTTTTGATGGATTGGAGCTCTATAGGTACATAAATCATACAAATGCATTGACAAATCATTTTGAAAATTTACCTGTTCATAATCATTTTGAAATTTGGTCAGGAACCTTTTTCATACTAGCTGGAATATCCAGTTTTAGTGCCACTTTTATTGCCATGTTAGTACCAGAGACTAAAGGAAGAACACTGGAAGAAATACAAGCATCCATGATTGATCACCCTCTATAATAACAACAAATAGATTTCAATCAAGTATCAATCTTTCCTTCTAATTTTTCTTCTCTCTTGATCTTTCTGTTCTTTTTTACATACATGGAATTTAAGGTGGGCTTGGACCTGTTGTATCAATAAATAAGATTGGGTCTCTATAGTAATATTGAGAGCCCAATATTATTTTCTTATTGTTTAAACTGAAATTATTTATTTTATTTTTATAAAAACGACGAGATAAGGTTTCCAGAAAGAAAAGTAATTCAGAAAAATCCATTGAAGATACTGGTGGATCACACCAGTATCATTACAACTAATTCATCATATCTTAAAGATAACTTTATACTATTACAATAATTTATTTGACTTTAATAATTGAAATATATATATATATATATATATAAATTAATTGTTTCTTTAAGTATATTGAGTTATCATACATAATAGTATTTTTTTTAAAATTAAAACAATAATAAAAGAAATGAAAGCCGGCTCTTGAATGATGGAAAAGTCAAATACAAGACAAATTTTACAAAATAAAGTGGGACAAATCTTCATAGAATTTCAATGTCTACACAGTCACATGTCTGTACTTATTCGACACATTACTTTATTAATTTTAGTCAATGGAAGTGCAGATCTATATCTAATTTTAAATAGGTTGTGGCATATTTAAGTCACAGTTAAAGATAAATATCTTGTTTTTAAAATTCGGAAAAAATAAATAAATAACAAAACTGTAAACAATATGGTAGAAATTAACATCTATGCATTTGTCATTTTTTAATTTTTTTAAAAAAAAATTAAGTTCAGTACATATATTTATTAACATTCAAACGAACAAAACAAATTTGGTTGCTTTACCCAATTGTAAACTGTTCTATCTTTTTCACATTCACTACACCACACATTTTTTTGTCACCAATATCTCCAAAACAGGCACATTGACTGACCACCAAAACCAAGAGAAAGTCTACCAAATAAAGATAAGATATATATAGAAACTATATTGTTAAAAATATAAACATTTTACTATTTGTGTGTGATTTAATTGATAATATTTACATTTTCTTTATTTATAAATGTGAATGACATATAGATAAGAAATCATAAAAAGCAATAAAAATAAAAAATAAAAAGAACTTCAAGAGAAGCTATAAAAAGAAGAGGTAATCAATTGCAATTACCTTAACCAATAAAAAACAAACATATCTCTTCTTCTAACAACTCCATTATTCTTTAATCTTATTAATTAAGTTAATTAATTGGTAAAAAAATATATTATTAAATTCAATATCTATAAAATTATATTTTGATAATACAAAATTAAATAAATAAATATCAAGAGAGTTTGTCCGTTTTTTCCATTGATTTTATAGGTGTGTAGTCTACTAAATCAATAGTTGTAATTGTCATTTGCGTTTGGCTTAGTTCTCGACATATTCACTCGGTGAGTGTTTTTGAAGCTTTCGTTTATCACTACTTTCAAAGTTGTCTATTTTGTGTTTGGTGAGTGTTCAATTGTTTTGAATAGGGAGGGTTTTTTGGTTTGATTGTTTGAAACTGTTAACTGAAGAGACAATAGGTTTCTTCAACTTGGGTATGTTGTATAATCGTGTTCTTTGATTCTTGATTGGTGAAAGTTTTTATCTTTCTTTTGTTCTGATGGCTTTTTTAGATTCCATCAACTGGATTGACTTGAGATACAAAGGAAAGCTGAAAGCTTTGTTTGTTCTCTTTTGTTGTGTCTGAGTGTGTTGGTTTCATTTTGATCTGCTGATAGCTCTATGGCTTTGAATGTTTTTACAGTGTGTTTTGAGCAAGTATGGCTGGGGAAACTAGTAAGATTGCTAAAGATGTGACTGAAGTAAGCTATGTTCATTATTGTTTTCATTTGTTGAAACTGCTGATTTGGTTTAAAGTTATGTAGATTGTTCACTCTTATTGATTGGTTTGTTTCTTACTTGGTGTAGTTGGTTGGTAACACACCATTGGTGTATCTCAACCATATTGTAGATGGTTGTGTGGCTAAAGTTGCTGCCAAGTTGGAGATGATGGAACCCTGTTCCAGTGTCAAAGATAGGTATTGTTAATTTGATATCATTAGGGTCTTTGTACAATCTCATGGCCCTTTAATCCTACTCAGCTTGTTTTAATGGCTTGTTTTCAGGATTGGGTATAGTATGATTGCAGATGCTGAGGCGAAGGGTCTCATTACTCCAGGCGAGGTTAGTGATTGAATCATCTCTGTCCAAAATGGAGTATGATTTTCATATACATTATCATTTTGCTCTTCTCGAAATAGTTTGTGAGATGTTACATATTTGTATAGCTATCAGACTATGAATTTATGATCTAAGCCTTCCTTGCATCAATTTAGCATTTGTAATTACTGATATATTACTATCTGAACTGTATAGCTATCACACTATATGAATTTATGATCTAAGCATTCTTTGCATCAATTTAGCATCTGTAATTACTGATATAGTATTGATTACTATCTGAACTGTTTAGCGTAGAAACTTTTAATTTTCTTGAGCAATGCTGTTCTTCATTTGTTCTGTAGAGTGTCTTGATTGAGCCTACAAGTGGCAATACTGGCATTGGACTGGCATTCATGGCTGCTGCTAAGCGTTACAAATTGATTATCACCATGCCTGCTTCAATGAGTCTTGAGAGAAGAATGGTTCTCCGAGCTTTTGGTGCTGAGCTTGTTCTTACCGATCCAGCCAGGGGTATGAAAGGGGCTGTTCAGAAGGCAGAAGAAATAAGGGACAAGACACCCAATTCGTTCATTCTTCAGCAATTTGAAAATCCAGCCAATCCAAAGGTAATGTTTTATGTTGAATTCTTTGGGTTCATTTGCTAGTTAATTGGTGAAATTTACATCTTCCATATTTATCTGTACAGATTCACTATGAGACTACTGGACCTGAGATCTGGAAAGGCACAGGTGGGAAAGTTGATGGTCTAGTTTCTGGTATAGGGACTGGTGGAACTGTTACGGGTGCTGGGAAGTATCTGAAAGAGCAAAATCCTGATATCAAGGTTGGAATATGCTTTTCTTGATATAGATGGGGGAATACATTCAACTTTAGTTTTTTGATTGTGTTTTGATCTAGATATTTTTCTTACATTTCTGTCGACTTTGTGTTTAGTTGTATGGTGTTGAACCAGTTGAAAGTGCAATATTGTCTGGAGGGAAACCTGGTAATTCATGATCTTAACATGTTTTGGATTGTTTATTTTCATTTGCAATATAGTATTAGTTAATGACTTCATAAATATGTGGTAACATTTTGTTTTGTTATTCTAACTTCTTTTCCAATACACTATGGAATGTTGAAGGCCCCCACAAGATTCAAGGAATTGGTGCTGGCTTCATCCCTGGAGTTTTGGACGTCAATTTACTAGATGAAGTTATTCAAGTAAGCTTTGAAACTATTTCATTCTCAATGTGGGGTTGTTTACATATGATACTGTTCGCATATTCAGCCATAGGCGTAGATGTAGTAAGCAATGAGGAGTACCTGAAGGAAATGTCTATTGCATTTCTTTCAGGTACTAGATGACACTTGATATGATAATGATACATTTAAACACCTTTAAATAGGTTTTTTTAAAGCTCTGCTGCAATAGGTTTGTTTTCTGTAGTTTGGTGTTCTTCAATGGAAACCTACGTTTTGAATTTAATGATTTTGCATCATAATCTACTATGAGATGCATATAACCCACTTCTGCGGTGACGACTTGAATTTTGATTTCTTTCATCTTCAAGACTATAATTGGTGATGAAAACTGAAGAACAAGATTGGCTTGACAGGTATCAAGTGACGAAGCTATTGAAACTGCTAAGCAACTTGCACTGAAAGAAGGATTGTTGGTAAGTTTGATTTTTGGTGGTACCTTTGTCTATTAATGAAACATTGATGTATGCAATCGTTATGTTACATCAAAATTGCTTCTGTATTCCCATGGTAATTGTGAAAATGTACTCTAGGTCGGGATATCATCTGGTGCTGCGACAGCTGCTGCAATCCGCGTGGCTAAGAAGCCTGAGAATGCTGGAAAGCTTATTGTTGTAAGTTCAATGTTCTTTAGAAACTAACCTAAACATATTATAATTTTTCCAAGACATATCATGTCACTAAAGGATGATAAATATCTAGTTGCGAATTGGTCAGAACTTGTTTTCTCACATTTCTCACTCGTATAAGAATGCCATGCAACCGATAGCAATTTCTTCGCACCTGTGGCTATCAATCTGTTGAATGTTGTCTTTCAAATTTTATCTTCTAGCTGATAGACCCGTTAATTTTACTAGTAACCTGAAATATCTCTGGTTTTTATATTTCTGGTTTTAATTAAACTGTTCTTATGCAGTCACTTTAATAACGTAATTATTTCCTTAAATGAAATTCTGATATTCTAAATTGTGAACCCTCGCCAGGTGGTCTTCCCCAGCTTCGGAGAGCGATACCTTTCATCGGTCCTGTTCGAATCCATTAGAAAGGAAGCTGAAAGCATGACCTTCGAACCTTAAGCTTTTCATATCATCTGCAATCAAGCAAGTTTGGACCTAGATTGGCTGGCTCTTTATAGTTTCTCATGATCATGTCAACGAAGATATGTTGTTCCAGTTCTTAGATGTTTGTTTACGAATAACTTTTACATAAAATCCCGAACCGCAATCTGTATTTGCTTTGATCGAATAAAGTTTGAAACGTTCCTTACATTAATACATGCACAGAATTGATGGTCACAAATATGTCGTGTACGATTTCACATAATTTTCTAACCGAAAAGATTTGGAGAATTAGTATTGAGGGGTCGCGCGTACGCATCCCCAGCTACCAGAAATTATGACGTACAGTCTCCACAATGGGAGATGTTAGGCCGGTGCACCTCCTCATTTGTGCAATGGAAGCCACCCACCTAGGCCATGGGCCTTAATGATCACCCATAGACCCCGTCCAGGTATGTAAGTTTTAACAGAAGATCTTTCATTGATATATATACCCTCTCACTTCTCGCTCCTTTTTTCTTCTCAACCGATGTGGTACATTGCTATCCGATAGTTCCTTTTACTTCCCTATTGTGTATATGTGATCTTATCATCACCGCTTGAGATTTCATTTTACTCTAATTATTTGCGGTTTGATGGAACTGTAGGTGGACCTTTTTTGGTGTCTTTTAGGTCTAGTGAGTGGTTGTACTAAATGTGTCTTCTTGTCATCAGAAAGGATTTTACCAATTATGGGTTGCCACTTGGCTTTATTTGTCAGTCACATGCGATGCATTACCAATACAGATTATTGTTTCTTTATTTCCTTTTATGGAATACCTAAAAGTCTCTTGATTCAAGAATTTCTTCACATCACACCACCTGGTTATCTTTTCCGTTAAAATACAATTCATAATGTATAAAAATACACTTGTGTTAACACAATTATTTTAATAATTTACACGATATGTTAACACAATTATTTTAATAATTTACACTAAATAATTACTCATTCGATTCGTAGTAAAGTGTAAGTCATGGAGCCAGAAGCCCGCCCATGAACACTAGATCTGGACTAAACGGGCCTTACATAAAAACAGTACTACTCGTAGGCCCATCGAAACAAAAATTGAAACTGATATTGAGTAGGGGCCGCGCGAACGCAGGCCCCCGCTGCCACAAATTATGACGTAGGCTCTCCTACTTTGAGGAGACCTTAGGCGGGTGCACCTCCGAAGTGCAATGGAGGCCACCAACCTAGGCCATGGGCCTTCCTGATCGCCCATTGACCCCGTCCAGGTAAGTATATTGCAACGTTGCAACACCCTCTTTATTTATACCCACACCCCACTCTCTCTCCTTCTTCCTTTTTCCGATGTGGGAATCCTAAACACTCATCTTATACCATTCCTTTGCAACCCTGCAGTGTCTGATCTACCCATCAAATTCCAAGCTCAAACCACATGTTATTCATGAACAAAGTAACATAAACAAAGCTGATGTGAAGATAATTGGCCGTGTTTACATGTCTTGCAAACACCTTCTTTCGTTGTGCTTCACTGAAAAACTATGAAATTTTCAAGGTCTGCTAACAGAGAAACTGCAACTTCAGATTCCAAATTCAACACAAAGGAGTTGAATAAGGTCAAGCGATTGTTTGTTGGCCCACATCTTGAATATATTACTCTGAATAGTGCCAATTGATGATGGACCATACTATTTGAAGATCATAGAAGCCATTCAGTAGCCTATTAAATCACTTCCAGATTAATTTAGTCGTGCCGACTGGGCTGCTATTGATGTAACTGTTTTTATTTTTTAAACAGTACCTTATAGGAGTTATCTTCCTAGTGATTTTAGATGAATAAAGATACAATCATGTCAGGTTGCTACGCTTCTGTAAGCAGTTACGTAAGCTGTAGTTTGGGCAAGTAAATGATATGGTTTCTGTCTGTCTTTACTGGAAAAATATCAGTACGAATTCTTATAAGTTAGTGGTGCTCAAATTGGGTACAGTGACATCTCATCAGATCAGGACCAGTTGTTACTATCATAACTTCTTGATGTTGCTATATCAAATATCTAGTACGGACCACGAATGCTCTGTTAGGTGCGGAATGAACATGTAACTTATCATATTTTTCGTGAACAGTAAAAATATTAATTTTAAATATCCACCATTGAAGATTGGAGGAGTTTCACCATTGAAGTATAGAGATGACAACTTCTTTGGTCTCTAACCAAAAGCCTCATGCTGTATTTGTTCCATATCCTGCACAAGGCCATATAACTCCATTACACAAGCTAGCTAAATTGTTCCACTACAAAGGTTTCCACATAACCTTTGTTAACTCAGAGTACAACCACAAGAGGCTGTGTAGGTCTCTTGGCGAAGAGTCCATCAAAGGTCTTCCTAGCTTCCGATTTGAGGCCATCCCCGATGGCCTGCCTCCATCAGATACCGAAGACTCTACTCAGGACATACCTGCTCTCTGTGAGTCCACCAGGAGAACCTGCTTAGGACCCTTTAGTGAATTGCTTATAAGACTCAATGATACATCTTTGTCTAATGTTCCTAAAGTCAGCTGCATAGTGGCTGACACTTTTATGAGCTTCACTTTGGCTGCTGCTAAGGAGTTCAACATCCCTCATGTGTCCTTTTGGACTGCTAGCACCTGTGGCCTAATTGGTTATTCTCAGTTCCGGAATTTTATCAACAAGGGCATTTTTCCTCTTAAAGGTACATTTTACTCTTTATGATCATATATGTTGATGAATTCTAATATCTGTTACTATGTATGATATATGTAATATCATTATATTCTAAAGTTCTTGTTTCTGGGAATTGGTATACAGATACACAAGAGTCTCTGAACATTGAAATAGATTGGATAGCAAGCATGAAAGGTATAAGAATAAAGGACTTCCCAACCTTTGTAAGATCAACCGATCCTGATGAGTTTATGCTGCACTTTGATCTTACAGAAGTGGAAAAAGCTGTAAATTCATCAGCAATCGTTATCAACTCGTTCAACGATTTGGAACTAGAGTTCCTGGAGGCCCTGCCACTTAATTATCCTCCAGTTTACAATATTGGTCCTCTTCAGCTGCTATTGAACCAAATTCCACCTGAAGATGCTGTAAATTCTATAAAGTCAAACCTCTGGAAAGAGCAGGATAACTGTCTGGAATGGTTGGATACAAGAGAACCAAATTCAGTTATATATGTCAATTTTGGTAGCATCACTGTCTTGACTGACAAGCAACTCATAGAATTCGCTTGGGGTTTGGCAAATAGTGAAATAGCCTTCTTGTGGGTAATCAGGCCGGATTTGGTGAAAGGCGAAAAAGCTATTCTTCCTCAGGATTTTGTTTGGAAAACTGAGAAAAGGAGCCTGATCGCAAGCTGGTGTTCCCAGGAGCGAGTTTTGGATCATCCGTCCATTGGGGGTTTTTTGACACATTGTGGATGGAATTCAACACTTGAGAGCTTGAGTTCTGGTGTACCGATGCTGTGTTGGCCATTTTTCTGTGAGCAAGTAACTAATTGTTGGTCGTGTGTGAATAAGTGGAAAGTGGGGTTGGAAATTGAAGCAGAGGCTAAGAGAGATGAAATTGAGAGACTTGTGAGAGAGTTGATGTGTGGAGAGCAAGGGAAAGTGTTGAAGAAGAATGCCTTGCGATGGAAGTTATTGGCAGAAAAGGCAGCTTCTGATACAGGATCATCTTACTTGAATCTAGTGAAAATTATCGAACACGTGCTTCACATTTGAAGAACAGATTATGTCATCATTGTTAACCTTCTATTTATCGGGTGTGCTTTCTCGCCTTGTCTAATTAATCAATGAAGGATCGCTTCGATTTTTAATTTTTAATGTATTATGGTTTCTGTTTAAGCTATAATCCACAGAATTGCTTGCCCTTAATAAAGGGCGGTGTATTTCGGCTAATTATTTTCACTCAGAGCAGGCTAAAGTTATTTTTAATTGGATTCCAGAAATTGTGATTTTTGGTTCTCTCCTCATCTCCGTAGATTATGGAAGCTGGACTCTTTGAATTTTTTTTATAGGTCCATTTTCAAATTCTTAAAAAAAAAAAAAACCTTATCAAGTTTGATTTTCAAAGATAGGCTGCAAACCAAATTTTGCAAATCTTATATTTGAAAGAATTTGAAACTGGACCTATAAATAAAATTCAAACTTTAAAAAGCCTGTATATGGAAAAAAAAGCCCTTAACCGTATTATGGTCATTTAAAGAATATCAAGATTGATTTTTTTTTTTTCAATGTAGGAGCTCTAATTGCTTTGCTTGGTTTGGTCAAACAAGGAGTAAAAATTTGATTTTGTTGTCTGGCTACACCATTAATTCATGATTTCCATATATGTGATCTATTATCGGGATGTTGTTGTAGAAGTGTTTTCAGCTCTATTGAAGTCTATGTGGTTATTGCTGACGTTGGATCTATTGATGGGTAGAGGTTGCAGTGGCTTGTGTTTTCATCTCTGTTGTTTTGGACCCTCTGAAACTGCTCCCCAACTCTCGCATTGGTATGATATTGTCCATTTTGGATCGCGGCCGAGCCCGCACAGATTTGTTTTTACGTACCACCACCCAAAAGACCTCATACTAATGACGTTCTTTGGATGCTTTATATACAAGTCACTACTCTCTTGTATCACTGATGTGATACTGGGTTTGACACCCAAACAATCCTCCCCTTCAAATCAAGGGCCACATCGTCTCCCTTCGAGTTAGTCCAACGATCCTCCAAACCAAGGACCATTAGCTTCCTCTCGAGATAATTCACCAGCCTCCCCTTGAGATAATCTATCGATCCGTTAAATCATCTTGTACCGCCATTACTATCCAACGGGATCCGCCGCCTGACCACTACATTAGCAGGAAGACTTTCAACACAAGGTACACCGGATCAATCACGAGCTCCATCTTTGAACCAAGGCTTTGATACCACTTTCTGGACCCTCCGAAGGTGTTTCCTAACTCCTATATTAGTATGATATTGTCCGCTTTAGGTCAAGGTCAAGCCCACACAGATTTGTTCTTAGGTACCACCACCCAAAAGACCTCATAGTAATGGAGTGCTTTGGATGCTTTATATACAAGTCATTACCCTCTTGTATTACCGATGTGGTATTGCGTTTGACACTCCAAAAGGTTAAAGGCAGTATGTGGTTATAGCTGAGGACTCCGAAAATTTGATAAAAAGATTTTGGTTGCTTTTCTTTCATAACCATGTGAATGAATCCTTATTTTCAATATGATATAATGATGTTTTATGCTGGATATTCAGTTTTACTAGTTAGATGTCCAATTTTCTCTATATACCAGTGACTCAATCTGAGTTTGGTAGCTATTTGAGTACTCTTTTAGCCTTTGCGGCTTTCTATTGAAATAAAACCCTTAATTATAAAAAAACTATAGTCCGCAGAATTCACAAGATAACACAAGCCGCTCTCTCACAATGATTGTTCTTTCAGAACTTGCCTTCAGGCTTCTACCGGTATTCGGCCTTAGATGTTGTTCGGATTCGCTCCTCCTTTACGCCTAGTTTGTTCGATAGATTTGGAATTAATGTTTGTTAGTTATCTACTTATTTTTAATCTTTTATTTTTTTTATCTCACATATCTTATTTGACCCATTGGAGCATGTGAACAATGAAATAGTGGGTTAAAATAAACCCATCACCTCACTCTGCTAATCCCTGTTCAAAAATAAATTAAATAAGTTAAGATGGTGGTTCAATTAAAAATATATATTTTATTTTAAATAATTTACTTTAAAAAATATATAATATCAGAAAAATTAATTTTTATATATTTAATTTTATTTATTCCCATTTGAAGGCAAATATGATGTAGAATATATTTACCCCATCCAATTAAATCAATTTAAAAAATTTAATCCAAATTTATCTTATCTCACCAAACAAATTAGACTTTAACAATTCAAGCCCGTAGCCCGGTTGATTTTTACCCATATTTATCTAGCCTTTATAGTTTCATTAGTGGAACATTTGCGGATGAGGGACGTGTTTTTCTACCATCAATTTTAAGTAACTAACTTAATTAATTCAATATATATATATGTTATTATTCCCTAGCATACAATGAATTTAGGGACCGCTTGGTTCAAAAACTTGAATGGAATTGACAATGAAAGTGATTGAGGGGTTAATAGGAATGAGAATCATGATTTCATTAATATTGCCTGGTTCAAAATTTTGGAATATGAATTGATGAAGACGGAGGGTGACGGTCGAAAGGCAAGGGATAAGCATAGGCCGAATGAAGAGAAGAGATAGAGATGTTTGGTTTTAAAATAGAGGAAGAGAATGAGAGGAGAAAAACTCAAGAGTCAAAATCCACTTCCAAGGAGGTAAGCAGGAGTGGATTTTGGGAGTGAATCCCAAATTCCGATTCCCATTCATGTATACCAAGCAGCTATTAGGAAGTTATTTTAACTCGACTCACATTGAATACCATATACCAAGCAGCCCCTTAGTATCGAGAGATCTGGAGCTAAATCTTTCTAGTAATAAATAAAGGGTATTTTTATTTTTTCATCGAATTTTTAAAAATAATTCAAAAAATATTAGAGATAATTTCGAAATGAATCGATAATTATGAAATAATGTGATTTTCATCATATTGTTTCTTGAACCATCATATTGTTTCATGAAACATCATATTTTTCACACAAAACAATGTGACTAATGACTTTTCATATTGAAAAGTCATGTCCTTACTGAAACAATATGATTTTATGAAGCAACATATTATTTCATTAGTGACTTTTGGAGTATATAAATAGATCTCTATAAAAATGGAAAAACAAGAAAATAAGTTTCTCTCTTCCAAATTTATTCTTAGTTATCATCACGTAATGCTTACAAGAACAAGTGACTATAGCATTTGTTCTCTGTACTTGAAAGAAATTACTCTCATATCTTTATACCTGACTATCCTTATAGCTTATCCTAGGAGTTTAACTTGTCATATAAGGCAAATAAAACACTTTGGAAAGTGTTACAAAGTTCATAGTTTTATAACGAATTTGAAGCATAAAACCTACCATCAAAATTTGAAGATTTCCACCAACAATCAAAGAGTTTTATTTAGACTTCACTCAAGGATTTGGCCACCAAATTCCATAAATTAAAGAAATTTAAAGGGATGAATTTTAGAAGATGGGAAAAAATATGCATTTTTTTCTTACTTCGTTAAAGGTCGTATATGTTTTGCCTTTTACAAGATCTGACGAACTCATTAATTAAGATAAAAAATTGTTAAAGAGAGAATGAGTACGATAGGATGTATTGAAGAACATGTAAATAACCAAAGAGGCACACATTTACGATTTAGAGTGAATTTCACAACATTCGAAGAAATAGGTACGCAATCAAATTTATTGATTATTTTTCTAGATATTATGAGATTTATCTAATAGAGGCTAAAGATAAAGCAATCTTAACACAATCTCACTACTTGGAGAATTTGCTAAGAAGTTAAATCATTACGATTTTAAGTCTATTTTAACTTCGTTCATTTTAATTACAAACTAGAATAGTAAAAATGGTTGTTTGTAACTCAATTTGAATATGTCAAGTTTATAGAGTGCTTAATGTATGTCATGACGATAATAAGACCTGATAGAGCATTTGTCATTGGCAAGATGAAAAGGTAGACTAGAAATTCTACTAGCATGTTATAAGAGTACTCAAGTATATTGAGAATACTTTACATTACTGGATGTTATAGTAAACATCCTATAAGTTAAGAATAGTATTCAGATGCTAGTTTGATATAAAATAAGAGTAAATTACTTGGACTAATGGATAATCATATATTCTCAGTGCGAGTACAATATTTTGGGATCTAAAAATCAAATATGCATAACATATTCAACTATGGTTGTAGAATTTGTTACCGTGTTATCTATATCCAAGAAGCATAATGGTTGAAAAAGTTGCTTTACGAGATATCTAAACCAATCCCATTGATTTTTATACCTTGTGATGGCTCAAATAGTAAGAGCATGTGATTATATAAAATGATAAGTCAAGGTATACTAGCCTAAGACATAGTAATATTAATCAAATTACTATAGACGACGTATATGTGCTCGTTAAAAAAAAAATAGTGGATCCTACTTACAAAAGGATTAGCTAGAAATATGATATTACCAATATCACAAGGGGTGTGAGATTAAAGCTCATAATGAATGATTACTAAGGGTGAAGCTTCAACTTAACGCTCAATTCAACATTCAATCTCAAGTTCAATGAATGATGATATTTTTAGTGTTTGAAAGTACAAAATATTTAACAATCCCAAAGGTTAGTGGTTTACCTAAACCACAAAACTTGTTTGAGTAGGTTGAATTATTTAATTCTTAATAGATTTTGATGGTGGTTGTACTATTGTAGGAGTACAAGAAAGATTACCTATGTGGAATGCGAAGTTGTGCCGCTTTAAAAAATTATGGGTTTAACTTCCATCCATTCACTAACGGTTAAAATGCAGAGCCGATAAAAGCGTTAATTATAAAAAAAATATGTAATGAAAACCATGTGTAAGATATATTTCTATTAGTTAGAAAGGTTGGAAGGTTCAATTGTTTGTACAAACTTTACAATTAGATTAATAGAAATTATATTCCACTAAATAAAGGTTCAATCGCAAGACAACTTTATTATTCATGTATTACTAGTTTCTTTATGCTCATAGGTGATATATATTGTTTAATATATTCCTTTGAAATGGTGGGAGATTGTTAGAGATAATTTCGAAAGAAATCGGTAATTATGAAATAATGTAATTTTTCATCATATTGTTTCTTGAACTATCATATTATTTCACACGAAACAATGTGACTAATGACTTTTCATATTGAAAAGTCATGTCCTTATTGAAATAATATGACTTTATGAAACAATATGTTGTTTCACAAGCGAATTTTAGAGTATATAAATAGATCTCTGTACAAATGGAAAAACACGAAAAGAAGTTTCTCTCTTCCAAATTTATTCTTAGTTATCATCACGTAGTGCTTACAAGAACAAGTGACTGCAACATTTGTTCCTTGTACTTGAAAGGAATTACTCTTATATCTTTATACATGGCTATCGTTGTATCTAATATGATATGTTTATCCACTTAATATCTTGTATATTGTTCAGATATGTAAGCCTTAGAAATAGGATCATATCACTACAAATTAGGAAATCAGTTCTCCTTCTATGTGTATAAATGTACTAGTGTATGTAGTGTTACGGTAACTAGAATTTTTTGTTTCCTTCATCGTTTGTATTCAATCTGGTATCTATTCATCTTATTTTACATGGTATCAGAGCAAACAATCCTCCTTCATCTCAATAATGTCAACATCAGCATCAACCACCTCATCATCTTCTTCCTCTGCTAGAACAGCCCAAGCCGATCCTCTTTTTGTGGCTGCCAATGAAACCCCAAATCAAAGTCTTGTCAGTGAACTTCTCACCGAATTCAATTACCACTCATGGATCATCTCCATGACTACAACTTTGGAGTCCAAAATGAAGATTGGACTTGTCAATGGAGAGATTCCTGAGCCTGCTTCGACTGATCTAACCTTCCAAGCTTGGCGCAGGGCCAACTCAATCGTCAAATCATGACTGTTAAACTCAGTTTCACCTGAAACTCGTGGGTCTCTCATCACCTATCGCAACGCTCGTGATATATGGCAAGACATCATCGAACGTTTCTCTCATGGAAGCCATGTCAGGATATTCAAACTTCACCAAGATCTGCACTCTCTCAAACAAGGTTCGGCAACTGTCAACTCATACTTCTCTCGGTTCAAAACCATTTGGTCTGAACTTGATGCTTATAGTCCCAAACTTGTTTGTGAGTGCTCTATTAAATGCTCATGTGACCTACTTGCCACTCTGAAGAGTGCTAGAGATCGGGACATGGCTCTGTTTTTCTTGAAAGGTCTCAATGATGAGTTCACACCCACTCGTGATCGGATTCTGAGCACAGATCCGCTCCTTTGAATGTCCACCATTTTCTCATCAATCATACAAGCCGAGTCCCAACATTCCCTAAGCGGCTCTTCCATGGATCCTACTGTTAGTGCCCTGGCTGCCTCCACTCACAGCGGCAATCGCAACAACCGAAATGGTCAGAGTAGTTCAGCCAAGACACGCCTTGACATTACTGGCATTTTCTGCTCTCATTGTGGCAAAAGAACCATACAGTAGACAAATGCTATCGACTGGTTGGATTCCCTCCAGATTTCAAATTCACGAAAAATAAACCCATAGCCAACTCTGTCCACTCGGAGCCTACTGTACAGACACCTACTGAGTCACAGCCACTAGCAACGATCAACTAGGAGCAGATGAGCAAACTCATTGCTTTGCTCAATAACATACCGGCACCATAGGTCCATGCTGTCAATACCAATACTGATCACTTGTCTGGTAAGGTTTCCTATCCCGGTCATATAAATCACCTTACATGGATCCTAGACACTGGGGCTACTGATCATATCGTATACAATCTCTCTTTACTATCAAATCCCAAACCCCTCTTTCACTGTCATGTCTCGATGCCAAATAATATTCGTTCTAGGATTACTCAAGTAGGTTCTTTACATATAAATCGTGGTTTGACTTTGTCTGATGTTTTCTGTGTTCCTAATTTGAAATTCAACCTCATGTCAGTCAGTAAACTTCTTATGGTCAATTCTTTACGTCTAACCCTTTTTGGCTGCTTATGCTACATCTAGGACCGTTCAGGCAAGATGATTGGAATAGCTAGGCTTCGAAATGGATTGTTCCTCTTTCACTGCCCTTCACCATATGCCGCCCCACAGACACATGTCACAACACTTTCAGTCTCTTTTTGCATTCTGAATTCCATTCCCTCTTCAACTATGACACCCACATTTTTGTGGCATAGCCGCTTAGGCCATTTATCTTCACAGAAGTTGAATATAATAAATTCTGAATGTCGCTTCTTTTCCAATAAGAATTCTAGTTCTGTTTGCACCATTTGTCCCATGGCTAAACAAAAAAGGCCACCGTTCCCTATTAGTGAAAACAAATCTACACGCATCTTTCAACTTGTTCACATGGACATTTGGGGTCCTTATTAAATCACAAGCACTAAAGGTTTCCGTTACTTTCTCACAATCATGGATGATTACTCCCGAATTACTTGGGTTTACATGATGAAAACAAAGTCTGAAACACCTTATCACATCAAACACTTTATTCATCTTGCTCACACTCAATTCCACTCCCACGTCCAAACCATTCGCACTGAAAATGGTGCTGAATTCATCCTCAAAGACCTATATCATGATTTAGGAATCGTCCACCAGCTATCTTGTGTCGAAACTCCCCAACAAAATGGCCGTGTAGAGCGCAAGCATCAGCATCTTTTACAAGTTGCTCGAGCCTTGATGTTCCAGTCTAAGTTACCTATTGAGTTTTGGGCTGATTCTATCCTTACCGCCCGTCACATCATCAATCGGCTTCCCTCTAGTATACTAGGAAACGTCATACCTTATGAAAAGTTCTTCCACCAGGCCCCATGCTACTCTACACTTCGAGTCTTTGGTAGTCTGTGTTATGCCTCCACCTTAACTCGAAACCGTACCAAATTCGATCCTAGAGCCAACCCATGCGTCTTTGTAGGCTATCCTTCCAACTCCAAGGGTTATACCTTGTTTAATCTGGTCACCAAGCAATACATCGTCTCAAGAGATGTCACCTTCATGGAACATTTCTTTCCCTTTTCCACCATCAATACATCCTCAGTGGATCCATTCGAGGCTCCACAACCCAGTTCTGATGTCGTCATTCCTCTTCCAGCTGCCGACATCAAAGATTCGTCTCCATTGGTCTCGATCCTAACCGATCAACACTTTAATCCACCACATCAAACTCAGCCCTCTCCAATCTCTGGATCCTCTCAGCCCCGGATCACTACACCCCCTCTAGTCCAGAAATCTACCAGACACCGCCGTCCTCCATTGTACCTGACTGATTTTCATGTCAACTACTCCTTTGTTTGTCATCAAAAATCGAACACTCAGTATCCGTTAAGTGATTATTTGGATTATGGTCGTTTATCACCTAACTACATGGATTTTGTTCTTAGTGTTTCTTCTGTCCAGGAACCTGCATCATATTCACAGTCTGTTCTTGATCCAAACTGGAAAGATGCAATGACAAAGGAAATTTCGGCCCTTGAAGCCAACAACACTTGACAAATCGTTCCTCTACCACCAGAGAAGAAACCGATTAGCTGTTAGTGGCTATACAAGTTAAAATTCCATGTCAACAACACCATTGTCAGATATAAGGCCCGTCTTGTCGCCAAAGGGTACACGCAGAAGCAGGGCGTGGACTTTTTTGAGACTTTTTCGCATGTTGCCAAAATTGCATCTATTCGGCTCATCATTGCCTTGTCTGCTCATTTCGGCTGGCATCTACACCAAATGGATGTTAACAATGCATTTTTACACGGTGATCTTCATGAGGATATTTATATGAAAATCCCACCTGGCTTTTGTGCGCCTCCGAATTCTGCTTGTCGCTTATTAAAGAGCCTTTATGGATTGAAACAAGCTTCTCGCCAATGGTTCACCAAACTCACAACCTCTCTGACTCATTTTGGATTTCGACAGCTTCTATCAGACCTATCTGTTTTTGTTCTAGTCCAAGATGGTCACTTCACTTTTTCAGTTGTTTACGTCGACGATATCTTAGTGGCTGGATCCTCATTGGCCACGATCTCTGAGGTTAAACAATATGTACACTCCATTTTCACGGTCAAGGATCTTGGCGAACTCAAATATTTCTTGGGCATTGAAGTTGCACGTTCAAAGTCTGGCATTTTTTTGTGTCAACGTAAGTATGTGCTTGAGATCTTAGAGGACTCTGGTTATCTTGGTTGCGCTCCTGTTGCCTTCCTGCTGGACACCACAATCAAACTTCAGAAGCCCAAACCAGATGAGCCTCAGCTTGATCCTTCGACTGCTTCTCGTTATCGTCGACTAATTGGTCGCCTTCTATACCTCAATGCCACCCGGCCGGACATCACCTTTGCAGCTCAGCAATTATCACAGTTTTTAGACTGTCCCACCCAGACTCATCTCACAGCAGCCCAGCGCGTCCTCTGCTATCTCAAAGGCTGCCTTGGTAAAGGTCTCTTTTTCTCGGCGTCATCTTCATCCGCTCCCACCTTTCCTGCCATTCGCGCTTACAGCAATAGTGATTGGGCAGGTTGTCGCACTGATCGACGTTCTGTATCCGGTTACTGCATCCTTCTTGGTACCAGTTTGATCAGTTGGCGAGCCAAGAAGCAGTCCTACATCTGCTAGGGGCCTCCAAAAATATAGAGACGGTACTGTATACATTATTCAAGTAAAATATTAAAAATAACGTAATTTAATAAGTGGTTTTTAATGACAACATAAATAAAAATATTTAATAGTATAATAATAAAAATATGGTAAAAATAGAATAAAACTACAAAATCATTGTCCAAAATCACCTTTCATCTCCGGAGTGTAATTGTTTCGAATTATTTTTAAAAGTAGAAATTTTTTGTATTAATTTTAAAAATGGGATGGAAAACGAAAATACCCCATCAGTAAATGCACATGTAAGGCAGGTAGTATACGCAAATTTATATTTGCAAACCAAATGTAATGATTACAGATATTGTTGTCGCCAAGCAAATGAAATTCATTAAATCCATACAGACTCAACCGATCCCTATTATTTCAGTGTTATTTATGGCATTTTTTGAAAGGTATCTGTCTTACCCTCTCATTTTCAAAAGTTATAACAATCCTGGAGAAATGTATGAATTATGACTGTTAAGTCAAGCTTTATCAAAACTCCAATTGATGATGAACCATACAATTTGAAGATTAAATCACTTCCAGATTAATTTAGTAGCCTATACATTCATTTCACGTTTTTGTAAGCAGTACTCTGGATCAGTAAATGATCTGGTTTCTGTCTGTCCTTACTGGAAAATTATCATCACAATTTCTCATATGTTAGTGGTGATCAAATTGTGCACACTGACATCTCATCAGATTGGGACCAGTTTTTAATAACCCAACTTCTTGGCCATGCTTTAACAAAATATCTAGTATCGTGACCACCGACGCTCGCATCAGCGTGGGCTTTCGGAGAAAATTGAATGGAATGAACACTTGATATTAATAAACAATAAAAGTAATAATTTATGGATTTGGATTAATTTATAATTTTAAAAAATTAAAAAATATATATTATTCTTAATGATATTTTGAATATAATTTTTATATTTTAAGATAATTTTTTTAAAAATAATAAAATTACTGCTGAAATTATAAATATTTAAATAAAATTTTTGTAAATTTAATTTTTTAATTCATGACATATTTATTTCTCTTTATAAAAAGTTTGGTGCGCGAGAACTACACTTGGAGTCTTTATTGACAAAAAGAATGAAAATTAACTCTAAAAATTTAGAGTTCAAATTAATGGGAAAAACATCCCATCAATCAAACAAGTAGAAAATGAATATAATTTAAGTAAAACATACAATCAACTAGAGTTGTCAAAACGAGCTCAAATCCGCAAACAGTTCGGGTTCGCCGCAAAATATATGGATACGGATAGTAAATTTAGGTGTTTGTTTAAGTTGCGAAATATTTTATTCCGTTCGTGCGGATTACGGACTCGAATGAACTCGAAGCGGACACGTTCGTGGAGTTTAATATAATTGTTGAAACGAGATAATTTTGTCTTGTCTAGTCATGTGGCTTCAAGAAAATGAGATGGGAGTTGTATTATGGGGAGGAAACATGCAAGCTAAAAGATGTTAATTATTTTACTCTCAAAATATGTGAATAATGGAAGAAGACAAATTATTTTTTTAATTTTTTTAAATTAAAAAAATTACGCGAATATGTTCGGATCCGTCCGCGGACCTCTGCGGACAGACCCGAACTCTAATTTTAAAGTCCGTAACTATTTATAGACATGTTCGGTTCGATCCGTTTATCAACAAGTCCGCGCGGGCCGAAGCCGATCGAGCCAAACATGTTCATTTTGACAGGTCTACAATCAACGATGTTCGCATAATAAAGCAGTATAAATAACAAAAGTCAGATATTTACGATGAATACAATCTAACCAATTCAAATAAAACACATAACATCCATGCTCATACAATAATAATAATACAAGTAAAATTTTATGTGGAAAACCTTTTTCGCCCTAGTTCACTCTACATCTCCACCCATCAATAATAGAGATTACACAATGTTCCAACACCAAATTGGAACTAATAAATAACCTCTATTTTCGACGAATATAACTTTTAATGAGAACTTCAATTGTCGATTCCAATAGTTAATCTTTAGAATAATATGTCTAATACATTTTCTCCAAATTTGAGCATAATTAATGGTCAGTTTAGAATTATTCTCCATATGAAAAGAAATTTTTTTCCCCGTTTTCTTTCTCTAAATCTTTTATTTTCCTATTCTTTTCACACACTATTATTTATT
This sequence comes from Cardiospermum halicacabum, assembly GCA_031304145.1. Taxonomy (NCBI): domain Eukaryota; kingdom Viridiplantae; phylum Streptophyta; class Magnoliopsida; order Sapindales; family Sapindaceae; genus Cardiospermum; species Cardiospermum halicacabum. Next base: position 36,191,101 of record CM062389.1, on the reverse strand, counting down.
TGATACGGATAAATCCTAAAATTACTAGATTTTATACTAGAGTCTTAAGATTTGTTTGGCTTCATACATAAAAGGTAATTCAACACAAATTCATTCCAGACTATTGGCCGAATGTAAGAGCATCTCCAGTGGTATGTCTATTTACAATTTCTCCACGGCCACGTCAGGAACGTGGATAATATTTTAAAAAGTAGAGCTTCAATGGTACCGTCTATTTTGAATGTCCAGCTGAAGTGTCAAATTTTAAAATAGACATTTGTCTATCAGACCTTCTATTTTAGACGGTCAAATAGACATGCTGATTCAGCTTTTTTATATTATTTAATTAGATTTTTAATGTGTTTCAAATTCTTTTTGTTATAATAAAAGAGTTTAATTTTAATTAAAATTCTATTAAAAATTAAAAAGGAAGAGTGATAGACGGTGACCACTGCATGACTATTTTTAAACTATACTGTCTATCAATAAAAATTTTGCAACATCAGCATTCACGACTTTTATTTTACACGACCACATCATCTGACGTCCACGTTCCATTGGAGATGCTCTAAGTGTTGGATGTCAAACCTAATACCATATAGGTAATATAAGAGGATAGTGATTTGTATATAAAGTATCTAGAGAACTCCATTAGTATGAGGCATTTTAGATGATGGTACTCAAGAACAAATCAAAGAATTTGTATATAAAGTATCCAGAGAACTCCATTAGTACAATATCATACTAATATGGGAGTTAGTGGAGCGTCTCCGGGAGGTCCATCAAGTGGTATCGGAGCCCAGGTTTAGAGATGAATCCCATGATTAAATTCATGGTGTGCCTTGTGTCGAAATTCTTCTTGATAATATGGTGGTCAGGCGGCGGATCCTGTTGGTTAGTAACGGCGGTACAAGATGATTTGATGGAACGGTTTGAAGTATCAGTGGATTAGCCCAATACCCACATCGGTAATACAAGAAGATAGTGACTTTTAATATGATAATATGGTGGTCAGACGACGGATCCCGTTAGTTAATAACGACGGTACAAGATAATTTGATGGAACGGTTTGAAGAATCAGTGGACTAACCCAATACCCACATCGATAATATAAGAGGATAGTGGCTTGTAATATGATTCTGTTGGAGTTAGTGAAGTGGCTCCGGAAGTTCCAATAGAAGGTACAGATCCACTGCACTACAAATATCAACCCCAAAGGATTGGAGTTTCACCATTGAAGTATAGAGATGACAACTTCTGTGGTCTCTAACCAAAAGCCTCATGCTGTATTTGTCCCATATCCTGCACAAGGCCACATAACTCCACTACACAAACTAGCTAAATTGTTTCACTACAAAGGCTTCCATATAACCTTTGTTAACTCAGAGTACAACCACAATAGGCTGCGTAGGTCTCTTGGAGAAGAGTCCATCAAAGGTCTTCCTAGCTTCCAATTTGAGGCCATCCCTGATGGCCTGCCTCCATCAGATTCTGAAGACTCTACTCAGGATATACCTGCTCTTCGTGAGTCCACCAGGAGGACCTGCCTAGGCCCCTTTAGAGATTTGCTTATAAGACTCAATGATACATCTTTGTCTAATGTTCCTAAAGTCAGTTGCATAGTGGCTGACACTTTTATGGGGTTCACTTTAATTGCTTCTAAGGAGCTCAACATCCCTCATGTGTCCTTTTGGACTGCTAGCACTTGTGGCTTAATTGGTTATTCTCAGTTCCGGAATTTTATCAACAAGGGCATTTTTCCTCTTAAAGGTACATTTCACTCACTCTGATCATATCATATATGTTGATGAATTCTAATATCTGTTACTACCTATGATATAAGTTATTGTTTCTGCGAATTGGTGTACAGATACACAAGAGTCTCTGAACATTGAAATTGATTGGATACCAAGCATGAAAGGTATAAGAATAAAGGACTTCCCAACCTTTGTAAGATCAACCGATCCTGATGAGTCTATGCTGCACTTTGATCTTAATGAAGTGGAAAAAGCTGTAAATTCATCAGCAATCGTTATCAACTCATTCAACGATTTGGAACTAGAGTTCCTGGAGGCCCTGCCACCTAATTATCCTCCAATTTACAATATTGGTCCTCTTCAGCTGCTATTGAATCGAATTCCACCGGAAGATGCTGTCAATTCTATAAAGTCAAGCCTGTGGAAAGAGCAAGATAATTGTCTGGAATGGTTGGATACAAGAGAACCAAATTCAGTTATATATGTCAATTTTGGTAGCATCACTATCTTGACTGACAAGCAATTCATAGAATTCGCCTGGGGTTTAGCAAATAGTGAGGTAGCCTTCTTGTGGGTAATCAGGCCGGATTCGGTCAAAGGTGAAAATGCTATTCTTCCTCAGGATTTTGTTTGGAAAACTGAGAAAAGGAGCCTGATCGCAAGCTGGTGTTCCCAGGAGCGAGTTTTGGATCATCCGTCTATTGGGGGGATTTTGACTCATAGTGGATGGAATTCAACACTTGAGAGCCTGTGTGCTGGTGTACCGATGCTGTGTTGGCCATTTTTCTGTGAGCAAGTAACTAATTGTTGGTCATGTGTGAATAAGTGGAAAGTGGGGTTGGAAATTGGGGCAGAGGCTAAAAGAGATGAAATTGAGAGACTTGTGAGAGAGTTGATGTGTGGAGAGCAAGGGAAAGTGTTGAAGAAGAATGCCTTGCGATGGAAGTTATTGGCAGAAAAGGCAGCTTCTGAAACAGGATCATCTTACTTGAATCTAGAGAAAATTATCGAACACGTGCTTCCCACTTGAACAACCTTCTGTGCTATCTTGCCTTATCAAATTAATCAATGCACGTTGAATTTCTTTTTATTTTAAAAATTATGGTCTCTGTTTAATTATAATCTACAGAACATTATGAAAATCTAATGGGAAGAAATCCAGATTGAACTTAAAATCAATCAATGATAGTAGCAAAGAGATTAAAAAGCTAAGTTAAGCAATTAATCAACACGAGAAACAAGGAAGTGAGCAATATGGTACAAAGGAGCAGCCTTGGCAGAGTCGAAACAAGAAAGCTCCTGATAGGCCTGAGCCACCAGTTCCCTCGCATATTTCTTCGACTCATCCACACCCATCAGCTTTACGAAAGTGGCTTTATCACGCAACGCATCTCTACCAGTTTTCTTCCCCATTTTCTCAAGAGATCCAGTCACATCTAAAACATCATCACAAACTTGACATGTCACCCCAAGAAACTTCCCGTACCTTCTCAGCTTCTCTATCTCAACTTCACTCCCACCTCCCATTATAGCCCCACACGCAGCTGCCGCCTCTAGAATTGATGCACATTTCAGCCGATGAATGACTTCCACTTCGCTCAAACTCACTTCTTTGCCCTCACTTTGCATATCCAACATCTGTCCCGCCGCCACACCTCTGAACCCCATTGCGTTACATATTTCCTTAATTGCTCTAATTCGACGGTCTGATGAAACGTTTTTGGGTTCGGATGCAGCTTTCTCAATAGCAAGACAGATAAGAGATTGACATGCGAGAATCGAAGTTGCTTCACCAAATACCTTGTGATTCGCAGGCTTTCCTCGTCGAAAATCATCGTTATCAAGGCAGGGGAGGTCGTCCTGAACAAGTGCCATTGTGAACATCATCTCCAATGCGCAAGCTGTTGGCATAGCTAAAGACTCATCTCCTCCCACCACTTCACATGAAGCTAGACACACAGTTGGGACTACACGTTTGCCTCCAGCAAGGAAAGTGTATCTCATAGCCTCAGCAAGAACGGTTGGATGCTGGTTCAATGGAATGCTTTCATCCAGTGCCTTGTTGATTTGCTGTGTCTTGACGTCTCTGTATTCTTTAAATGGGAATTCCGGCAAAGCAGTGGTCACTAGAGTTTTGGATAGCAGTGAATGAAGTTGTTTTCTGTGGTTTCTTATTAGATTTCTGAAGATAGCTGATGCCATCACTTAGTCTCTGCTAATCTCAACCTCTCAGGTTGCTGTGGAAAATGATAGCAGTGTTTGCAGGAATAGCTTGCTTGGCGGTTTGGTTCAAGATTCGGACAATAAAATTTAAAGCAATAACAAGGAAGCAAATTGTTTATAGTATTTATTTTAGGTGCAAACCTATCCACTGAAGATTTGAAATAAATTTCGCTACAATTTGGGATTTTATTAGTAAGTAAAATCCTAAAAGATTCCTAATCAAATATTATACGTGATAATGAGGCACAGGTGGCGGGTTCCGTATTATAGACTCAATGGACAGGTTTCTTTATTTATTTATAGCGTTTACTTTTTATCCAACATTTTTTTAATAACAGTTTTTGCTAAAGAGGTAAGTTTGGATTACCATGTGAAGTAGGGGTGGGCAACTATATGTTCGGTTCGGTTCCGACTGAAACCGAACACAAACATATAAATTGGGTGTTCGGTTTTAGATATTTTTGAACACCCAAATATCCTATGGCGAACCGAATCGAACCGAACATCCTGAAACATGTTCGGTTCGGTTCTTAGTAGGGGTGCAAACGAACACGAGCACTCGTGAACGTTTCATGAACGGTTCGGTCAAAATTCGGTCAAAACTTGTTCAACACTTAAATGAACGATCACGAACAAAATTTTATAGCTTGTTTAGTAAACGAGCCGAGCTCAAACAAACCCTTGTTCGGCTCGTTTACGTTCATGAACAAACTCATTCACAGCTCGTTTATGTTCGATAAAAACTCGTTTGTGTTCGCAAACGAGCTCATTCATAACTCGTTTAATATTTTTTTAATAAAAATAAATAGACAAATTTTTAATGGATATAAAAAAAAGTCCAAATTAAAAAAGGTCCAAATTAAAATAGATGCCGGAATTAAAAAAAAATATCAAAAATAAAGAATTAATTAAAATAATTTATAAAACCTAAGGTTTAGTTTTCTTAAGACTACTAGTTTGTCAAGAGAGCCACCACTTATGTCTATTACCCTTTCTTTCTCTCTGTATTTTTTTGTCATCAAGCCCTGAAGTAATTCCACCACTCATCTCTACCACTGTCGTCTCTCTGTCTACTTTTTCGTCATCAAGCATAAAGCAATTTCACTCTCTTTAGTCTTGCTCGGAAATTTGCGTCCAATCCAACTTGCTTCTCTACCACTTGGTAATTAAATTACTTTTCTATCTTTTTATTTTTCTTCTTTATTTGTCTTGATATAGATTTCACTTGGATTGTTTGTTTATTGAGTCTAATAATTCGAAATTTCATTGTTTAATATAACTTAGATTATATCAAAATTTCATGGTTGATGACTTTATATTTGGTTCAACTCGAATAAATTATGAATACTCTTTTAAATTGTATTTTGAACTTAGATCCGTGTGATACTATTAATATTTTTTTATTAATATTTTTAACAAAGAGAAATGAACTCATGGTTTGAATTAATTTTAGATTAGGTTTAATTTAAATTCAATTTATTTTTGTTTTAATTTTACTAAACGAGCTCAAACGAGCTACTAAACGAGCTGAGCTCGATTAACTTAAACGAGCTGAGCTCGATTAACTTAAACGAGCTTAAACGAGCCGAGCTCGAACATAGAAAAAAATTATCGAGCCGAGCTTGAACAAACATTTATAAAGCTCGTCGAGCTCGAGCTCGGCTCGAGCTCGATATTTGACAAACGAGCCGAACACGAACACCCCATATACTCGACTCGGCTCGGCTCGTTTGCAGCCCGAGTTCTTAGGTGTTCGAATAATGTTGACTTTTCTTTAACTATTTATAAAAATACATAGCTATTAAAATATATTCTTATGAAATTGATTCAAATATAGAACAAATATTAGTATTTAAACAAGAACAAATCAAAATCAAATTAAATATGTAGATTTTTTTGGGTGCTTGAACTTTAAACAATAGTAAAAAAATATAAAATCTTTTTATACATGTTTAGGTGTTTGGTTCAGTTTTTTAAACCCCAAAACCGAACCAAACACCCTACCTTAGGTGTTCGGTTCTATCGAAAATGAAACATGATAGAAACCGAACTAAACATGTTTGGTTCGGATTGGATCGGTTCGGTTTAGGTGTTTGCATGTTTTTTTGCCCACCCCTAATGTGAAGCATGTTAATTATATTAATGAATGCAAGAGTACAGGATAGAGATGCTCATTTGATCCATAAACCCCCCGAACATGTGGGTGCCCGATCTGTGAACCCGCAATAGATTTGGGTTCGTGGGTTGGATTTGGGTAAAAAATAGCATATGTTATAGATGTGGATTCTAGTTTTGGTGTAAAAATATAATCCACCCGAACCCAAACCCGATAAATACTAAATATGATAAATAATTTTATTTTATTTATCATATAATCCACCCGAGCCCAAACCCGATAAATACTAAATATGATAAATAATTTTATTTTATAATTTATATATTTTAATGTTTGCTTTGAATTTGAACTATGAATTACATACTAAACTAACACTATTTTTATTTCTTATTTTGAAAGTTTCGATTATTTAACATATTTTAAATATTTGCATTTTTAATCTATTTTTGAGATTTTATAGTAGATTTTGTGGACTATGAACGATATTTTTAATCTAAAATGATATATATTTTTTTTAGTATTTTAGATAAGTGGGTGATCTATGGGTTCACACAAATCCATGTGGCAAAACCCACACCCAAATCTATCAAACCCGTAATGAGTTTGGGTTGGATTTGAGTCTAAAAAATTAAATGGGTTTGGGTTTGGATTCGGCTAAATCCACCTGAACCCGGCCATGACCATCCCTATATGTGGGTGATCTGTAGCTTTATAAATTTTTCCCACCTTCCAAATGTCAACTATGCTTACATTGGTCGCTTCTTAGAGGTGCTGTCAAAATGGATCCAGAGTCCGCGGGTAGTTCGGATCAATTCCAGTCTGCGCGAATTTGGATTTAGAAATTGAAAATCCATTTTGACAGTGGACTTTAAAGTCTAGTCTGCGCAGGGTCCAGGTCTGCGCGGACCAGACCGCAGACCGGTCCATTAAAAGTAATAAATTTTATTCTTTAATTTATATTAATCTTATATTTTTATTAATTTTAACTTTTAAAAAATTATTAATATGATATTATAATAAAATATTAATGAATTTTTATTATGTGATTTTTTTAATTTAATAATTTTATACAATTTATTATTAATTTATTTTAAAATTTAAAAAAAATAAAAGAAAAAATAATTAAAAAATTAATTAAAAATCTTTTGCTATATAGTGAAAATCTCTATTCGTCCCGACGTCCGTGCTTTTTTCCCGTTTTGGATTTCCACGTAATCCTGATGCATTAATATTTTATTTTTTTTGTCTTTTATTTTGTTTAGTTATTATAGATCGAGGCAAATTCTGTTGCGACGAGCCGGATTTTGCTAACAAGTGGTATCAGAGTCGAGGTTCATGTGAGTTTCGACTATTGAAGTAAACATGAGTACAAGTAAGATGTACATTGGAAGATTCGATGTGGAGAAATTTGATGGAAAAATCAATTTTGACTTGTGGCAAGTACAAGTAAAAAATATCCTAATCCAACATGGATTGTATTGAAGGGAAGAACAACTGCGGTAGTCTCTGAAAGCTCTAGTGAAAAAGAAACTAGTAAAGAAAAGTCTGAAAAGTTCCTGATGAGTGATGATGAATGGGAGAAACTCGATGAGAGAGTTACAAGTTTGATATGACTGTGTCTGGTCAAGAATGTTCTCGCCAATATACAAGGAACAACTTCTGCAAGAGAACTTTGAGGGAGACTTAAAGAGTTTTACCTAGCAAAGAGTATCTGCAATTGATTTTACTTGAAGAAACAATTTCATCTATTGAAGATGGATGAAGGTACGAAGGTTTCTGATAATCTTATAGAACTCAATGAGATCATCTCCGAATTGGAGTCTATTGGAGTAAAGATTGATGACAAGGATAAGACATTAAAATTGATCTGGTCTCTTCCTGATTCATAAAAGTACATGAAATTGATAACGTATGGAAACTCGATGGTAAATTTTTCAGAAGTTGCAAATAAATTAATCTCTGAAGAGAAAGACTGAAGAGTGAAAATAATAATAACTCTGATAATCAGTCAATTATGATGACTCGAGAAAAGAATGGGAAGAGTAGGTACTCCAAGAAGAACGCCCTGTGTTGGAAGTGTGGACAAAAAGGACATCTGAAGAAGGATTATAAAGGAGCAAGTTCGGCAAAGGACTCCGCTGATGGAGATACTCCATGTGTCCCATTGCTAGAAGTTGACGTAGGTAATTTCCTCTAAGGAGGAATGAATACATCCTCATGGCAGGTTGTTAACCACCATGGTACCATGAAAGAGAATATAGCACTTCTAGCGACTATAAATTTTGTACATGGACATTGGACTGGCGTTAATGCGGTTGTGTGGTGGAAAAGATGTCGATAGCTGATGAACTTTCTTGAACCCAATTAAGGAAGTTGCACAATGATCTAAATCAGCAAGGGTTGTATCGACATGTGCTGGAATAAATCTTGGGATGGATCATTTGATGGTTCCTAATTGTGTATACCTTCATGGTGGGATATGATGGCTCGATATAGTGTCATGATCGTCGTTTAAGGGACGCAAGTTTAGGAAATTTTTGTCAAGGGGTGGTTTGTTAGGATTTGAATAAAAATTGATATTCAATATACTAGTCTTTATTTTGAAGTTGAGAAAGATTTGAAGACTTTTTTGGAAGTGAGAAAAATTTGAAGACTCTTTTGGAAGTGAAAGATTTGAAGAGTATTTTGGAAGTATTATATTTAATTAGAAATTGTATTTTGCCATATTAGAATTGCAATTAAAAAAGAATATTTTTCTTTCTTTTTAGGAATTCTAGAAATAATATATTTCTAATTTATTATGATTTACTTGGTGAGTAAGTCATTATCTACTATAAATATGATGCGGTAGTTTTCAATCATAGAGACAACTTGTGAGATCCTGAGTGTTTTGTAAGTTTCTTTCTTGTGAGCTTGCGATGAAATTTGTAATTAGGTTTGAGTTAGGGAGTATTTTTTGGTTGTGACTGTAATATTTTTTGCTACATAATGAAAAGCTCTATCCGTCTTAACGTCAGTATTTTTTTTTATTTTTAATTTTTTTAAATTTTTACATAATTTTGATACGTTAATATTTTATTTTTTTTATATTTTATTTATCTATTATAAATCGAGACAAATTCGGCGGTAAGGATTTCCATTTTTTTTAACGAAAATAGATCCGTGAATCAGGACTGAAAATTCAATAATGAACGATAAAATCACTTGCAGACTAATTTAGTCATGCCGGCTGGGCTGGTATTGATGTAATAGCTTTTATTTTTTTAACAGTAACTTATAGGAGTTATCTTCCTAGTGATTTGAGATGGAGCAAGATAATATTCTTTTCACGTTTTTGCAAGCAGTTATCGTAAGCTGTACTTTGAATAAGTAAATGACGTGTTTTCTGTCTGTCCTTGTCAGAAAATTATCACAAGTTAGTGGTGCTCCAATTGTGCACCGACATCTCATCAGATGAGACCAGTTTTTATTGACATAACTTCTTGGTGTTGCTCTTACAAATATCTAGCATTGTGCTCACCCACACACTGGTCGATGTGAACTCTTGAAGAAAATGAATGGACTGAACCGTTTCATATAATGAACAATAAATGGATTCGAATTAATTTGTAATTTTTAAAAAAATTTAAAAATTACTTTTATTCTTACTAATATTGAATGTAATTTTTTAAAAAATAAAATTTTAGAATTTAATTTGGTAATATAAAATTAATTTTAATATTATAAATATGTAATTTATTTTTTAATATAATTTATTTACAAATCGATTCCAATTTTTTTAATGTGTTATGTCTCTGTTTAACTATAATCACTGACTGAATCAATGAATGATAGTAGCTCAGAGCCTAAAAACCATATGTCAAGCTGAGCCATTAATCAGCACGAGAAACAAGGAAGTGAGCAATATGGTACAAAGGAGCAGCCTTAGCAGAGTCGCAATAAGAAAGCTCCTGATAGGCCTGAGCCAAAAGTTCCCTTCTGCAATGCACAAGCAGCTGGCATTGCCGATGACTCATCTCCTCCCACCAATTCACAAGAGGCTATACATAGAATAGCGGTATGCTGATTCAATGGAATGCTTTCCGCTAGAGCTTTGTTGATTTGCTTTATCTTGGTGTCTCTGTATTCCGTAAACCTGAATTCTGGCAAAGTATTGGTCGCTAGATATTTTGATAGCAGTGGATTTGGTTTTGTGGGAATTAATTTAGAGTGGATGAATCCATGTTTGATGTGATTTCTGGTCAACCTCCTAAGTCCCTTTAGAAATAAGATTTAAAAAAAAATAAAAAAATCAAGCAAGATCCTACGAACTTGGGATTTGGAATCAACAGGAATCGACATGGCACATGATTACTAATGAGGTAGCAGCATATGCAGGTCACAGATGAGTTTTATTAAAATAAGTTGTGAAATTCCACATTAACATAGTTGAGTTTTATTAAAATAAGTTTATTTTTACTAAATCAAATAAAATTTTATTTTATAGGGATTTCGTATACAAATTGTAGAGTTGTTGAACTTACATAGAAGATATGTCATAGATATTGCAGTCACCTTGTTAGTTTTGGCTCTATGTATACATAGCCAATACTGTTCAATAAAAATGTATATGATTTTCCAGGATAATCTGATCCATACACCTTTAATTTTAACATTCGGTATAAGATGCTTTTGTTCCACTTCCATATCTAAGTTTGGTGTTATAATCATTCGGTATATGTTTATGGAAAATTTTATAGGTGGAGAATGAGATTCCTACCCTAATTTAGGGTGTGGCTAAAACCAATAATCATTCAAAAAGACAGCAATTAACTGTGAGATTAATGTTTTAAATAATAGTAGAAATTAATGGTTAGATTAAATTTTAAATTAACTATTCGAGGGAATATTTTATATTAATTTAAGTTTTTAATATTAGAGTTTGTATATAAATTATTTTAAATTTAATATAATTAAAAAGTAATGATGTAATTTATTATAAATAAAAAATTAATAAAGTAAATTATATTAAAATTGAAAAATATTTATTATTTCAAATGTTAAACGTTCTTACCATATATATATATATATATATATATATATATATATATTTCTTTTTAAAAATTAATTTAAATCTAAATACTATTTGAAATAAATCTTTATGTAAAATTGTAATTGAAAATTTTTACCCCTCACACTACATCAAAGAAAACAAATTACACCATTGCGCTTATTATTTGATTCTGCCCATTTACTTAGCAAAGCCCGATTCTTCTCTTCATTCATCAGAAATCTTCAATTTCAGAAAGAGTGTTGATATTGCCACCCACGTAATTTTGTATTTACACCCCAACTACCCATTATATCCTTACATTAAATTTGTATTTACATCCTAACTGCTACTTATATCTTTATACCAAATTAATATAGAAAAATTTATAACCTGATGAGAAGAAAAATATATTTTTTTTAATTATAAATAATTTATTTAATATAATAATTAATTATTATATATACATATATCACGTTATTACTTTTTTATATAATAATATACCTAAGATATATCTTTTTATATTTTTTAATATGAATTATTAAATTAATTGTATCTGCTGATAATTTTTTTATATATTAATTTATAAAATTTTAATTAATGTGCAAGAAACAAAAATTAAAATAATTATTTTTAAATTTTAATAAAAAGTTATCAAATTATTTACATGTTCATTTATTTTAAAATGCAAATAAAATTCTTAAATTTTATTATTTAAAATTTTTTATTTAATACTAGTAAATTCAATTATGGATATTATTGAAATTCCAATAAAATTGGGGTGGAAATACAAATGGTAAGGGGTGGAATTATCGCTTCTCTTTCACGAAATAGTTATTACTGTATTTTTCACAGTTTCAAAATCGCGCTAGACGGTTGCATAAGGTGGTTAGCCAGACAAACCAACTATAATTTATTATTAAATTAATTTTAAAAAATATTCAATTTTTGAAATATTTTACTTTTAACATTTAATTTTAACATTTACTTTTACAAATTTCTACCTAGCCACTTTAAAACAATTCAAAATAAAAATTTTAATCAAGTGTGAGTAATTTTTTTTTAAAATTTTAAATTTTAGTTATTTTGCTAATTGTTTAGTTTTAATAATATTTAATTTTTTAAAATAATTTTATTAAATTTGAAATATTTAATTAAATAGTTTACATAATTTTTATTTTACCTTAAAAAAATAAAATTTTATAGTTTTAAAAATTTTTAATTTTTAATTCATTAATTTTAGTAATTTATAGTTTTATTTTCTAACGTTTATATTTACTAAACTAAATAAATTTTGTTTTGATTTTTTTTTTTAGTTTCATTCTTTTTTGAAAAAAAAATCAATAACTTCTTAGTTTTATTTTATTTTTATTTTTTAATTTTACTCAACTACAACTAGTATCAATAATTTTTTAAAATTTTAATTCTTTCACTTAATTATTTGAATTATTTATATTTTTAACCTCTAATTTTTAATTTTATACACATACAACAAAAATTTATGAATTTAAATAATTTCTTATTTTCAATAAAAATTTTAATTTTATATTTATGTTTACAAAAAAAATAATTATTAAATATATCAACATATTTTTTAATTATTATTCTTTGATATGGATTTTTTTTATTTATTGATATTTATTTGAAATAACCTATAAAATTATAATACAACAATAATATAATATTTTTAATAACTTTTCAAACATACATATAATTAAATAATCTCTTGATGTATGTTAGTAAATTGAAAAACAAAATTTTAAACAAAAATTATTAAATATCATTTCACCAAATATTTACACAATAAATTTTTTAATTGAGTAAATTTTAAAAATAAAAATTAAAACTAAAAGTTATTAAAATTACTAAACTAAACATTTAAAAAAAATACTAAACTTTATAATAATTTAATTTATTATAGTAAAATTTTAAATTATAGTAAAAAAATAAATTATTTAATAAAATATTTAAAATTTAGTTAAACAATTAAACTAAAAAATTAATAATTATTATAACTTAACAATGAGCGAAACCACTTAAAAACAAAAATACAAAAACCCCCTACTCCTCATCATAACTACTACCAGTTTTGGTTTTAAGTGATTTTGGAAATGGTTGAATAAAAGTTTACAAATCTAATATTAGAAGTAAAATGTTTAAAAAAAAATTGAATGGTTTTTTTTAATTAACCTATTTATTATTATTATTTAAAAAATATTTTCAATTACTTTTTCATTTAGATTTTTAATTATGAATAAAATAAAGTTTTAGGAAAGATATTAGTTTAGAGTATAGAAAATCCAATTCGATTTAATCAATTTTGCATATTAGATTTTTTGTTTAATTTTTAATTATTATTAGTTTTTAAATTTAAATTTATCACTTTTAATATATTTATTTTACTATTAGTTTCAGTTGTTTTACTTGTTTGTTAAAATTTATAATTAATATTATTTCTTAGGTGTTTTTAAAATTATGATATTTTTAAGTTATTTTATTCCATAAATTTACAATGATTTTGTTTTTCTCTTTTCTGTGTTAGTTTTTATATGATGGGTAAGGATAAAAATTATATGTTAACTATTTAATTATAGATTATATTTAATGTTAGTGATGTACCGAGCTTTCGACATTGATTTTGGGTATGAAATTTAAGGGCCAAATTTGACTGGTTGAAGCGAAACGGCGATCTGAATCAAACTACGATGAATTTTGGCATTCTGGGATCATTTAGAGGGGTTTTTTGAACTTTTATTATTTTAAGGGTTTTTTCATAATTTCGGAACTTTCGCGACATACATTTCCCTACATAAAACCTTTGCAACATACAATTCGCGATATAGAACCTTCAAAACATTAACAAGTCTTATGGCCGACTTGATATTTTCCAATTGAATTGACAAAATTTTATCGAAATATGTTATCAGGCCCTAGGGAAGAGTTGATATTTACCAATAATATCGATTACATTTATTGAAATCTTTTATCGAGTTGTACGGTAGACTTGATATTTACCTATAGAATTTATAAAATCAAATATCTGATTCTATATGTACTTACCAACTTGACCGACTTATTGAATTGTTTTTGAAGAATTTCATCAACTCTATCATCAAATATTAAGTGTCACGGCCAGTTGATCAATTTCAATTAATTTCATTAACTCATACATAAGATTTGATATTTACTGATAGAGTCGATGAAATTTTTTGAATTTGTAGAGCTAATCCTATGACATACTTTATATCTATAAGTAAAGTCGATATTATTAATTAAAATATGTCATTGAGTCACACGTTAAAGTTAATATTTACCGATAGACTCGATAATCGAAATAATCGTTTTTTCCAACTTAACCATTAAACTCAGACAAAATTTATTGACAATTATAATAATGTTAAAATATTAATATTTTATAATTTTTTCTTTTTAAATAGATAAAAATATATTATTAATTTTTACATTTATTTTTATCTAAATAAAAAAATATTTTTTGATTTATTAATTTTTTATTATAATATATTATTTATATAAAAAAAAATACATATCCTACTGCATCAGCTCAGAAACAGGGTGTATGATACACCACTTTGCCAATCCCTAATTCACAAAAATTGAATATAACATTTGAAGGAATGAACATCATTGCAAACATTCCGAGCAGCTCTAAAAGCCAAATGTATTAAGCACGAGAAACAATGGCGTGAGCAATATGGTACAAAGGAGCAGCCTTCGCAGAATCGAAAAAGGAAAGCTCTTGATAGGCCTGAGCCACCAGTTCCCTCGCATATTTCCTTGACCCATTCACACCCATCAGCTTTACGAAAGTGGCTTTATCACGCAACGCGTCTCTACCAGTTTTCTTCCCCATTTTATCTGGAGATCCAGTCACGTCTAAAACGTCATCACAAACTTGACCTGCCACCCCAACAAGCTTCCCGTAGTTTCTCAGCTTCTCTATCTCTACTTCACTCCCACATCCCATTACAGCCCCACACACAGCTGCTGCCTCTAGAAACGATGCACATTTCAGCCTATGAATGACTTCCACGTCGCTCAAACTCACTTCTTTTCCCTCACTTTGCATATCCAACATTTGTCCTGCTGCCACACCTCTGAACCCCATTGCGTTACATATTTCCTTAATTGCTCTAATTCGACGGTCTGATGAAACATTTTCGGGTTCGGATATAGCCTTCTCAATAGCAAGACAGGTAAGAGATTGACATGCGAGAATCGAAGCTGCTTCACCAAACACCTTGTGATTCGCAGGCTTTCCTCGTCGAAAATCATCGTCGTCAAGGCAGGGGAGGTCATCCTGAACCAGTGCCATTGTGAACATCATCTCCAATGCGCAAGCTGCTGGCATAGCTAAAGACTCATCTCCTCCCACAACTTCACATGAAGCTAGACATACAGTTGGAACTACACGTTTTCCTCCAGCAAGGAGAGTGTATCTCATAGCCTCGGCAAGAACGGTTGGATGCTGGTTCAATGGAATGCTTTCATCCAGGGCCTTGTTGATTTGCTTTAACTTGCTGTCTCTGTATTCCTTAAACCTGAATTCTGGCAAATTAGTGGTCGCTATAGTTTTGGATAGCAATGGATTTGCAGCATGAATTGGTTTTGCGGGGATTAATTTAGAGTGGATAAATCCATGTCTGATGTTATTTCTGGTATGGTTTCTGAAGAGAGCTGATGCCATCAGTTTGGTTGTAAAAAATTATGCTGATCTCAACCTCTCAAGTCCCATTAGAAATAAGACAAAAATCAAGCAAGATCCTACGAACGTGGGATTTGAATACATTTGGTGCAGAAGACAAGTCCACTTGTCTAGTCATAAATGGAAAATTAAATCACATCGAATTTCCCTATTTTCAATTATCAAATCCACAAAGATTCCATTTAAGATCACCAAATCCATATTATTATATTAATTAGTTAGACTTGCAAGTTTCCGTATACTTCGTTTGCTTGCCGGATGGAGATGTAGAATGCTACATCATTTCCTCCGAGTAATTCTCATGAAGCGAGAGATAGAGTTGGAATTATGCGTCCACCTCCAGCGAGAAGAGTGTATCTCATAGCTTCATTAAGAATTGTGGGACGTTGGTTCGAGGGAATGCTTTGCTCCAGTGCTCTGTTGATGTGGTTTCTCTTTGTGGCTCTGTATTCTTCGAATGGGAATTCTGCTAACGTGGTGGTTGGTTGTTGTGGAGGGACATGGATTGTTGGTTTTGCAGAGATGGATTTAGAGTGCATGAAGATGAATTTAGTGTGGTTTTTCGCGAGGTTTCTTAGGAGAGATGATGCCATCGGGTTCGTTTGCTCACTATGAATCCTATTGCCCCGGCAATTTATAGAATTAATTAACGCCAATTTTATGGTAATACTAAATTTAAACTCAGAATGTTTCTTTTAAAATATTTATAAATAATCAAATTTTTTTATTAGTCAATTAATTTTAAATTTATATTTATAAATTATATAAATATATATATTTTTAAATTTTAATTTTTAAAAAGGAAATTTTATAATATATTTAATTTCGTCTTTTATTAATAATATTCGTCATATTTTTTTTTTAATTTTTTTTTTTACCATTTATAACAAAAATCACTCATTCCTAATTTATAAAGAAGATTATCCATAGTTCGTTCATAAATAGTTTAATAAATCACTATTATTACACCACCTATTCTTATCTCTAATTAAACATATAAACCATCACAACAATTTTAATATAACCAGTGAAGAAATTTATGAAGTTAGTTAATTAGAAAATTTTCATTATTTTAAGGGAGATATGATTTTCAATATTTCATTTAATATAAATAAAAAAATAGTCAGTAGAGAAAATCATACGTATCCCTAATATTATAGTTTATTGATTTTATATATCTATAAATTATGAATTATAGGTAACTAAATTCATTAATTCAATTTATTTTATCATTAACTTATTGAAAATGAAACACAGTCATAAAAATCTGAAGTTCAATCTATTTGAATTTAAATAAATATATTTAAAACATTAAATTTATAAATAAATTATAAAAATAATATTTTCAAAAAAAGTTTAATAAATGGTATTTATTTAAAATTTTTCATGTTAATGAACATTTAAAATAGGGTTTTTGAAAAATTACGAGATAATATACCATTGAAAATGATTAATAATAATAATAATAATAATAATAATAATATTATTATTATTATTATTATTATTTATATACTGTCATACCACCATTTGTGTCGATGCAAAGCATTCCATCAACTTAAAAAAAAAAAAAATTCATCCAATTAATTTAGGAATAATGGATTTTTGGACCCTTAAACTTGTAATGTTTTTTCTTTTAGACACTTCAATTTTGCGGGGTTCCATTTGGACCCTCTAACTTGCCAATTCTCGACCACTTGGGCACTTCAAGCTTATGTGGAGGATTGCGTGAATTAAAAAATACAATGCGCGTGATTAGTTTAAAAATGGTATCTAAATGCTTACGTGGCTGATGATTCAACTGTATCTTATAATGGGATATAATGATATTTGAACTTGATTATTGAAAATCTGATATTTACTCTGAAAACCCTTAAATCAATTTTTCACCTAAATTGAGCACGTTGTAGACTTCGAGGACTCTAGGGATGAAGATGATGTGTGCCCGATGACGGAAGAATACAATTTTAAGGGTTCCACGGATCGAAAAATGCGATTTAGAGGATGCCGTTGTCGGATGCTTTTGCCAACAACAAAGCTTTCTGTGGACAAATCCAAGGATTGAGACCTTGCAACAATTTGCCATCTAGAGGAAAGAGTGATGGAAGTAAGAAAAAAAGATTAATTGTACTTATTGTTGCTCCTGTAGCAGGTGCTTTGTTTCTAATATTTGTAGCTATTGGTATCTTCGTGTTCAAAGCTGCAGATGTTTGTTTAATAGTCTTTTAAATTTCACATTGGTGATCGATGAATACTTAACTTTGTAAATCGATGTCAATAATGTTTGAAATCAACAATGCATGAAAATCCCCTAATTTCTCTTGATTTCTTATTCGCCAAAACCTTACTAATTGAAACCCTAACTTTTCTAATTGAAACCCAAACCTTCTAATTGAAACCCTAATTTTGGACAGTTTTGAATCGCTTCAGATTCTTCATCTCAAATCGAATGTGTTTTGATGAATAGAAAATTGTCTTGAAACACAATGTTAAAGCCACATCAGCTTATACCTATTAAATTGTATGTCACTTACGTGTCAATTTTAAATGTCACATCAATACAATTTAAACATGTCAGAGCAATTGTAATTAACGCACTATAGTGTGATTGTTTAAACAATGTAAATAGTTGAAGTAACTGAGAATGGACAAGTTAAAGGGTTCAAATAGAACCTCACCAAGTTAGAGGATCTAAAAAAAAGCATTACAAGTTTAAGGATCCAAAAATCCATTATCCCATTAATTTATTAAAAAGTTTAAATGCTGATGAAGGACGCGTTATTATGTAGAGACAAGAAAGTAAGTATGGAAAATCATTATATAACTTTATAATTATGCCTCATATAAAAATATATTCTCACTAATTTATGAAATTTCTTTTTATTTGTATATATCTTCAATTATAAATAATTAAATTAATGAATGCAATATATATTATTATTATCCACTCGCTGACGATGAATAATAATAGATGAGGAGATCTAGATCTTTCTAATAGTAATAAATAAATGCACATGTTAGGCTGTGTAAGAAATTTATATTTGCAACCAAATGCTATGAATACAGATATTGTTGTCTCAAGCAAACGTAATGCATGATGCATCAAACCCATACATATTCGATTCATACGTTTGGTTTGTAATTGGGACCAAAAGTTTCCATTTAGTAATTTTATTTAAAATAAATTAAAATAAATTTTGATTAATAAATATTAAGTTAGAGTTATTTTTAATTAAATCCATCTTGATCCGTCAACTCGAAATATAATTTTTTTAAAATTTGTATTTGTAAAGTAGATAATCAACCATTATATTATAGTGATTGAATAGGATGAGTATCAAGAGATAAGTGAATGAAAATAGTTTTCAATAAATAAATAAATAAATAAATAAATAAATAAATATATATATATATATATATATATGGAACTCTCAACGAACTGTACGAAATTTATGTGACAATTTTGAGTAGGATTATGTATAGTTTTATTTGAACCGCTCAAGATTCGAGAACTAGATTAGTATTGCAATCGATATTGATTGTAAATACTAAAAGCACCAGTATCGATTTCTCAAAAATAAAGAATTAGTAATTCAGATTCAGTATTAATTTCTTTAGAAATCGGTTTTAGAACCAGTCATGTTCACTTCTACAATGAGAGTTCATTACTAGATTGGAAAATAGTAAAAGTAAGGAATTTTAATTTTCAATGATATTTACCAATTATATAACTATACGTATTTTTCTTTTTAAAATAAAAAATATACAAATTTTAATGGGTTTGTTTGGTGTTTCGTGTAGTCAGTATCTTAAACTAAGTTAAAAAATGGTCTAAATTTTTTTAATTATTTTTTTCCAAAAAATATGCATTAAATAAATTAAATAAATTTTATTTGTAAAGAAAATCGGTAAATACAATTACTCGAGTTGAGTAAGAAAGGAGTGAGCAATATAGTACAAAGGAGCAGCTTTAGCATATTCAACATAAGAAAGCTCTTCACAGGTTTGAGCCACAAATTCCCTCGCATATCTCGTGGATTCATCAACACCTCTCAGCTTCACAGAGGTTGCCTTATCACGCAAGGCATCTCCACCTCTTCTCTTCCCCGTTTTCTCAGTAGATCCAATCGCATCTTTAACATAATTACAAACTTGAGCCAACACCCCGACAAGTTTCCCATAATTTCTAAGCTTCTCTATCTGGACTTCATTCCCACCTCCAATAATAGCCCCACAAACAGCCGGTGCTTCTAGAAACTTCCCACCTTTAAGCTCCTGAATAGCTTCCAATTCACGCAAACTCACTTCTTTCCCTTCGCTCTTCATTTCCCAAATCTGTCCCGCAGCCACGCCTCTGAACCCATACGCATCGCATATCTCTTTAATTGCTCTAATGATCCGATCGGATGATACATTTTCGGTATGCGATGCGATCGTCTCAATAGCAAGGAAAAGAAGAGAGTTAGATGCGAGAATAGAAGTTGCTTCACCGAATGCCTTGTGATTCGAAGGCATTCCTCGTCGAAGATCGTCGTTATCAAAGCAAGGGAGAGTTGGAGGTAGGCGTTTTGTTCCGGGAAGAAGAGTGTACCTCATAGCCTCACCGAGAATGGTTGGATTCTGATTCAATGGAGTACATTCTTCTAGAAAGTTGTTGATTTTGTTTATCTTTTTGGCTCTGTATTCTTCAAATGGGAATTCAGGCAGGGTAGCTGTCACCGTGAGTGGTTTTGCTTGAATGGTTTTTGGTTGGATCTAATTCTAGTGTGGTTTATGGCTAGGTTAGTGAAGAGAGGTGACGATGATGATGCCATTGCAAGATTTTGTCATTGAGCAGATCCTTAATTATTATATAATCGCCGACAATGAATGATGGCAATTTAACTACTACATTTCGAGATCTGAATCTAAATCTTCTGATGGATCAGTTTCCTTTTTTTAATCAAAATTGAGATGGAGGCATATTCCATATCCATCTTTAGCATCTCATATTAAAAATATGTACATGTCAGGCCGTGTAAGCAACCATAAATAGATAAACTAATGTTAGGTGTATATTGCAATACAAAAATAAAAAATATTTTGGATTTTTCCAAGTTTTTGACAACCAATGGTATTATCTGTCTTTCAAAAACCTTTCTGTCAAGTCTTCTAAATTACTTATCTCCCCAAGTTTAAGAAGGAAACAATCTGAATAAAAAACTTAGAAAAGAATTCCACTAGGACCATCTCCAATGGTTTAGTGAATTGAAACAAATGTAGCATGGTAAATAGAGGGTGTGGATAATGATATGTCAAAAATAATATTTCTGAAGGAAAAAAATTAAAAATCGTCCACAATGGTTATTGTCTATTCGGATTTTCCTAATTTATAATCCATTAGAATTAAGTTTCTATTTCCTTTTTAATTTATAATTTAAATAGAAATATGGTAATTACAATTTTAAAATATTAAAATTGATGATTGACACCGTCAACTAGGACGTGGAAAATAGAAGCTCTACTCCACACCCTCTATTATTTTTTCTACCACGTCACCTGCATATTGTAAATTCACATTGCCATTAGAGTGGATTTTTTAAATAAAAAATCCAGAATGTCCACGTGGATGTGCAAACCAATAAATTCACATTCCACTGGAGATGCTCTAATACTTAGATGAGATTACCAACAGATGAGAAAATTCTCATATAAGTAAACTTTTAATAAGATAGTATAATGTAATTTTTGTGATAATTGAAAAATTTATAAAACAAATTGAATTTTGTTACAAAACCAAATCGGAACCAACACTAAAATAAATTACACAATCTAGAGGGATGATACTAGTAGAGGGAGAGGAAGAAATTATTAAAGTGAATTGACAATCTTTCTCATGCCTTCTCCTTATTTATAGCCAAAATATGGAACATTTGTCCCATATAAATAAACTCAATTCATGCAATTTGATATATATAAGGAAGGTGAAATCCAACTATAATATTACATGATACTCCCCTTTGGATTTCACCAACTAACTGCCTCGTTAAAAAACCTTACCAGAAAAACCCAGCGGGACAAAAACTGGATAAGGAAAAAAGAGTACAGTTGATCCGAAAGATAACCAGCATCAGAATAACCAACCAACCCAGAAGGATTATCTGAATTCGAATAAAACAATCCTAAATCAACAGTTCCGCGAAGATATCTAAGAATATGTTTAATTCCATTCCAGTGACGACGAGTCGGGGCAGAACTATATCTAGCCAATAAATTTACAGCAAAAGCAATGTCTGGTCTCGTACATTGGGTTAGATATAGGAGGGCACCAATTGCGCTCAAGTATGGTGTTCCAGAATCCAAAATATTTTCATTATCATCTTAGGGTTTGAATGGATCCTTTTTGGGATCAAGAGAACGAACGACCATTGGGGTGCTTAATGGATGACATTTTTTCAAATTAAATCTTTTTAAGATCTTTTCTGTATAAGCTTTCTGATGGATCAGAATTCCATTATTTCTATGTTCAATTTCTAATCCCAGACAATATTTTATTTTCCCTAGGTCTTTCATTTCAAATTTTCTTTTCAAATATTCAGCAGTCTCTTGGATTTCATTTTGGGTTCCAATCAAGTTCATATCGTCAACATAGACTGCTACTATTGAAAATCCAGATCTTGATTTTCTAATGAACACACATGGACAAATAATATCATTAATGTACCATTCCTTAATTAAATATTCACTTAGACGATTATACCACATTCGTCCAGACTGTTTTAATCCATATAGTGACCTTTGTAATTTCACTGAGTATAACCCTCGAGGTTTATTAATTTCAGGAATTTTTAATCCTTCTGGAACTTTCATGAAGATTTCTGTATCCAGGGAACCATATAGATATGCAGTTACCACATCCATTAACCTCATTTCCAGATTTCTTTCTTTGGCCAATCCAATCAAAAACCGGAAAGTAATTGTATCCATCACTGGTGAATACGTTTCATCAAAATCAATCCCAGGCCTTTGTGAGAAACCCTGAGCAACCAATTGGGCTTTATATCTCACAATTTCGTTTTCCTCATTTCGCTTTCTAATGAACACCCATTTATAACCAACTGGATTAATACCTTTTGGTGTTTCAATAATAGGTCCAAAAACGTTCCGTTTATTCAATGAACTTAATTCTGCCTGGATTGCTTCTTTCCATTTTGGCCAATCATTTCATTCCCTATAATCATTTATGGATTGAGGTTCATAGTCATCATTCATCACATCAATAGCTACTGCATATGAAAACATATTATCAACAACAAAGTTTTCACGGTTCCAAATTTATTTTGTATAATTAATGGATATTTTTTCATTCTTGGATACATTTACCTCCTCAGAGGTCTTTTCCTCAGTTGGATTTTCAACTTCCACAATTTATAAATTTTGATTAGTATCTTTCGGAGATATTATATCAATAGTATTCTCAATTCTAACTTTTCGTTTTCGTGGTACAATATCTTTGGACGCAATAGGTCTACCACGTTTTCTTTGGATTTCAGATACCTCACCAGTTACCATCTGTTTTGATTTCTCAGTAGGCACATCCAGTCGAGCTGGTGCATTACACACTGTTATATGAGATTTCGTAACTTTAGCAGCATCAACAAAACTATCTGGTAAACGGTTCGCAACCGTTTGTAAATGAATTATCCTACGTACTTCATTTTCACTTTGACCAGTATGTGGAGCCAGATAATGCATCTTTTCACTTTTCCAAACGAGTTCATTTTTACCAGAATTAGAAGGTTCATCCTTTCTAAGTCGTGGGAATAATTCTTCATTAAAATGACAATATGCAAATCTTGCAGTAAACATATCACCCGTCATGGGTTCCAGATATCTAATTATAGACAGTGAATTATATCCAACATAAATTTCCAAACGACGTTGTGGTCCCATTTTGGTTCTCTGAAGGGGTGCTATGGGAATATATACAGCACAACCAAAAGTTTTCAAATGAGATATATCTGATTTATTTCCAGTTACCAAATGTAACAGAGAATATTCATGATATGCTATGGGTCTCAGGCGTATCAATGTGGCTGCATGTAATATTGCATGACCCCAAGCGGAAATCGGTAATTGAGTTCGTAATAACAACGTTCGGGCAATCATTTGAAGCCTTTTAAAAGATTCCACTAATCCATTCTGGGTATGAACATGGGGTACCGAATGTTCAACATTTATACCAATTGACATGCAATAATCATCAAAAGCCCTTGATGTAAATTCACCAGCATTATCCAAACGAATATTTTTAATCTGATAATCTGGGAATTGTGCTCTCTGCCTTATTATCTGGGCAAGCAACTTAGCAAACGCCACATTCCGTGTTGATAATAAACATACATGTGACCATCTCGCAGATGCATCAATCGACACCTTAAAATATTTAAATGGCCCACTTGGTGGATGAATTGGTCCACAAATATCCCCTTGAATTCTATCCAAAAACGATGGACACTCAACATTTATATTTAATGGGGATGGTCTAACTATCAATTTCCCCTGAGTACAAGCAGTATAAAAACTATCTTTTGATATCAATATTTTCAAATCATTCAATGGATGTCCATTAGAATTTTTAACAATTCTACGCATCATCGTGGACCCAGGATGACCAAGTCTATCATGCCATACTTGAAAAACTTTAGGGTCAGTTATTTTCTTTTTCATTATAGTGTAGGCTTCTATTGGAGATATTTTCGTAAAATATAAACCAGATGATAATGTATGAAGTTTTTCCAGAACAATTTTCTGTCCAAAAACAATAGACGTAATATACAAATACTCCATATTTTGTTCATTCACTGTTTCAATATGGTATCCATTTTTCCTGATATCTTTAAAACTCAGCAAATTTCGTTTCGAATTACTCGAATATAATGCATTATGCATACATATTTTCGTTTCCTTTTCTAATAGCATTATAGCTTTTCCATATCCCTCCATAAATCAGCAGAACCAGATATGGTATTTACTCGAGCCTTATATTCTGATATGTTCAGGAAATATTTTTTATCTCAGAGGATAGAATCGGTTGTAGCACTATCAATCAAACATATTTCTGACATATTTCCTGGAATTTCCATATCCTATCCAAATAAATAAAGTCACATATAAGAATTTTCCAATTTTTCTGACTTTAATCAATAAATACATCAATATACTAAGTCGAAAAATATATCCATGCAATTATATCTCATCATGGATTTCTCATATAATCTCCTCATAATTTTCATAATTTAATCTCAGAGATTCTATCTAAATAAACTATATTTATTTCAAATATTCATTGCTGAGATTTTTCTAGGCTGGATCCTTTTTTTCTACTTTCAAATAATCATGGTTACGATTTGGGCTGGAGAGTAATCTCATTATTTCCATTTCCATACTCATTCATTTATATCAATATAATTTTTTCCATAGATCAATCCAATTTCCCAATTCTCATTCCATACCAATAACTAAAAAATAAACTCACTAAAAAAATTGACAATTAAAATTAAAATGCATTGCGTATGCTCTAAATAAAGATTAATGATGCAACAATATATATATATATATATATATATATATATATATATATATAGACCAATTTCCTATCTTGGGTTGGCAGTGCCAAACTTCACACAAGATTTTCTAGAATAATGATATCAACTTTTGGGCAAATAGTTTAACTCCCAGTTAATCAAATGTCATTTCTGTATGATTCAAATCAATTCAATTCAATCACCTGAGTGAATAACTCCTTTTTTTTTTTCAAAATTTCACGTCAATATTTCAATATTTTTCCAGGTGTATATTAAACTTTCCACATAATCAACCTTCATCATATTCAATTATTTATCCCTTTTACTGGATAAATAAATTTAACCATCTACTTGGTCAATAGATTTTATATGACATAAAATTTAAATACAATAAATATCCTCTTCTTTTGTTATTTTTTGTTTCTCCCTTTATAACAAATAATAATTTCAACCTCAGAAATTTTCATCTCGAAAATTATTTCTTTCACTGGAAACTTTATCATCATTCATTATTTCCTTATACCCAATATATGAATTCCATTTCTCAACCAATTTCTAAATTAATTCAATAATATAAGTCCAACTTACTTGAAGGAATCAATTTCATTTTCATCTCAATTAATATACATATATTTTTTTTCATATCTCAAGATGAACAATTCCACTTTTCAAACACCAAACAATTCCCTTTCTTTTTTTTTTTTTTATCAATTTTCATTTCCCTCTTTTCTATCAATTCTCCTTTTTTTTTCTTTTTTTTTTTCTTTTTATGGTTCCAAACTAATATCTCAATTTTTTCAATATAATTCCGGCAGCATCTCAGTATAACTAAAACATCGTTACCATCACTTTCTGATCTGGAGGATCCATTTGGGTGGCAACCAGAGAGCATACTCGTGCTGATAACGTGTTACAAAACCAAATCAGAACCAACACTAAAATAACTTACACAATCTAGAGAGATGATACTACTAGAGAGAGAGGAAGAAATTATCAAAATGAATTGACAATCTTTCTCATGCCTTATTCTTCTTATTTATAGTCAAAATATGGGACACTTGTCACATACAAATAAACTCAATTCATGCAACTTGACACTAAATATTACATGATAAATTTTGATAAGTTATAGAATTGTACTTCTTATGTAAGGATTTTTTTCTCTCTCATTCTCTCCCATGCTTTATGTAGATATATATTTTCTTTTTTACTTTCCTTTGCATCAAGAATAAGCAGTTTTAACATGAGCAACGTACATCATCAAAGAGATGCAATAATGTAGTATAATATGCACACATAGCAATTTTAAATTTTTTTAGCATTAGTAATATCAGCATGAACTAAAACTGATAGTCATAAAACCATAAAAAATCTCTATATTGATAGAGTTTGTACACTGAAAAAAACAATCATTATGGACTAAAATTTTTCGATGGTTTATAATTTGTTTGTTAATGACTTTTTTAACAACAGATATTAAATATTTGTCGATAATTTTACATAAATCAATGATTGAATTTATAATCAAATATTTTGGTCCATTAATAATACATTAGGTGGAAAATAAAAAATAATTTTAGCACCAAATTTGGCGCCACTAATTTTATTGACGGTAATATATGTACCGTCAAAATTAGTTAGATTAATTTGTTTGAACGAGATTTTACCGTTAGAGAAATTAAAACAGGATTATTAAGCATAATTTTAAAGCGCCCGAAATTCAACACTAAATATTTTATTTGGATTTAAAATAATATTTATATAAAATTAATTATGGATAATGAGGTAATTTGGTTGATAATAATTTAATTTTGCTAAAAATATCCTAAATTTATGTTTTAAGCGTGAATTGAACAAAATTCTTATTGGAATTGAATTGGCAAAATAAAAACAAAACAGATAATGTTAATCGAATTAACATAATTTGCGACAACTATGTAACGACGAGAATGTATATATAAATTCAAATTCTTTTTCAACCGAATTTTAAAATATTTGCAATCACATAATACTGTCGAAAAAAATATTATTTGTGATAACCAGATATCGTCGGAGATGTAGAATACAAATTTCAAATTCTTTTTCAACACTTTAAAAATAATTGCAATGGTATAATACCATTGTAAAAGAACAATTTTCGACAATTCGTCGAAAAAGTATAATTTTCAATGACGTTTTTAATGAGGACGTCCGACGGTAAATTACAGTCAATATTATATTTTTTTCGATTGTTTCTGTACTTCATCAATGGTATATGATTGTGGCTAATAATATATATTTTTCATAGTGGTATTAGATTTTGTAGACATGATTTATTTAGAAAAGTTTAAAGAATTTTCAGAAGAAATTCAAAAAATATTTTGGGGACTAAGAAGGAGATTATAAAGATAAAAGAAATGCTGAAAAAGACACAAAAATAGATGACAAACAAGTTTCAAACAAGCAATAACAATAGATAAAATGCACAAATACAAAGAGATTTTGGATCAATCAAAGCAATTAAGATCAGATACAACATATACAGATCAATTATATAAATACACAAGACAGTGGGTCTCACACAAGTTAAGTTAACGTGTCAGTAGACGTTCGGGACGTTAACATGAGCAAAACTTGTATCCCTTCAGCCAAGACAAATAGGACAGACTAACGCACTGGCGGTAGGTTGGGACATTAACAAGTACTATGCTTGTATCTCTCAGCCAAGATCCAATTTCATCACAAAACATATAAAATACTAAGCAATTAAAAGATATAGACAACACAAGGAGACGTAAAGTAAAAGAGATAAGATTTAGAAATGCTCAAATGTCCTAAGCTGCCCTGCAACAGAATCCTGAGTGTTTCAGGTTCTACTTTCCTTCATAATTCCATTTTTTCTTGGAATTTCCTTCAGCCCTCTTTTTTCTGTTTGTCCTCTAATAGACTGAGAGTTTGCTCAGGTCTACCCTTCAACTCTAATGATTAAGCTCATAGGTACCGGTCATCTCGACAAAGCTATGTCAAATACAAAGTATGACAGAAGAAATACAAAAATAGCCCTAAACGCCAAAGGACTCTACTACAATTTTAATTTGTCCACAAAGAACCTTTAAGATTTTCTCAGATCTAATAAGATTTGAGCTAGTATTTACCATATAAAGACGAACCACAAGAGTTTTAGTATTGGATCGTCAGAGATCTAAGAGAAAAAACACAAAGAAAATACTAAGGACTTACCTGGAACACGAAGACTTGTCAATCGATAAAACTCACACAAAAAGCAAACAAGCTACAGGTTTGATTTTAACTCACAAAAATATGCTTTTATACAAATTTGTGAATAAAACTACTAGATCTATAAGCATAGATATAACAGATTCAACACAAACAACAGTAAAGTTACGTGGTTCACCATAAAAGTAGCTGCTCCACGGAGACCTCAAACCAAAGAGAAAGAAGCCGGTTGCACTATGAATCAGAGTACAAGTTATAAAGACTCAAATAAATAACAAAATCACAAAGAAATCAAAGTTTACAGACTCAAGATTGAAACTTTAGCAGAGACAAACGAGAGACAACAACACAAAGAACAAACTTTTGCTCCGCTCATTTATCCAGAACCAAACAAGGGAGTATTCACGTAGTGTGACAGTAATTTATAGATCTATAAATCATAAAAATTCAGAGGTATTTATGAAAACTCGACCTATGAAGTGAAAACGAACTTTTAAAAACTTAATTTTTATATGTTTTTAAAAACATGCCTGTATTTTGAACTCTAGAAAGTTCATTTAAAGAATTTTCATTTTTTTTAAATTATTATTTTTAATTTCCCTAATAAACTTAGGATGTCATCTTTGATGACTTGATTTCAACCATGACGTTAAATAATTCTATAAATTGATGGGTAGTATGATACATCGTGAGCAAACAAATCTAATGGCATCGTCTCTCCTGAGAAACCTTGCTAAAAACCACGCTAAATTCATCTTCATGCACTCAAAGTCCATCTTTACCAAACCACCAAAACCAACAATCCATGTCTCTCCACAACAACCAACCACCACTTTACCAAAATTCCCATTCCAAGACTACATAACAACAAAGAGAAACCACATCAACCAAGCACTTGACGAAAGCATTCCACCGAACCAACATCCAAAAACTCTTCATGAAGCTATGAGATACACTCTCCTGGCTGGAGGAGGACGCATAATTCCAACTCTATCTCTCGCTTCATGTGAATTACTCGGAGGAAATGACTCACTATCAACACCACTAGCCTGTGCATTGGAAATGATCGTCACAATGGGAATGATTCAAGACGACCTCCCCTGTCTCGACAACGACGATCTCCGATAGAGAAGCTGAGGAATTATGGGAAGGCTGTTGGTTTGGCGTTACAAGTGTGTGATGACGTGTTGGATGTGATTGGTGATACGGGGAGAAGAGGGAAGAAGACTGGTAGAGATGCGTTGCGTGATAAAGCTACGTTTGTGAAGGTGATGGGTGTGGAGGAGTCTAGGAAATTGATGGATGAAGCTTGTCAGGAGATTTCTTGTTTTGATGTTGCCAAGGCTGCCAATTCAATTCTTCTGAAATGTTATTAGTTGTTCCGTAGTTATGGAGTACTTTCTTCTAGAAACTTGTTGATTTTCTTTATCTTTTTCCCTCTGTATTCTTCAAATAGGATTCAGGCAGGGTAGCTGTCACTATGAGTGGTGACGATGATGATGCCATTACTTTGGTTGTTCAATGTTATCCAACTTTACCATACTTGAATAAGATATCCTCCTGAACTCTTAAAAAGATTAATTTAATTATTTTAGCAATTAATAGTACAAAGCAGTAATGCATAGACCTTATGAAGATGCGGGTACGCGGGAACATAGTAATATTTTCTTTTTTATTCTCCAAAAATTTACCAGTTAAATATGGTACAAGTTAGTATTTTTACTTATTTTTGATATTTTTAACTATTATTAATTATTTATTTTATTTTTTAATTTTAATAAATTTATTTAATTAAAATTCTCAAAATTAAATTGAAATTTTAATAATTTTATATATTGAATAGTAATGATGAGATTTTAATATTATCAATTTATATTTTTGATTTCATATTTTAAAAAATATATATAAATATAAATATTATATATTATGTGGTGGGAAAATGACCATAAGGAGTCATAGTCGAAGGTAAGAGCAAGCAAAGGGAGCCGAAGCCTAAAGCCATACTCGGCCGAAGACAGAAAGGGTACCCTAAAACCAAGCTCGGTCGAATACAGTGGGTACCCAAAAAGGCTATCTTCGACCGAACAAGAGGGGCCAAGGGCCCAAGAAACGTGCTAGTCAAGCTCGACCGACATGGTCAAAAGGCCCAATGAAGTTAAACTCGGCCGAGTAAAGTAAAATCCAAACCTAAGCGCTTCAGCCCACCAAATGATTACCTAACTAAACACGGATTTCCAACGCCAAATCCGCGAAGGAAGAATAATCGTACCAGCCCAAGGATTTCCAAAGCCCAGTAGAAAAAAGAAGACCAACCCCTATTGAAATAAGAGTTCTTAAAGCCAGATAAATAAAAGGAGACCGAATTCAAAGAAAACAAGGAGTTTAAATCCAAATAGGAATAGGACCCCCAAATACCCCCTATAAATAGGGGGTAGGGATGATTGTAAAAGGATCCGATTTTTACTGATTAGAACTAAACTCTGGAGACCATATCTTTGTAAGCTTTTAGCTATTTTCTCAAGCAATCTTAGCCTAATATTTGGCTGTGGTTTATTTGGCACCACAGTTTGGCGCCCACCGTGGGGCCCGAACCTCACACACAAGGTTAAGGTTGGAAATCCGTGATTCAAGTTACAGTCCACACCTGCGCTTCTCAGACATGGCTCCAGAGAACCCTAATACCATCAATGTAGAAGATCAAGTTCCAAAGACACCAGAGGAACAATTGGCGATCTTAACTGAGATGCTGAAGAAAGCTGAAGAAGAAAGGGAGTAGTAGAAAAAAGAAGCAGAATCGAGAAGGAAGTCCACCAAAGGGAAAATCCGGCAATCGAGCCGGAAATACTCGCCCCTCCGAAAGCGCAAGCTCAACTTTGAAGACTCCAGTAGAGAAACTTCAGAGGAAAGTGATGGGTCGACAGAAAGCTGTAAAAACGTCGACCAACATGATTCAAGCAGCTCCGATGAAAAGTCTATAGACCCAAAATCCACTCGTAAAGACCGAGAGAGACGCCGCGATCGGGAAATCAAAGAGCTCAAAGACCTAGTACAAAGAACTTCGGGAAAAAGAATCACAATGAGGTCGTCGACAATGCGATACTCCGACATGCCCTTCACATCCTGGATCCTAGAGACGAAAATGCCCAAAAGGTTCTCAATTCCAAACATGAGGCCATATGACGGAACAACAGACCCTGAAGATCATATCGCTGGATACAAGAATCGCATGGGAACCTGCAATATCCCAGAAGAGGATTTGGAAGCAATTATGTGCAAAAGTTTCGGTTCCACCTTGACGAACCGCCCAGAGGTGGTATTCGGCTCTGCCGGAGAAAAGCATCAAGTCGTACTCATCACTAGTCACCAAATTCGTGAACCAATTCTCAGATAGCAGAAAGAAGGAGAAAGACGTAGATGATTTGTATGATCTAAGACAAGGGAGTGTTGAAAGTCTCAGACAGTATGTCAGAAGGTTCAAGGAAACCAAAATGGCCATCCCCGACTGCCGAGACAAGAGTGCCACCAGAGCTTTCATCAAAGGCTTACAGAAGACTTCCAAGTTTTACGAGAGCCTAAAACTGATCAAACCCCGCACTTTCGAAGACGTTCTGGAAAGAGCCGAAGACGCGATGGAGTATGAGGAAGAGCTCCAACCTAAAAATCACAAAAGCTCCCAGAATAAGCCAAGCTCCCGCGGCCAAAACAGTACTGGAAATTTCGGCCGAACTGAAAGGCCGAGGAACAACTTCAAGGAGACTAACAGCGGCCTGACTAGACCAGATTATACCGGCCATAATTCTTCAAGGCCAGATTACTCCGAACACAGCCGAAAGAGAAAAGAACTGCTACCTTATCCACTCACCATTCCCACAAGAGAAACCCTTACAATTCTTAAAGGAATGGGAGACAGAGTCAGATGGCCTGACAAGCCAGCGAACCCCGCAGGAGCATGGAAAGACAAATCCCGATACTGCCAATTCCATGGAGACCATGGACACAACACAGATGACTGTTGGACACTCAAGAGAGAAATTGCCGAGCTAATAAAAGCAGGCCACTTGCGGGAATATTTATCTGAGAAAGGACGAGAAATCGCGGCAGAGGCCGACAAGAATCGCCGATCTCCAAAAACGATCCCAGTCGCGAATGCGGAGGAAGAAAGGGTGATCAACATGATAGCTGGGGGATCCGACATATGCGGATTAACAAGCTCGGCAGCAAAGAGAAAATTGAGAAACTCCCTCAGCATAAATAGCATTAGAAACGGATCCACGACCAATAACTACTCTATCACCTTCACAGAAGAAGAGGCCAATGGGGTCAATGCGCCGCATCACGACGCATTAGTAATCAAAATCTCGATAGCAAACTTAACCGTAAAGAGAGTATTAGTAGATAATGGAAGCTCGGCCAACGTACTATTCATCGAAACATTCAAGAATATGCAACTTGATGAGAGAATGATGCGCAGAAAGGCCGTCTCCCTTATCGGCTTCGATGGCAAAGCCACCTCAACAATCAGGGAGATCGAACTACCAGTGTTCACAGAAGGGATCAATCTGCACACAACCTTTCTCGTGATAAACTCGATGTCTGCTTACAACGTAATCCTCGGAAGACCTTGGATACACGACATGAAGGCGATCCCATCTACATATCACCAACTTATCAAGTTCCCAACCCCGCGAGGGATAAAACAGATAAAGGGTGAACAAAACTCCTAAAAGGAATGCTACGCCAACTGCCTAAAGCAAAAGGGGGTTGAAGAATAGCAATTAGCGGCTCGGCCGAACAAACCCCGAAGCCCGGCCGAAGGCGAAGTCGATGAAGTCCCCTTGGACCAAGAGGGGCGAAAACAGTGCAGATAGGAGCCGCAGTAGAAGGCTTGGAACGGGAAAACCTAATAGGTTTCCTCAAAGCCAACCAGGACTGCTTTGCCTGGACACATGAAGACATGACTGGGATCGACCCAACAATCATAACCCACGAGCTGAACCTGAAAGCCGGCACAAAACCAGTCAAGCAGAAACGCAGAAGGTTTGCCCCCGAAAGAAACAAAATTATCAACGAGGAGGTCGAAAAACTCCTCGCAAACGGGTCCATCAGAGAAGTCCAATACCCGGACTGGCTCGCTAATGTGGTAGTCGTCAAGAAAAAGAATGGAAAATGGAGGGTCTGCATCGACTTCACGGACCTGAATAAGTCGTGCCCAAAAGATCCATTCCCGTTGCCACACATCGACCTCACCATCGATGCAACTGCGGGCTACGAGATGATGAGCTTCATGGATGCCTACTCAGGTTACAACCAGATCTTGATGCATCCCAACGATCAAGAAAAAACTGCGTTCATCACGGAGAGGGGAATCTACTGTTACAAAGTAATGCCTTTCGGACTAAAAAACGCAGGATCTACATACCAGAGGCTCATGAACAAAATGTTCGCTGACAAGTTGGAAAAAACCATGGAAGTCTACATCGACGATATGCTGGTCAAATCCGAGAATGCGGCTCACCATGTTCACCACTTAAGCCAGGCCTTTGAGACGCTCAGAAAATATAACATGAAGCTCAACCCCACAAAATGTCAGTTTGGAGTAAGAGCAGGGAAATTCTTGGACTATCTAATCACGAAGAGGGGGATCGAGGCCAATCCGGATCAGATAAGACCCATCCTGAACATAGCAGAACCCCGGAGCAAGAAGGATATACAAAAACTCACGGGGAGGCTAGCCGCGCTAACTCGGTTCATCCCCTAGGCCTCAGAAAAATTCCAGCCTTTCTTTGAGGCTCTTAAAAAGTCCAAAGAATTCGAATGGACCGAAAAATACAGCAAGGCCCTAGCCGATATCAAGGACTTCTTGACCAGCCCCCCGCTCTTGGCAAAACCAGAAGAGGGCGAAAAACTTTATTTATACCTGGCACACTCGGAGATCGCAGTAAGCGCTGTTCTGGTTAAAGAAGTAGGGGAAAACAGCAACCAGTGTACTTCGCAAGCAAGACTCTAACATCGGCCGAAACCAGATATCCTACCCTGGAAAAAGCCGTTCTAAGTCTTATTTTTGCTGCGAGGAAACTTCGGGCATACTTTCAAGGGCATCCAATCGCGGTCATAACCGCACTACCCCTTCGAAGCTCAATTCACTCCCCCGACCGTTCTGGAAGATTAATGAAATGGGCTTTAGAACTGAGCGAGCACGACATATCCTTTGAAGGAAAGAAAGCGATTAAATCTCAAGCGCTGGTAGACTTCATGGCTGACTTCGAAAATCCACCGGCCGAAACAGCCTCGGTCGATATTAACCAGCTGACAGCACCCTCAATTGACGAGTGGATACTAGAAGTAGACGGGGCCAGCAGACAAAGCGGCAGCGGTCTAGGCGTATACCTTAGACCCCCAAATCTACCCCCAATACTTCAAGCAATTCGATGCGAATTCCCGGCCACCAACAACGAGGCCGAATACGAAGCCCTTATCGCAGGGCTAAGAGTGGCGAAAGAAAGTGGAGCACACAATCTGACAATCAAATGCGACTCCCAGCTGGTGGTAAATCAAATAAACGGTACATACCAGGCCCGAAATGAAAAGATGGCCAAGTATTTGAAGATAGCCAAAGGACTTATGAAACGCTTCCAAAAGGCCACAATAAAACAAATCCCAAGAGAAGAAAACGAAAGGGCCGACGCTATGGCAAATCTCGGAGCTTCAATGCATAAAGACGAGCCGACCGGACCAATCGTATACGCCTTCCTTCCCAAAGCAGCTACCGAATACGAAGAAGCCTTAGCCGTAGAACGAAGTGATTGGAGAACCCCAATCATCAGCTACATCAATCACGGTCAAGTACCTGAAGACAAGGCAGAGGCTAGGAAGCTGCGAGCTCAGGCTGCCAGGTTTTGCATCATCGGAGGGTTACTTTTTAAAAGATCCATAAGCGGTCCCTTCCTAAACTGCATCTCCCTCCCTGAAGCCGAACTAGTGTTAAAAGAACTCCATGAAGGACCAGCCGGAAACCATTCCGGAGGAAGAAGCCTAGCATTCAGAGCGCACAGAGCCGGGTACTACTGGCCGACCATGAAGACAGATGCGGCCGAACTTGTAAAAAAATGCGACAAATGCCAAAGGCACGCGAATTATTCCAACCTTCCAGCCGGAAATTTACACAGCATTACCTCCCCATGGCCATTTGACAAATGGGGGATGGATATCATCGGGCCTTTCCCGATATCCACACAAGGTCGAAAAAGATATATACTGATGGTAACCGATTACTTCACAAAATGGATAGAGGCTGAAGCACTAGAAAGAGTTAGAGAGCAAGAAGTACAAAAATTCATCTGGAAACACATCGTCTGCAGGTTCGGCATACCAAGGGAAATTATCACTGATAACGGCCCCCAATTCATAGCGCAGACTCTAAAAGAGTTCTGCAACCAGCTAAACATAAGACTTACATACTCGACCCCAAGGTACCCCCAAGCCAACGGCCAAGCCGAAGCATCCAACAAGGCGGTGGTAGACTCACTTAGAAAAAACTGGAAGGAGCCAAAGGATTGTGGCCCGAAGCCCTTCCTGAAGTCCTCTGGGCATTCAGAACAACCCCCAGAACTTCAACATTGCAAACCCCTTTCTCGATGGTATACGGAACAGAAGCAGTACTCCCAACGGAAATCCTATCACCACAAGAAAGACTAAATGGGAGGGCCAATGAACAAGTCCTAGCTTTCGAGAGAGATGCTTCGGACGAAAAAAGAAACAGCGCACAACGAAGAATAGCCGAATACCAAATGGGAATAGCAAGGCAGTACAACAAAAAAGTCAAGGCACGAGCCTTCCAACCTGGAGATTGGGTACTCAGAAGGGTGTTCCAAAACACGAGAAATCAAGCCCATGGAAAACTGGCCGAAAGCTGGGAAGGACCATACCAAGTAGGACGAGCATCCGGAAAAGGGTCCTACAAGCTGCTCACCAAAGAAGGGAAGGAGATAGAGCACAATTGGAATATACATCACCTTAAAAGGTACCAATTTTGAAAATAGTATGATAATTGTAATAACGGGCACTCTTCCCCCCAAAAAGGGGATTTTAACAAGGCCCCACCTCAATGCAATAAAATAGCCTTTTTATCTCATCCACTACTCAACGACTTATGAACTGCCCAAAGGGCAACCCGAAAATTGCCAAAGGCAAGCCCCCGGTAAATCTGGAGGGTCTTGGGCGAAGACCGACTGCTCAAAGAGCAAAAACTGCCCAAAGGGCAACCCGAAAATTGCCAAAGGCAAGCCCCCGGTAAATCTGGAGGGTCTCGGGCGAAGACCGACTGCTCAAAGAGCAAAAATTGCCCAAAGGGCAACCCGAAAATTGCCAAAGGCAAGCTCCCGGTAAATCTGGAGGGTCTCGGGCGAAGACCGACTGCTCAAAGAGCAAAAACTGCCCAAAGGGCAACCCGAAAAATTGCCAAAGGCAAGCCCCCGGTAAATCTGGAGGGTCTCGGGTGAAGACCGATTGCTCAAAGAGCAAAAACTGCCCAAAGGGCAACCCGAAAATTGCCAAAGAAAAGGTCATCTGATCACAACTTCAGTTTGGGCTGCCTCAACGGTAAGGCTCTCAACGCGGCTCTCGAGCTCCTCTATTCGATCGAGTGAGGTTCGATTCGCCGCCCTCAACTCCTCCAACTCCGCCGCCTGGCGCTTTAGCTCCGCATCCTTCGAAGCAATCGAGGCCTCTAGCCTAGCATTTTGAGCCTCCACTCTCTCAACTCGGCTGACAGCCTCAGCACATTGAGCCACCGTTTTGCCCAAATCATCCTGAGTCGCCTTTAACTCGGCCGAGGCAGACTGATACTTAGCCTCAAGAGCCCGCCTGTCCCGCAAAACAGGGCCGAAATGCTTGCGCATACCAACCGCCCCTTGGAGCCCCTGAAGATAAAGAAGGTAAACAAAGAGACCACCTAAGAGAACAAACAAAAGACGAACTTACCCTATAAAGGCTCGAGATAGACATCTCATAGAATTTTGTAAAGGACAAGGACCCCAACCACTCCTCGTCCTGGGGAAAGAAAAAACCGTCCGCGGCCGCAATCATCTCGGCCGATATCTCCCTAGTAGAAGAATCCCCTGGGAAGTCAATTACGTGACGACCATCGCCACGAGGCTTTTGACCAATATGCTTGGTCCGCTTCTTGGCCGGCGCCTCGCCACTCGCCATCGGCCGCTTTTCCTTTGAAACCGGGGGGCGAGAAGGCTTCCGAGAACCCCCTGGAACTCCCGGACGAGAAGCTGCAACAGTCTCTGAGGGAATAGGACTTGGAGGACGGACGGGATCAGCAGCCGGCTCAGACTGCTCTTTGACCGGCCCTTCATTCCCAGCAGAACCGGACGCATGGGCCTTCTCCTGCTCCGCCTGGATCTGTCGCATGATGGCTCGCATGGCCAAAGCTCTCTGACCCTCAGGCTTGGACATCACGTAGTCAGATAATTCTGAAAAGTCAAACGTCAGCAAAGTTCAATCGAAGGAACTTGAAACACGACACAACTTACTTGTTCTAGTGAAAGCCCAAAGACGACTGACAGACAACTCGCCCAAAAGCGTCCTATAATCACGGGATTCGACCGACAAAGCGAAAAGGGCCTCGCTCCTAACACGCGCCCGAGGAGAAGACTTGCAGTTCTTCGTTCCAAAATTCGCTGAAAAGAAAAGCAGTCAGAATAAGATCAAACTCGGCCAAAATTTAAAAAAAAAAAAAAAAACCTACAAGAGTCCCGCCAGTATGGAGGGTAACCCAGCCCCTTTGACAAACGAGTCACCCCTTTAACAAAAAAATACTTGTCCTTCCACTTGGTCTCGTTAGAAGAAAAACCTAAAACCAAGAGCTGGGCATTCGACCGAGCATTCAAAACGTACCGCCCAAACTCGGGATTCTCACGCTTCACAAAGTACGAATAGAAAAAATCTTCGACCGTAAACTCTAAGTTGTATTTCTCCTTCAAACGGTCGACGCACAGGAGAAGCCTAATAGTCATAGGAGTTAGCTGACTTGGATGAATCTGACACCAAGTACACAACTGCTCGACCAATCCCATGATGGGAAACCTAAGCCCTATTTTGAAATGACGAAGGTAGAAGGGCTCCCAACCATCGGCCAACATATCATCGACCTTCTTCTCGGGTTCGGGCAACCGCGCCCTAATCCAACTAGGGAACTTGTAAGCAAAGAAGGCCGATTCCAGCTCGTCCATAGTCATGGTGCTCCTAATATTAAAGAAAGGAGGCAGAATGCCCTGAGGGCTAGACTCGGCCGGAGAATTACGGACCGATGAACATTCTTCGCCCGCGTCCTCCGCGGTCGAGAACTCTGAAGTCAGACCCCCAAAAAAAGATGTGGCTATGGAATCAGTGGACATCTACAATCGACCGAGAAAAAGCAGCAGGTTAGAGACTCTCGACCGAAGTTAGTACAAACAAAAAGACAGAAAACAAAAGCAAATGAAGTAGATTAAAAAAAAAAAACAAAACAAAACAACAAAGCAGACGAACAGACACACACGTTCAAACCAAGCAACTCATCAAGAACTAGAATACGAGTGAAACAAACCTACAACGACAAAGAACTGAGTCTAGAAGGCTAACCTTAGTCGGAAGCGGGAGAATGGATCTCTAAACGTCGCCGAAAAATCGGAACTGGCAAGGGAGGCAGACGATCTTCGAAGAGAGAGAGAGAGGAGATTTGAAAGTAAAGAAATTAAGAGAGAGAAGTAAACCACCGACCCTTATATAGGCGAGCCGTCATGATGGCAAATCTTGAGCACGGCAGCCGAGGAGCCATCATGATGGCAAATCTAGGGCACAGCAGTCGAGGAGCCGTCAAATTTAATTGAGAAAATATAGCCAGAGCTGACGTGGCCCACCAAGAAAACTACAAAAACCTCGGCCGAAAATATAAAAAATGGAAGTCCAAACTCGATCGAGATAACAACAGATATTGCCATGCTCGAAAGATTCAAGCCATGGCAATGGGGGATTACTGTGGTGGGAAAATGACCATAAGGAGTCATAGTCGAAGGTAAGAGCAAGCAAAGGGAGCCGAAGCCTAAAGCCATACTCGGCCGAAGACAGAAAAGGTACCCTAAAACCAAGCTCGGTCGAATACAGTGGGTACCCAAAAAGGCTATCTTCGACCGAACAAAAGGGGCCAAGGGCCCAAGAAACGTGCTAGTCAAGCTCGACCGACATGGTCAAAAGGCCCAATGAAGTTAAACTCGGCCGAGTAAAGTAAAATCCAAACCTAAGCGCTCCAGCCCACCAAATGATTACCTAACTAAACACGGATTTCCAACGCCAAATCCGCGAAGGAAGAATAATCGTACCAGCCCAAGGATTTCCAAAGCCCAGTAGAAAAACGAAGACCAACCCCTATTGAAATAAGAGTTCTTAAAGCCAGATAAATAAAAGGAGACCGAATTCAAAGAAAACAAGGAGTTTAAATCCAAATAGGAATAGGACCCCCAAATACCCCCTATAAATAGGGGGTAGGGATGATTGTAAAAGGATCCGATTTTTACTGATTAGAACTAAACTCTGGAGACCATATCTTTGTAAGCTTTTAGCTATTTTCTCAAGTAATCTTAACCTAATATTTGGCTGTGGTTTATTTGGCACCACATATTAAATAACTGATTATTTGTTTAAATATAAATACTTTATTTATAATTTTAATATAAAATATTATTATATAATATTATTTCTATAGTTATATAGTGCCATTTCTTAAAATTTTAAAATTTGTTCCGCGTGTGCAACATACCTAAATACTAAGCACTACAATAATATATATGTAAATCGAAGGATGACGATGAGAGAAAAAAAATCCCAACCGTCCAAGATTTTCTGATTGAGCAGATCCTTAATTATTAGTATTATATGATCGCCGACGATTAATGAGATCTGAATCTAAATACTTTGAAATATCTTTTTCCCTTTTTCTTTAATCAAAATTGGGATGAAAAGATATCACATATCCATCTTTAGCATCTCATATGGAAAATATGTACATGTCAGGCCGTGTAACCAACCATAAAAATCGATAAACAAATGCTAGGTGTATATTGCATTAAAAAATAAAAAATATTTTGGACCTTTTCGACAAACAGGGGCATCATCTCCTTTTTCAAAAACCTTTCTGGCAAGCCTTTTAGGCCTTCTCCAACTCCAACTTTTTCATTTCTTCAAATTTCATTTCAATTCTAAATCCCAAAATTTTTTTTAATAAATATTCATTCTTCAATTTTTTTTTTCATTCTTCAATTTTTTTTAAACTCCAATCCATTAACTCCAAATTTTGCAGAAGAACTATTTTATAAATAAATAAATTAATTTTCACTATCATAAAAATTATTTATTTTTAAATTAATATATTATTATATAAAAAACAAATCAATTTTTTTAATATAAGTATTTAATATAAATATTATTATTTCAAATTATTAAAATAATAAATTATTATTAATTCAATCATATATATAATTTATATAAAAATAATTAAATTATATATAATTATTAATTTATTATATTAAAATTAAAATGAAGTTATATTATTATATAATTAAATAAAAATAATATATTATAAAATAAAAATATAAAATTTTCTATTACAATAATTTATTCCGTAGAATTAGTATATTGCTCCCACAAATGTTCAATTAAAGCATTGTGAAGTTCAAAGTGATATTCTCTATTTCTAATTTGTCTATACTGATTTAGAAATCGTTGAAATTGGTCCGTGGAATTACTAACCATTTGAACATCTAGGATCAATGGTTCTTGCTTTTCAATGATATCTGCTTCCAAATCACGTTCATCCTCAATTATCATATTATGCATTATGATGCATGGTGTCATTATATCATGTAAAACTTGTTTGTTCCACATACGTGCCGGTCCTTTGGCTATGGCAAATCGTGACTTGAGAAAGCCAAATGCACGCTCAACATCCTTCCGACAAGCCTCTTGCTTCATTGCAAATAACTTTTTCTTTGGACCCTGAGGATCATGAATAGATTGCACAAGAGTTGACCATTTATGACATATGCAATTGGCTAAATAATAACTAGTGTTATACTCTTTTCCTTGAATAACATAATGAGCTTCTGGTGCATTGCCTGCAATAAGGTCAGCGAATAAGTTAGATGATTCCAATAAATTAATATCGTTGTTTGAGCCAAGCAAACCAAAATATGCATGTCATATCCATAAATCATAATCAGCAACAGCCTCGAGAATAATTGTTGGAGATCCACTGCGACAGGTATATTGTCCAGCCTAAGATGTTGGACAATTTTTCCATTGCAAGTGCATACAATCGAGACTTCCTAACATACCTGGAAAACCACGTTTTTCACCTATTTGAAGCAATCTTGCAACATCTTTTGCATTTGGTGATCTCAAATAATTTTCTCCAAATACTTCAACAACAACTCGACAAAATCTTTTCATACTTTCAACAGCAGTTGATTCTCCAATTTTTATGTATTCATTAGTTGAGTCAGTCGGAACACCATATGCTAACATTCAAAAAATAGCAGTAATTTTTTGTAGAGTAGATAATTCAATTCTACCAAGGGCATCAGTACGTTGCTGAAAATAATTATTATGATTTTTCACCGCATTGACAATACGCAAAAATAAATCTCGGCTCATACGGTATCGCTTACGAAACTGATCATCGTTGTATTGAGGGTTCTCTGCGAAATAATTATTCTATAAATTACGATCAGCTGCTTCTCGGTCATGGTTAATCACTCGATGGCCAGAAATTGAACCTCCATGTGTTGACTGATTATTCTGTACTATTAAAATAATAAATCATGACACTATTATTGTTGACGTACATTTGGAATAGATTGGCTTGTTGTGCAAGAAGTTGTTGATCCTGCTCCAATATAATGGAAAATAATTCGTTATCATCATTTGAGGATGAAGATGAAGAAGAGAAATTCATTATAATGTAAGTAGATTTATTTATTTATTTATTTTTTGCTAACTAAGTACAATATGAAATAATCAAATGAAAGCGTGTACTATTTATAAACCACTAATAATACATATGTTTACTATTTATTTAGGTATTCCAATAATATCATCATTATTAATTTTCGGTGCAATGATAACTTATAAAGAAATCTATACTTATTCAAAGACAATGCATGCATGTGTATAATATCAACAAGTTATCATGAGTATGATTGTGAGTTGATACAAAGTAGTGTGTAATGATTATGTGCAAATATTCTATATGTAATTATTACATGCATGTGAAGAGATCTTCCTAATTTACCTAATTTAAGTGCAGATAACTTATATAGTATACAATATTTTATATACAAGATATGTTGGTAAGTGTGAGTGTGAGTATGAGTGTGTGTGTAAGAAACAAGTTGTCAGTCATATTCAAGATATGAATTGACTAGGCCATATAAGACATGTTGGTGAGTTTGAGTGTGTGTAAGAAACAAGTTGATTGACATAAGAAAATATATGACTTGATGTGCCATGTGCATGCATGTGCAAACAACTTAACAAATTGTTCAATTATAAATGGACTAGTGCATGCATGTGTAGTAAAGGTGATTGAAAGTGATTGAAAGGTGATCGACCAATGGCTGATGTGCTTCAGCAACCTAATTGGAGGAAATGAGAGTATATATAGCAATAGGATAGCAAGAAGTCTTATACATAAGTCCAATAACCTATTATTCTTGTTCTTATTTTTAAGTCTTTATATCACAAAAGATGTCTTCATTTTCACCTGTAAACTCTTCCAAAAATTCCATAAGAAGTGTAGGCTACACCGTGCAAGAAGACATAATTTTATGTCATGCATATTTAGATGTTTCTTAGAATCCAATTGTTGGTATTACTCAATCGGGCGACTCGTTTTGGTTAGACATTAAGACTGAGTACCAAAAAATAATACCAGTCTCTTGCATGAATGCTAGATCCAAAAAATCTCTTCAATGTAGATGTCAAATAATTAATGCAGCTATTTCAAAGTTCAAATGGTGCATTCGACAAATTGAGATTTTACATCCAAGTGGAGCTTCTGAGCAGGATATTGTAAGTATTATTATTTTTTATTTATACATTTCTCTATAAATTATTAATATTAATTAAAAAATTAATTAATTTTTTATATAATATGTAGTTATTTCGGGCAAAAGCATTAATGA
Organism: Cardiospermum halicacabum; assembly: GCA_031304145.1. NCBI lineage: Eukaryota > Viridiplantae > Streptophyta > Magnoliopsida > Sapindales > Sapindaceae > Cardiospermum > Cardiospermum halicacabum. The sequence goes on along the minus strand of CM062389.1, from coordinate 36,147,271 downwards.
CGGAGGATAATAAATATAAGAATGGTTTCAAATTTGATCATATATGGCCTATCCTCAAGGGTATGAAAAACTTTTCCGATTCTAAGCAATCTCCAGCTTCCCGAAAGCGAAATATGCGAGTTGATGCATCACAATATGGTTCTGGTAATGCATATTCTCCAGGTATGTTGTCATTTCCTGTTGATTTAAATGATAACTTAGAAAGTCAAGATGAGGACATGCATTGCAATAATGCAACATTTGAACGACCTGCTGGGAGGAATAAAGAAAAAAATGAAAAAAAAAGCAAACTAATGATATGCAAGAATATTTTGATTATATGAGGAAAAATAGTGAACACATGTTTGAAACAAATTTCTCTACCATACAAGAAAATCAACGTATATACCAACAAGATGTTGAACTTCGGAAGTTGAAAGCAGAAAATAAAAGAGAAAAGATTAAACATAAGAAAGAGCGTGAAGAGAATAGAATTTTGGAAAAAGATGTGGAAGCAATTTCTGATCCGATTTTACGACAATATTATCAAAATGAGCAGTACAAAATCATTGCAAAGAGACAACAAGGTGATAGTGGTTCACAATTTTTTCAAGATTCTGATCATTTTGGAGAAAATGGCAATAATTCTAGCGAGTTTTAAACAATGTTGCTTTTCTTATTTGAATTTTATTTCTATTTTGTTATGTAAACTTTTTATTATGGTTTTTATTTATGTATGTGTTTGTACTATCTATTTGTGGGGTGAGTAATAATTAATTTCAATATTGTTTTTAATTTATCAACATACTCAAATCAATTTTAAATTAGTTTTAAAAAATTATTTATTATAATTTTAAAAATAATTTATCAAAATACTTATTATAAAAAATTTTAAAAAATTATAGTGATTAAAATCTTTAATTATGAAACTAAATTAAAGAAAAATATTTTTTTAAAAAATATAAACTTATATATACAAATTATTAATTAATATTTAGATATTAAATTTTTTTATATACAAATTATTAATTAGTATTTAAAATATTTATAATTTTATATATAAGATTATATTTTATTAATTAATAAGTACGTTTCGTTAAATAAATAAAAATATTAACATAAAATTTGTAATGTTAGTGTTCTTTTATTACATATTAAAAGATAATAATAAAAAATTTAAATATCAATTAAATAATGCAAGGGTGGAAATGAAGCTGCTACAAGAAGTCTTCACAATTGAAACTCACTAATCATGCCCTCTCTCGTGGATTGTGCACTAGGCCCACTTCGATGTAACTAGGGTAGGGAAATGAAGATTTGGCCAACTCGTTGGAGAAGGCCTAAATCATTTATCTTCTGAAGTTGAAGAAGTCTGAATTGTTTAGATGTCTTAAATCACAAGAAATTCCTAATTACTTGAATTATAAAAATTCTAATTTCGGAAAGATTTCTTTTAGAAAGGTTTTTGTATTTTGAGTTTAGATCTATTTTCTTATTGTTACGATTCTTATTTGGAAAATGATTTGGTTTTCCTAATTATGATTATTTGGTATTCCTTGTAAAGAGAAAAGAAATTAGAAAAATATATTTGTGATCACTATAAATAGAGCTGTCTCATGAAGAAGTAATCATCCCATTCCATCCCCTTGGGTGGTGATCAAGGATTGGGGTCATAACCCCAATCATCAAGAGTTGGTGTCTCTACTATCTTCTAGGTATCCGAAAGTTGTCTGGCATAGATAGCACCATTGTTGGTACAATGGATAGCTTGGAGAAGACGTTCTATCTCTGACAGTTTAAGGCATCTTGTTAGGTTTGGTTATTCCTTCGGTACAATTGGTTATTTAGGCTATTTCTAGTCTATGTAGAGTGTATGATATCATTGGAGAGAGAGTGTAGTCAGAATGACTTGTAATCCGTATTTTTCAATAGTTAAATTACTATCTTGGTGGATTAGGCACATCACTGAACCACGTTAAATCTCTTGTGTCTCTTTCTACTTCATTATTTTGTTGTTTGTTTCTACCTTGGTTGATGCTATTCTGCTTCGTCTATCCCTAACAAACTGGTATCAAAGTAAAATTTGGGATTAGTCATGATATCAACATCATCAACTGATTCATCATCTTATTAATTTGATCATTGAACTTGTGGCCTGTGATGAAAAAGGGATATCATGAAAATCCCTAACATGAATAAATTTTAGAAAAAAAATTCCACATCTCTAATATTTAGATGAAAAAGTGCATCATACAGATAAATTTTTAATAATATAATACTATATAATTTATTAATATAAAAATTAAAAAATTTATGATATAAATTGAATTTTGAAAAGTTAGGAAATTTTTGTATAATTATACTACTTATATAAGAATTTTTATTTTTTTTCTTCGATTCCTCCCATGCATACTTATTTAAACTTATTCAAATTAACTAAGCATTTTCTAAATGCATGATGAGACTAAATGCATAATAATAGTAAAAACATAATGAGAAAGAGTCAAATATGACCTGTTACTGACTTATCTTTCTTCTTTGCTTTATTTTTATGATCCTTTGCTTGGACAATAGTAAGATTTAATATCGGGATGAAACTTTATTTCTTTATCAACAAATTTCCAGAACTTAAAGAATTTCATTTTGAGAACCTATGAGAATTATGGGGTTTAAATTTTCATTCTCACCATTTAAAATCATGTAAAAATCACTTAACTCACCGTACCTTTAAGAAAATTGTTCCGATATTATTTAAAAAAAAAATCAAAATAAAAACTTTCAATGAATTGAAATTCATTTACCAATAAACTAATTCAGCCGTCAATGCACTAAGTTAAGCAATGGAATGAGTTTAACAAATCTTCGATGCATAAAAAAAAAAAACCAGAAGATGAAATACAAAAATGTACTTCTAAGAATACATTTATATTAGAAAAGCACGGAACCAAATACAAATTTGCTCATTAAGCAAGTCACAAAATATTTATCTAAATGAAAGCTATCAGACCCATACATATAACAACTTTTAAAAATTCATGATAAAAAATATAATCACAGACATCAAACTCTTAAAACTCATATATATATATATATATATATATATATATATATATATATATATATATATATATATATAAAAACTTCAGACTTTCTCTACCAGGAAATTAGGATAATAGATGCAACAAGGCAAGCTCTCTAGAAAGAACCAATGTTTCCTAGACTCTTCCATGCTTCTCAACTTAACAAAAGTGGCCTTACCACGCAACGCATCTCTACCTTCCATGTCTGTAAAGCCCATTACAAGATATTTTTGAACGTGTCAAATTCAACAGCTGTCTCATGAGCGGTGTAAAATGACAAAATTAAATCTGTTATATAACGTTATATACTGTTGGATTTTGACGTGAGTTATAAAGAAGAAAGAAAACTAAAGCAAAAAATTATAGAACGATATATTTTATTAAAATAGATTTCTACAATGATTCAAAGACTAAATACATCTTTTTATAGTAAAAATAAAAAGTAACAAATAAAAATATCAGCTTAATATCTACTGATTATTGTTGTTGATCAATTGAATAACAAATCACTAGTAGACTAGGTCAAGGATAATTTAAATTTTAAATTATTCCAACATCCTCCCTTAATTTAAAATTTATTATTAGTTTATTTATTTGTTTTTTTTAAGGCATGGGTTATGGGCATGGGCATGGTTATGGTTATGGGCATGGTTTTTTTTTTTTCTTTTCAAAATAATGTATCTTCTTTTTCTTGAACGAGCAATCCTGCTTTTCCTTTTTCCTTGCAAACTTTTTCAACATGGCCCATTTGACCACAGTTGGAACATTTGACGTCTGGCCTCCACCGACACTTGTAAGTTGGATGATTTATTTTCTTGCAGTGATGACACGCTTCATTACTGATCTTTGATTTTGCAAGCAATGCAGCTTCTGTGGCGTAGTCATGATCCCTCATCGATTTTCTCTGCTCAAATGCTTGTAATGCATTGACAAGTTCTGCCAAGGAAATACTTGAAATATTCGAAGTATTTTCCAAAGATGAAATAGTAATTTCATATTTTTCTGGTAACGTAACAAGAATTTTTTCTACTGCCCTTTCATCAGGAAAATCTTTACCAAGCAGTTCTACTTTGTTTACGATGTCGAGAAGCTTGTCCACATATACCTTCACAGATTCTGAACTGTTCATCTTCTGCAATTCAAATTGACGTAACAAATTTATTATTCTCATATTTTTTACCTTTTCGTTTCCTTCGTATTCCTCTTGAAGATACTCCCAAATTTCATTAGGAGATTCCAATTTTATTATGCGGGGAAGAATGGAAGACGAAACGGCAGAAAATAGACATGACATAGCTTTGGCTTTTTTTTGTGTCTTTTTTCTTTATAAGTCTTCAGTTGTGCAGCGGTTGGATTTTCTCCTAATATTGGAACTTGGAAATCTTCATCTAGAATCTCCCACAAATCAATAGCTTGAAGATGAATTTCCATTTGAACGACCCATATTTGGTAATTTGATCCGTCAAAATTAGGAGGCTGTATTTGGTGGGTAAGGGTTTGTGTTTCCATGGCTCTGATACCACGGTTGGATTTTGATGTGAGTTATAAAGAAGAAAGAAAACTAAAACAAAAAATTATAGAACGATATATTTTATTGAGATAGATTTCTACAATGATTCAAAGACTAAATATATCTTTTTATAGTAAAAATAAAAAGTAACAAATAAAAATATCAGCTTAATATCTGCTGATTATTGTTGTTGACCAATTGAATAACAAATCACTAGTAGACTAGGTCAAATATAATTTAAATTTTAAATTATTCCAACATATACACACCATTATCAGTACCATTATCAGTGTAGTATTCTTCCTCAATAAATATACAGTACAAATCTTCTTTTACTGATTAAGTGTGCTGCTTGCCTTGGGCAACTATTTTACAGTTTGACAACTCGTTTTATTTACGTGAAAAATTATTTCTCCAACTTTTCTAACATGCTGATCTCTCAGTTTGACAACTCGCTTTATTTACGTGAAAAATTATTTCTCCAACTTTTCTAACATGCTGATCTCTCGTCGGATGGCCATGTTGTGTATATGGTGATTCTCTCTTTTTACTATTTTTATCTACAAAAATATATTCTATCATTTCCCCTCAAATATGGTGTGATGAAGGAATCGAACTTACTATTGATTTGTTGTTCTCCGTTTAACGTTTATTATCTTGAAAAATATATTCTATCATTTCCCTTCAAATATTGTGTGATGAAGGAACCGAACTTAATACTTATTTGTTGTTCTCCGTTTAACCTTTAATGTCACTTAACTTTATTAAATTTACAGGTAAAATATCTCAAATGAAAGGGTATTAAAAGTTAAATTGAAAAAACAAATAAGCATCATGCACTTAGTCTGTTCTTAAAGGCTTAAGTTACGTAATAATATAGTATAGATCCAATATTTCAGAAGTTACATTTTTCGATTAAAATATATACTACAACCTACATGGTAAGTTCAATATTTAAAATAGAAACGCTAATTGTAACGGATTGTTTTCGGATCTAGAAATATGGGCGTTTTGGTTTAGTTTAATAAAAATGTTTGGGTGATATTTTGAGAGTTTAAAATTAAAATTGTAAATTCTTGAGTCCAGAGGGGGGTGTTTTACTATTAGCCACCATATAAATTCTTATAGAAAATCCTAAACGTCATTCTCGATTGTCATTCACATGTGAGAGCATTTGAGAGAGGTTTTGAGAGCAAGAGAGACAGAACGGTCGTCGTTGATTATTTTTCCATTTCGGCTTTGTTTCGGTAAGTTTCATCCTTCACGGACTCAGCCTTAGTAATGATTTTGGTTATTATCTGAACAAATATTCTGAAACTCGTGTATGTATTCCCTCGTCAAAGTTCTGGTCCGTTAGGGTTGCGGTTAGAGTCTCGAATAGTCTCGGTAAGGTTTGCCCGTCATTCTGCTTTAGGTTCTGAAATTTCAGTATTAAAGTTCTGAATAGTGTATTGTTCAAACAGGTTTCGTCTCTTAAAGGTCTGTTCTGGTTCGGTTTTTGAGTTGCGGAGGAAAATTGTACTGTTTTCGAATCGTTGTGGTAAGTGACGTCGTACGGTTGAAGATTGAACAAAAAATTAAGACTATTCAATTCGGTTTAGGAAAAATCAGTATGGGTTAGGTTCGGATTTGGAACCAGCGTCCTGTATTAATTATGTCTGTTTCCGTTATGCAGAGAGTCAAGAGAAAGAGACTGCTCGGGCTGAGGAGTAGCCAATATGCTAACTGCTGTTCTAAGTTAGCTCTCATTTTTAGACCGAAATATGATTGTTGTACTGTTTTATGTATTTTGTATGTATCGTGATTGAGTATTTGTTAAACCTTACCCGAAACTGTCTCTACTACTGCTTAACCGAATTGTGTATTTTACTTTGTATGTTTGAACTGGTAAAAATAACTAGTAAACTATTGAACTTGGTAAAATTGGACTCTTAAACACTGAAATTAAACCTGGAATAATTATCCTGGACAGCTTTCGATAAAATATATGGCGTGCTTAGGGATAAAGGACCGTCACACTGAAATATATGGCTTGAAGTGTCAATATTGATGTTGAAACTATTCAGCTTTAACCATACTTAATTACTATTACTGGGCTTCGGCCAACACTGTTACTGTACTGATATATATATATATATATATATATATATATATTTGGTTCTCTGCTACTAGCTACTTGGACATTATTCTGTTAAACTGAAATTAAATTCTTTTGTGTTGAGTCTGGACTGTGTTTTTAGTTTATGGTGCTGGTTGGTCACTGTGGTGACAAATTGGACTATTAATGGACTAGTAATATATTGTTTGTGTGTTTGAATTCAACTCCGTTTAATTTGATCCTAATTTTAATTTTTTTTTTGAATTTTTTGTATGATAGTTTTTAATTATCCTTTATGACTGTATTCTTGGTAGATTTGAAATATTTTTTCATGTCAAGAGTTCGAATGCGTTAAAGTTTATCTATAAAATTCTACTGTATTTAGATAACAATTTTATTCTCCTCGAGATTTTATTTTACTTTTTCAAATCTAGAATTTTAAAATTGAAATTAATTTGAGTCTGTGCATGATATGGCACCTTCTAGTCCATTTCTCATGAATCAGGCAATAGATCCTACAGAATTGCATTTATGATGACGAATCAAAGTCTGAGGATTTGCTTAAATAAAACTATAAATCAGATAGATCTCCATCCAATTGCAGTATCCCTCTTACAAAGTTCTGAATTCGATTCAACAAAAATAATCAAATTTGATTATCCCTCTTACAAAGTTCTGAATTCGATTCAACAAAGATAATCAAATTTGATTATCCAAATTGTCTTATCAACAAAAAGATAACAATTTTATTGTAAAGAAAAAGATTATGAAACAAATTTTGACAATTCCCTCTCCATGCAAAATCACTCTCTCTCTCAATCAACCCCCTTATTAAATTGGGACAATTTTCGTCCAAACAAAACAACCAATCAACCTCTCTTTTGCCAAATATTTCAAACTATGAGAAGACAACCCCAATACGAAATAATACGAAATCTATTTAATGGTGGGACTTAAAATCTTCTAAATGACGAGACCCTAACCCCAATTATCACTATCCTAACGCTCATCATCTAGAGGGAGATCACTAAACATATTTTCTAATTTGTTTTCTTTAATATCAAACAATTAGAAAGTTAATCCAAACTCGGAATAAAAAATCATTTCTAATAGAAAATTCTTGCATTATCATATCTACTTATGGAGATTTGAAATTTTTGAATATTCAGTATTCGCTATAAAAATTTTAAGTATTAATTACCATACCGTAAATTAATTCGATTCGGGATGTACCGTAATATTTCAGTTCATTATAGGACAATATTGTATTATCCAATTAGTAGAAAAAAATTAAAAATAAAAAAAATAATTTTATTTTTCTTACTTATTTTTTAAATTTTTTAAATTTGTTGATTAGTTTTATATTTGGATTAGTTAAGAATTTTTAATTTTTATTTATGGTTGATTATATTTATATCAGATTACTATTTTGGGTTGATGTATATAATGTTAGTAAAGAAATAAATAGAAATTCTGACAGGCTTCAAGGTGTGTAACAATGCCACTGTCTTTAAGGTTTTATTGGCTTCCACTAGTTTGTGTGCAACTAAAATAGTGAATAAACCTCAAGGATACAATGAAGTCAATGGTGATTACGACTTGCACTATCGGAATCTCCCCACTGGCACTGAAATATGAGAACAAAAATGATGTTGATTCTATCACTCTCCTGCAGTAAACGTATAGAACTAGAGAAAGAAGAAAATAGTAAAAGGTACGTTGGAAAGAACAAAAGGGAGTTTTCTTATAGAAATCCTAAACAGCAGTTAGGACTTTTGAATTTAAAAACTGTTGGAAGTTATCACGACGGTTGAAAACTGTTACATATCTGTTCGAAACCTTCCGAAAATAACCAAAAGTCACAACTAATCAAAAAGTAAATCAATCAAACAAAAAGCACGTGCCCACTGCCATTGACAACTATTACACCTCTTCCCAGAGTGGAATTATTGGAAATGTTCCAACATATAAAAAATTTAAAGTATTCAATTATATTATATATAAAAAGTTAAATTCGGTATTTCGGAACAGTACCGAAATTTTTTCCAGAATACTAAAATTTCCAATTTAATTGTACAAAATACCGACTCATACCATAAAAATTCGGTATGTATCGGTTCAGTATTTCTGGTACGTCCCCTACCATACTAGTTTTTAAGCACTACATCATTTAAAATTTAAAAATCAAGAGCAATGAACATGTGATTAACATCCTCATTTTCTTTGGATAAGGAAAATGGTGGGAATATTATAGATTTTTTTTTTCTAATCCAATAATAGTAGTATTGTGGACTATAAATTTTGCTCCCTTTCAAATCTAATCCGTTAATTTTCATATTATAAAAAGGTTGGATATAAATAGATAAAAATAAGTGAAAATAATAACAATAATAATTAAGTAGGAAATCCTTATTATTAAATGTGAATCAAATTCTCATATTTTCATATTAAAATTCTTAAAATATATTTATAGATAAAGGATTGAATACATATTTACCTTATTCCTCGTTGTCATCAATAAGTACTAACCATTAAACTCTAATAGTAGAAAAGACTAGTGCCCTTGTAAATAAAAATTTCAATTTCATCTGGTGGACACATTCAAGAACGTCAAAACTCCTTTATATTTGAAACAGGAGAGTGGAGGAGGCCCACTTCTGAGCAATTGTAATTACTTTGTTGACTTACTTATAAGTACGGTTGTATTCCAGCCGAGCCCGAGCACTAGGTCCCGATTCGTTTAGCAAAAATTTGAACTTAAATTCGAGTGGAGACTTGTCAATTTTTTTTGGAATTAAGTCGACTCTGGGAGCTTATATACAAATTCGGATTCGGTTCAAAAGCTCGGCTCGAGTTCGGTTCGTCCAAATATATTAAATTAAATTATTAATTTAATTTATTTTTAAATATAATTTTATTGAAAATATAAAACATATATATCAGTAGACTTGACAAGTTCGCGAGCTTTTAGCTTTGTGATTCGTGGCTTAACTCGTTTAGATTCGGACTCGACTTGCAAGAAGTTGGTTTAAATCCGAATTTGAACTCAATTTTAAACAAACTGAATACTGATCATTCGGAAGTCGGTTCGGCTCATTTCCAACCCTACTTACAAGAATCATATCATCCCAAGCTTACCGTACTAAAATAAATAATACATTTTTTATTTTACCTCGTATGGAATTTCCAAAGAAAGTTAATGAAAAAATGTAAGCATGTGGCTGTGAATGGTATTTATTACTTATTTAATACATCAACTAGATGTCTTCTAGTTTTAAGTCATCACAGCCAATAAGATAACACTAGAAATAGTGACTAGAACAGAGAAGGGAGCCAGTGAGCAATATGGTGCAAAGGAGCAGCCTTCACAGAATCAAAATAGGAAAGCTCTCTATCTGCTTGAACCAACAATTCCTTTGCATATTTCCTGGACTCATCCACACCTCTCAACTTCACAGAAGTGGCCTTATCACGCAACGCATCTCTCCCCTGTACAAGTTTTTCAGTAGATCCAGACACATCCATTACATCATTATAAACTTGATACGCTAATCCCAGCAGCTTCCCATAATTTCTAAGCTTACTTATCTCAACTTCACTCCCACCTCCCATTATAGCCCCACAGGCAACAGCTGCCTCTAGAAACCTTCCACATTTAAGGAAGTGAATGACTTCCAATTCGCTCAGACTCACTTCTTTTCCCTCGCTCTCCATATCCAAAATCTGTCCAGCTGCCACACCTCTCCAACCAAATGCATCGCATATCTCCCTAATAACTCGAACTCGGCTGGATGAAGTGTTTCTGTTGTCGGATGCAATCTTCTCTATAGCGCGGCACAGGAGGGCTTGACATGCGAGAATAGAAGTTCGTTCACCAAATACCTTGTGATTTGCTGGCTTTCCTCGTCTAAGATCATCGTTATCAAGACAAGGGAGGTCGTCTTGAATCACTGCCGTTGTAAAGATCATTTCTAATGCACAAGCCACTGACATTGCTGAGGACTCATTACCTCCCGCTGCTTCGCATGAAGCTACACATAGTATTGGAATTAGACGATTTGATTCGGTGAAGAGAGTGTATCTCATAGCCTCAAGAAGATTGGTGGGATGTTTTTGCCTCAGTGGAATAGTTTCATCCAAAGCCTTGTTGATTTGCTTTATCTTTATGGCTTTGTATTCTTCGAATTGTAATTCCGGCAAAGAATTGGTGACCAGGAGTGGATTCCTAGCAGCTTTTTTTGGAGTGACTTTAGTGGGGATACGGCGGATTGGAGTCTGGTTCATGGCAAAGTTGATGAAGAGAGAAGATGCCATTTTAAGTGAGTTGTCCAAAATGATACTACTCCCCCTACCTCTCGAGTCTCTTTTTAAAATACCTAGGATTGTTTCAAACGCAAACTCGTGTACCATTTTTATTATTTATTACGGTAAAGGTTGATATTTTAATTTAAATTGGTTAAATTATTATTTTTAAAAAATAAAATTTAATTAAATTATGAATCATTTTTAAATATTTTAAATTACCAATTGAAAGCAATATTTATCTAATACTATTAAAAAATTTATATAGTTTAAATACTTTATTTTTTTCAATTATATATTATTTTCAATTTAAACTAATAAATATAAATAGCTTTTAAGATTACTTATAATTATAAAATACCATATCTATAATAGTTAAATAATCATTATGTTATTAATTTCAATATAAATTAAAAAAAATTGAAAGTATTATATGAATGTATGATGGTAACCCTACACTACATAAGTATAATAACGAGCAATTCTAAATAGAGCCATAATTATTTAACAAAAATTCAATTATAAAGCCACTAAAATTAATTAGATTTAATATATAATAATGGTATTAAAATTATATTATTTAAAATAAAATATAATCTGATTAGAGATGGTCGTGTCGTATCCAACTAAATCCACACTACAGGACAATCAATAAATTACAAGATTGGACTTTAACTCGATTGTAGTTTTTATCCCTAAATGTAAATTCAAATAGATTGTGTACTAATCCATTTGTTCGGATCCAAATATGTATTGAACTTAATAAAATTTTATTTATGTTTTTTTTTTTCTTTTCAATAATGATACGTGTTGAATTATTTATTTTGGGTGGGTCACCCTAATGGCCCAGCCCGCCTACTTAACGCCCACTACTTAAACTGGTGGGATAGGATAAGATGGTGGGAAGTTGAGTTGATCTCAACTTCCACCCTATCAGATATCACGTATGTGTGATTTGAGAAGAGAGATCTGATGAGAAGAAACTCTCTCGAAACAGAAAAAAAAACTCTCGGCTTTTCTCTCCGACTGGTCTCCTTTCATTATCGTCACTGGTGGATTGAGGATTCTAGTTCGTGCCGTTCAATGGGTTAGTGACAGAATTCCGACCGATTGACTAGTAACGATTTCTATCCTAATTTACGTTTCCGCTGTTGTAGTATGTATGTTTGGAACTACATACTCGTATATTATTTTGCTTCAATACGTATAACACAACAAAAAAAAATTAATATCTTTTATTTTTATATACTTATATATATATGTATATATTTATATTTTTAGTTAATATATTGTTTATACAGGTTCTTGTTTTCATTTAATTCATATTTATTTAATAGTGACATACTAAAAATTCACTCCTCTAGTTTTATTCAGCAAGTGCAATAATACTAATAGCAGGTGGAATAATAATAATAATAATAATAATAATAATAATAATAATAATAATAATAATAATAATAATAATAATAATAATAATAATAATAATAAATAAAAAATAATTTTATTAAATGAATAAATTAACTTTGAACTCCATATCAATATAACTAATCGAATTAATATATTATTAATCTACTAAATTCCAAACTCTAGTATATTAATTTTTTTTTTCATTTCAATCACATACATAATAATATAAAAATAAAATAAAATAAAATAAAAACTTGACCCGATAGAACATGGTTTGTTTCTAAATGAAGTAATTTGTATTAATATTATAAATTGACAAAATCTCTATTTTGTAGGTTCCAATTTTTATCTTGACAAAAATTTTGAAATGGAACTTTTAAACGAAGTAATTTATACTATTAAAATAAATCAAGAAAATCTCTAACTTGTTATGAAATTTAATAAAATAGATCTTAAAAAGTTTAAGAATAAAAACTACACACTTGAATTTTAAAGTTTAAGACTTTAATCGTATGATAATTTACCGATTATTTTTAGTGAATAATTTTTATACTAAGAAAATTTTAATTATATACTAAATACATGCTGAATTTTAGTGAATTACAACATCAACAATGGTTGGTTAATTTATAATAACTAAGGCCATCCATAATTACAATTTTACTATTCTAACACTTCGTTGAAACAATTAAATCAGATAATAAGTTGATTGATTATCTTTTGAAAAAACAAAAAAGTATGGAACAAAGGATAGAATTGATAAGTTGGAGGCGGCCAGCATTTGAGAGTATTTTACCAACCTAACTCCAATTAGCTAAAGACACAATCAACCATATTGAGAAATCCTCACATTTTAGATGCTCTGCAGTAAAAGGAACCCCTAAATATTTGACAAGAAGATTTCCTTCTTGATATCTATGAAAGAAATGATATCAGTCTTAACATTATCCTCTACACACAAGCACACTATTTTCCTCTATTAATTTGAAGATCTGAAACATTATAAAATGGATCAGGGAAATAACAAATTAGACTTTATAAATCATCACAATACATGAACAGATTATTAGCTAAGGTTAAATGAGTGACCCTAACAAAATTAAGAGCTTTTATGAAATTTAAAATAGATAGGTACAATACCCAGATAAACAATTAGTTTGACAGATTTCTGAATAATAATCATATTTTAGGTTACATGTTGTACAGGGAAAAATTATAAAATATGAACTTTTTAAACCTTAACTTTAAGTAAATAAATCATCCAAACTTTATTTAAATTTATAAACTATTAAAAGTTTAAAACTTCAAAAATAAACCAAATTGACGAACATACCCTTAGAAACGCGCTTCATGGCATTACGAGCCTGTGAAGCGCGCTTCATACGTTTCACCAGCCTTAAATTAGCTGGTGAAGCGTGCTTCACAGGCTGGTGATGCTGTGAAGCGCGTCTATAAAGGCATACAATTTGATTTATTTTTGAAGTTTCAAACTTTCAAAAGTTTAAAAACTTAAAATAAAATTGTATGGCCTATTAACTTAATTTGAAGTTTGAAATGATTAAATATAAAATCATCCCTTAATTTTGTAAATTTGTAATAATGGTGATGGTGGTTTATAGATTTAATTGAGTGGAAATTATTGGCCTTGGAAAGTTGGAATTATTTTTATAGGCCCAAATTCAAAATCTTTTAAATATAATGTTTGTAAACTTTACTTTGCACCCAATAGGCTGTGCTTCCAATTATATCTTTTTCTTAAATGTTATTGACAAAAATGTCATTTAGATAACTTTTAAGTTATATTTAAATGTGAAATTATTTTCCTATCCCTAATTACAATTAATCATTAAATAAAATTTTAAAATAAAAAACACAACAGAGACTAACGAAAGAGATCAAAATGATCATTCAGCAGATATCCATCCATCGCTCCTCCGCTGCCTTCACTTCGTCCTCACAGCTCTGCCACCTTCGCTTCATCCTCACAGCTCCTCAACCAGATCGTAAGTGGAATCATCAACTTCAGATCTAGGATCGACAGCTCGTATTCTCTACACCACTTAATAGTTTATCTGTAGCATTAATCAAAATTTTTGGTTGCGTTTGAAGACAGTTTAGTTGGAGTCAATTATCTGTACGTGCTAAGGTTGCGATTTTTGAGGATGCTACTTCTGTTAGATCGCTAGAAATTAGAATTGAAGGACCTAATTTCATGCTAAGGTTTGTACATTTTGTTGTTGCCTGTAGCTTGTTCTGTTATGTAGTGTTTGTTTTGTATGTTGGGTTTTTGAACCGTGAATGAGTTTTTGTGCATTGACAGACAATTCTTACTAGTTATCGGTGTGAGGGCTATCGAGGATTGGAGGATGGGTGATTCTTCAAACTAGGTTGAGGTAAGTTACAGTCCCTTGTTGTGAAAATTGTAGATGGATGCGATGAATTGTCTGCATATATTTTATCTTCTTGCATAAACTTTAATTTTTGTTTGTATAGGTTTTTTAGGCGGCTGTTTTGATCGATTTATGGGTGTATAATATAGATTTTCTTCAAATTATGTTGCAATTATAAGTGGGAAGACAGTGGTATTAATATTTGTATTTGGTATTTACTTTGGAGAATATTAACCTAGGTAGGCTTATGTACGATGATTCATCTTTGTATAGTTGCTGTGTTGTGGTTGTTTTCCTGTTTTCTTCATTGTTTGTATTTGTATAATTTGAATTTGATTAGAGTAATATGTAGATATGTTCCTATGAAGGGCTATTATAGGAATTAAATAATAGGTAGGTTTATGGTAGTACTTTTGGTCTAGGGTGGATGTTAGTTCGGTGTAAGTAAGTAGGTTACAACTCTTATTTTCATGTATGTGAGTTAATTTGTTTTAAAACTTGTTGAATTGTACTTATTAGTTTCTAATCACATATCAGAATGTTTTGATGACATATGTCTGTGTTGTGAGTTCAGATATCTCAAAAATTTATTTACGTGGTTGTTGTCTTTGAATGTTATTGTAGTTGGATGGAATACTTTTTGGATTGATTTGGCTTTAATTTGTAAGATTATTTCCATTTTAAGTTTAATTAATTTGATTGACATATGAGTTGTTTATATTCTTAATTAGATTGATTTGGTCTTAACTGATTAGACTATTTCCTTTTTTGGTTTAATTGATTTGATTATATATTCTAATATGAGTTTTTTTAAATTGATTTGATCTTAGTTGGTTAGATTATTTCCTTTTTGAGTTTAATTAATTTGAATACCATGAGTAGTTAGATTAATTGCTTCCCTAATGTGCGTGCAGCAACAAAGAGTCACCATGCTCGAAAGGGATGATATTGCAGGTGTTTAAACTGAAACTTTGAAGATAACTCCAGCAAGCGAATGCAATTGGTTCTCTAAACAAAGTTACTTTTCTGTAAAGGCAGTTGAACTAATTGTAAAGGGTAGTTGTGGGTTTAGGGTATGTAAGGGGTTGAAACCTGTTTTGTGTAAGGCAAGAATGCCAAATTTTGTGATTTTTTTTAATGTTGGTTATAAGTACAAAGGTAGTAGTTTAAAAAATTAAAATCAATGTTAATGTTTTTGAAAAATTATGGTTTCAAATGGTGGATCCAAATCAGATTGGGTGAAAAATTGCAATCTGAACTCCTATCATATTGGATGAAATGCTATCAGATTTTTGATCTGGCATGTTCCCGAGTTATCTCAAATTAGTTTTTAACACCTCAATAGTTGGGTGATTTAAATACTGCCAATTCAAATATTGCAATCAGCTTGTAAAATTCTTGCACGCCCAAAGCGGGCTGGTAACCAAAAGTGGCAAAAACTAGGCTTCTGATGTGCCATCAAATGTCTGATCTACCATATTGTCATCTGATGACACCTCAGAGTTCAATTTACTCACAAATGGCTGGGCGGATTGGACCTAAATCTTGTAAGCATCATTTCCCACCCCATTAGACATTTTTATCTAAAAAACAAAACTTAGGGGACCCGATTATTACACCACACATTAGTGCCTACCAATGTAAGAGTAGCACTTTTAGGATGACACACTCATGCATTCCACTAAGTTGTAAGGTATAGGCACTTGTTTTTGAAAACTTTCAGTACTATAGGTAAAAAATCTTAAAAATGCAATAAGAGATCGGACTGTATTGTAATATAGGCCAAAAGTTCAATTCTGAACTGACATTCTAATGTCTGAAGCCATATCAGAGTCCATTTTACTCACAGCTCCCTTAACTATTCGACCCCTAATTTGGTAGGCCATCATTTCCCATCTAAGCAGATCTTTTTATCTAGAAAAAAAATCTATAGGGACCCGACTATTACACCACACATTAGTGCCCACCAATGTCACAGTAACACTTATAGGATGACACACTCATGCATACCACTAAATTGTAAGGTATATGCACTAGTTTTTGAAAACTTTCAGTACTATATGTATAGAACCTTAAAATGCAATAAGAGATCGGATTGTATTGTAATAGAGACCAAAAGTTCAATTCTAAACTTCCATCAGATTTCTGATCTAACATTCTAATGTCTGATGCCACATCAGAGTCCATTTTACTCACAGCTCCCTTAACTATTCGAACCATAATTTGGTAGGCCATCGTTTCCCATCTAAGCAGACCTTTTATCTAGAAACAAACATAAAAAAAATCCTTAGGGGACCCGGCTATTACACCACACATTAGTGCCCACCAATATAAGAGTAACACTTTTAGGATGAGACACTTATGCATTCCACTAAAATGTAAGGTATAGGCATTTGTTTTTGAAAATTTTTAGTACTATATGTACAAAACCTTAAAAATGCAATGAAAGATGGAATTGTATTGTAATAGGGGCCAAAAGTTCAATTCTAAACTTCCATCAGATTTTTGATCTGCCATGTTTTTGTTTGATCAGATATCACAGTCCCATTTACTCACAGCTCCCTTAACGATTTGACCCCTTATTGGAAGACCATCGTTTCCCACCCCAATAAATCTTTATAACTAGAAAAAATAAAAAAACTTAAGGGACCCGACTATTACACCACACACTAGTGCCTACCAATATAAGAGTAGGACTTCTAGGATGACACAATCATGCATTTCACTAAGATGTAAGGTATTGACACTTGTTTTTGTAAACTTTCAGTACTATATGTAAAAAACCTTAAACATGCACTAAGAGATCGGATTGTAATAGGGTCCAAAAGTCCAAATCTGAACTGCCATCTGATTTTTGATCTGCTATTTTTTTTTGTTTGTTCAAACATCACAGTTCTATTTACTCATGGCTCCCTTAACGATTCGACCCCTCATTTGGTAGGCCATCGTTTCCCATCCAAGCAGACCTTTTATCTAGAAAAAATATAAAAACTTAGGGGACCCGACTATTAGACCATACACTAGTGCCTTCTAATGTAAGAGTAGGACTTATAGGATGACAAACTCATGCATTCCACTGAGATGTAAGGTATCGGCACTGTCACTAATCACTTCATTAGAAAAAAGAAAAAATATTAGGGGTCTCAATTTTTTTCCTTTATATTCAAATCTAGGAATGTAAGAGTGCTTGTTCTATACTAGTGCACTCACACCTTCCATTAACATGGAAAATAATGTTGAATATATCCTTCCATATTCACGACTAGGATCACTTAAGCCCTATTACACGCTAGTATATGGTTTAAAAACCGCTAAATTGTGGGTGGATGTGATTTCTGATCTAATATTAGATTTCTGATGTCTGATACTTGAGTTTGAGATCACCTCAGAAACCTCTTTCCCCTTTCTTATGGTAACTCATACGACCCCTATAGACACCACTGAACTTCTTTCACTGCCATTAATCACTTCATGAGAAAAAAAAATACGGGAGATAATTTATATTGATTTGTTTTATTTATTGTACATCGCAAATTTGATATCAGCTCACAGTTTCTGATGTCATATTTTCTCTACGTGACTAGAGATAAAAGTTTTGGTTCCAACCAAATTTCTACTTCCTAAACAATAAAGGATTTAAGCTAAGTTACAGTTTCTGAAAATCATAAATAACATGCATAAAAGAACAATGATTACACAACTATGACTTTGCTGCTTCCTCATGGCGAACTATCAACACTGTCCTTGAGTATACCCTTCTTCGAATATATTCTCCCAATGACCTGCTCATAGGTCGCAGTACATTCCATAAAAAGGAAGCAACTTATCAACTCATATTAGAATATATATTCAAATCAATTAAACTTAAAAAGAAAACAATCTAAATAATTAAGACTAAATAAATCTAAGAAGGTAAAAAACAACTCATTTCATAAAATCGAATTAATTATAAATTCAAAAGGAAACAATCTAACTAATTAAGACTAAATAAATATAACATGGTAAAAACAACTCATATCATAAAATTGAATTAATTATAAGTTCAAAAGGAAACAATCTAACTAATTTAGATTAAATAAATCAAAACATAATGAAAACAAATAAACTAACAAATAAAGAAACAATCTAACTAATTAAGACTAAAATTGCCTGTTCCTAATCCATATTCGTTAACAACAACCCTAAAATAACAACACTGGTCTCTCATCAAATCAATCTGTACAACCCAGACTATTCTGAATTGGCATCAAAAAGTCAGATTACAATTCAAACTTATGTGATCTATTATCAATTAACAGTTTAAACAAAGTGAGGTCTGATAATATACCTGGTATATGCAACGACGTGGAAATAAGGGAATTGATCAAGCTGCCGAAGATCGCAGGAACTGTAATCAATTACTATTGATGTCGGATTACCAATCATAATGATTCAAAGGAATGAAAAGGAAGAAGCAGAGCATATTAACAACAACACCAAAATCTGGAATAATATCGGATTACCAATAATAATGATTCATATCTACAGAACTTTGTCCAAATAGCTTGTAAGTATAACTACACTCAAGAACATAATTCCTGCCTAATACAGTTCAACAACACAACATAACTGAATAATAAACCACATCAGATTAACATTTATACCAATAACAGAAATCAACAAGCAGTTTGTATCAAGACTTTAATGTCAAGCAGCAGTTTATAATTTTTGCTCATCTACTACATCAATCTGTATTTCAAGAACAATAACTGATGCCTACATACATCTACAGAACTATATCCAACAACAAACATATCAATATGAACTAACTGGATGTAATGTCCAATGAGATTGACTCCCACCACAACAATGTCCACATAAACATTACAAACAAAGCGTAAAAGAAATTTAATGCCATCAATTAACATCAAACAAGCTTAGCCTTGAATGCGTACCTTTTCAAATTGATCCACAATTCAGATTGAAAATCGATTTGGGAAATACATCTTCTTGCACGAATTGATTCTTTCAATCAAAAGACTACCTGATGTCGACGCGCTTACCCAGACAAGTTGCAACAATTCTTCTATGAAATAATTCGCTGCCAAGGATTAGACAGCGAAATGGAAAGATTACACAAGTGAAATCGAACAAGAGGAGGAACGAATGTGATTAGTTCATGAACAGATCGGACAATTGGGAATCGATTTATACTTGGCGTAGTCGACCTCTGTTTGGATGCGACGTCAAATCCATGAAATTCGGGCAAAGAACGAGTTGACAATGGAAGAAGCTGGAGTCGTCGTGGTTGTGTTGGAGCTGGAATCGAAAGTCATTGAAGGAGGAGGAAGATGAAATAACGTTGAACGAGAAGGAAGAAGAAGAAAATCATGGAAGCGTGATACTCAAATGGCTTTGAAGGATTCGATCTGCACTTGGTTTCTAGATGGACATTTTGAGAATATTACTTTTTTTTTCTATTTTTAATTTGATTTTTTAATTTGATTTTAAAATAAAGGTATAATGGTCTGCACAACCTATAGAGCAAAATATAAAATTTAAAAAGTCTATTTATGAACTATTTTAAGATTGAGCCGGTAAAAATAATTCTAACTTTTAATAATCTAGTAGTGAAAAGAGCCCTTTTGATTTATTATACTGGAAAAGGGCGCACGCTTGGATACAAATTGCATCATCTCCCATGTGAATATGTAAGATATAAGTTACAACACTCGAGCAATAATAGAATCAGCAATATAGTACAAAGGAGCAGCCTTAGCGGAATCAAAATAAGAAAGCTCTTGACAGGCTTGAGCCACAAGTTCCGTTGCATATTTCTTGGACTCATCCACTCCCATCATCTTCACAAAAGTTGCCTTGTCGCGCAAGGCATCACTCCCGACCGTCTTCCCCAGTTTCTCTGTAGATCCAATTACATCTAGAATATCATCACATACTTGAAACGCCAATCCCACAAACATCCCATAATTTCTCAGCTTCTCTATCTCAACTTCACTCCCACAACCAACAGTAGCCCCACAAACAACAGCGGCTTCTAGAAACTTGCCGGTTTTAAGCCGATGAATGACTTCTAATTCGCTCGGACTCACTTCTTTTCCCTCACTTTGCAAATCCATGGATTGTCCAGCCGCCACACCGTTGAAGCCAATAGCATCGCTTATCTCCTTAATAGCTCGAACTCTGCCTTCGGATGAAACGTTTCTAGTATCGGATGCGACCTTCTCCATAGCAAGGCAGAGGAGAGATTGACATGCCAGGATAGAAGTTCCTTCACCAAATACCTGTTAGAAAAAAAAAAAGTTATTTTACAATATAAGTTTCAAATTTTTTTTTTTCCAGCGTTTAAAAAAACCACTTCTATAAAACACTTTCTCAATTTTATTTTATTTATGGACAATTTTATTTATAGGCTGAATTTCAAATTTTTTCCGATATAGGTGTTATAAAGTTTGATTTGTAACCTATTCCGATTCAAAACTTTCCAAAAATTATCAGTTCACATATTTGTTATTCACGATCATTTTGGATATAAAATCACAATGTCTTTCCAAATTGGGACAGTAGTTCAACTCATTTCTTAAAACCAAACTTTCTAAAAACATATTTCAATAAAAATTAATAAAATTCGAGAGCCTATTTTAAATAATTTTCATAAATATAATAATCATATCAAATATTTCAGTATTGGATACATGAATAATTAACCATGGAAATATTGAATAATATTACTAAAAATAAAATAAAGACCTTGTGATTTGCAGGTTTTCCTCGTCTAAAATCATCGTTATCAAGACAGGGCAGGTCATCCTGAATCATTGCCATGGTTACCAAAATCTCTAATGCACAAGCCACTGACATCGCCACAGACTCATCTCCACCAACAGCTTCACATGAGGCTATACATAGAGTCGGAGCTACGCGTTTCCCTTCAGCCAGAAGAGTGTATCTCATAGCCTCATGAAGAACAATTGGATGCTGGTTCAATGGAATGCTTTCGTCCAGAGCTTTGTTGATCTGCTTAATCTTTAACGCTCTGTATTCTTTAAATTGGAAATCTGGCAAAACAGCAGCGACTAGAAGTGGTTTTGCAACATGAGTAATTGGTTTAGGTAATAGTTTTCTGTGAGAGAATATAGCAAGGTAATTGAAGAGAGCTGATGATGCCATTTGGGTTGATATTTCAAAAATGAAGCTAATCTCTACCTCTCAAGTTGCTTTGAAAAATTTTCAGGTTTTGCTCCGTCTTATACTTATTCCCTCGTATAGATAAAATTTACAAGAAATTGATTTCTTTTTTTAATTTAAAATATTATTTTTATGTTAAGACTGAATTTAAAACATTATCTCTACTACCATGTTGTTTCTTCCCGGAGGCCTTGAACATGACCTTTCTTTCCTTCTTCATCAATCCATCCTCTAATAGATAAAATTTACCGAGTCAAAAGCGTAGAGATAGTTCTATATAATTCAATAAGATAGTGAAAAGGATGATGGATTCTACCAACCGTGCCTGCCTATGGTAAAGATGAGAGTGGAAATTAATAGGGTAACGATTGTTTCTTTAGTGTTACAGACATTTATTAATAATAATAATAATAACTTAAAAAAAATATATAGGCGTTTGAAATCTCACATCCAAAATTATTCAATGTAAATTTATAAGGAAGAGGAGGTGTAATTTTATGTTGTAATTAATTATGTTATGATATAGAGCTAAAAATACATATTACCCATCTAATATGTTTTATCAACCTCCAGAAATATCAACCAATTATTAGTAATTGTTCCTAAAACAAATACACCAAATTTGTTTGGTCAACCATACTTGTTCATAATAAAACTTCACTTTCTAATGCCTAATTTTTCCATGAAATACAAAATTTTGAGATATAACTAAAGCAATTTCACAATGTATCCTCCTTAAAGTGAGTTGGATATAAAATTTTTTATTCTTCATTAAATTATTGTTTTGAATAGAAATTTTCCAATCGTTTAAAATTATTCTATTTTTGAATTTGGAAACATGATTCAAATTTCGAAAGTTGTTTTCATGGTGGAAGATTCGATTTTAATGTTAAATTACTTCACTGTCCTCATTGACACTTAATGACCTAATGAGAGGTATTCTTATTGTTAAGGACCGGATGATAGTTAAAATTTAACCAAATCTTCTTCTCAATGTGGAAGTACAAAAATATTTCCGAATTCAAATTTATTTATTATTAATCAATGGACACATCTAATAAATGTCACATAAATCTTCTTTCTACCAATAAATGTTGTTGCCGATTAATATTTCTAACACATAACATCAAATAAAAAATATTAACAGCATAGAAATTTTATTTGATATATTTACGAGTTTATATCATTACTATTATACTCTTATAACATTACAAATGTGTTAATCTAAAATCATTTTCGATTTAAATCTGCATAATGTTTCGAAATTCTTTCAAAACTTTTTTTTAAATTCGTAAGTGTATCCACGTTTGATGGAAAATTTGAATTTAAGAATATTTCTGTAACTTCATATTTAATGAAAAATTTAATTAAAATATATTATTCAAAGGGAGACAAGAATATATATATATATTTAAAATTTACCACCATATATTTATATTATACCAGTAAAAGTAAAATATTAATCAATTATTATTAAATTTTTTTAAATAAAATTACACCAAATTTCACTTTAAACACTTGCAAGTAATAAATGTGTGTTTGGTAGGTAGATTTTTAAGTAGCAATTAGATTTTTTATTAGCGATTTGGAAATTTAGACGTTTGGGAGAAGTTTTTTTTATTAGCGATTTTCAGATCGCTAGTGTATGTTTGGCACTATATGTTACATTAGATGTTGAGTTAGCTGTTGAAGTAGCGATTAGCTGTTACCTGTTAAATTAAACGTTGAAGTAGTGATTTTGCATGAGTTTTTGGTAATAACAATTAGATGTTGAAGTAGTTGTTAGATGTAAAATTACGTAAACAATACAATATATTATTTTTACCTTACGATATAATTTATTAGCATTAGTATTCATTTTTAAATAATTTTTTCTTTCAAGATTTTTAATTTAAGACCAACCATCCTTTAGTTATCAACTAATTAAAAAATAAAATAAAATATAGACTAACTAAAAGAAGTTACTTAAAGATTTTTAATCATATTTAAATAAATTATTAAAATTAACTAATCTAGTACAATTAGAAGCTTTTAATATTTTTAAGGGTAGTTTAGTAATACTCATAAATTGATAAGGGTGAAATGAGAGCTTTTAGATTAGCTATTCGTGAAAAGCTACTTGAAGTAACGTTTAAGAAATCAGTAATTAAAAATCTAATCGCTAATCAAAAAGTTTCTTCCAAACGATTAATTGTCAAAACGCTAATGGAAAAAAAATCTAATCACTACTTAAAAATCTACCTATCAAACACACACTTCAAGTAGCTTAGGTTAATTTTAATAATATTTTTATTTATCAAATGAGATTAAAAATTTTTAAATAACTTTTTTTAGTTAGTCTATATTTTATTTATTTTTTAATTAGTTGACAACTAAAGAATTGTAAGTTTTAAATTAAAAATCTTAAAAGAAACTATGTTTGAAAATAAATATTAGCACTAAAACATAAATAAATTACATTCTAACATAAAAATAATATATTGTATTGTTTACATCTTTTTACATCTAACAGATACTTCAACATTTGATTGTTATTAGCAAGCAGTCATACCAAATCACTACTTCAACCTCTAATTTAACAACTAATAGTTAATCGCTACTTTAACAGTTAATTCAACATCTAATGTAACATCAAGTGTCAAACTTCACTTTCTAATAGTTAATATTCTCATGAAATATAAAATTTTGAGACATAGGGAAGCAATTTGATTATTATTTCAAATAGTAGTAACAGTTAGCTATTGAATTAATTTTTAAATAAACTATTACATTATCTATTAGATTGAATGGTTAACAATAATTTTATTTTTTAAATTAATCAAGGTTTTTAAAAGACACTGGGTGG
Organism: Cardiospermum halicacabum; assembly: GCA_031304145.1. NCBI lineage: Eukaryota > Viridiplantae > Streptophyta > Magnoliopsida > Sapindales > Sapindaceae > Cardiospermum > Cardiospermum halicacabum. The sequence continues at coordinate 36,122,475 of CM062389.1, read as the reverse complement.
TACCGATGTCTAGCGCTTAGACGGCAAGGTGGAAGTCTAGGCGGTTTTAGACGTTTTACTCCACTCCGCACAGTAAAAAATTATCCATGTAATTTGTGTTATAAAAATTTATTATACAATTATAATATTATATCGACATAAATTGAATGAAAAATAAACCTACTCTAATAATACATAGTCTTATTTTATTATAATTAAATATTTTATTAAAAATTAATTTCTTTTTTAAAATATTAACTGCTTAGAACCATCTGGTTAACCGCCTAAGTGTCGGCTAAACAATCTATATTGATAAACGTCTAGAACTGTGCTTTTTTCCATTTTTCTAGACGTTTAAATACCACTTTGTGCTTCCGTAGCGCCGCCTAAACGTGATTTTGCTGTAAGTATGCACTTATATTTTTAAGTGGATTTCCCAATTTAAAAATTCACCGGCTATTCTATTTTTTAACTATTTTATTTTCATGTCCGTTAAATAATATAAATAAAAATCTATATTTAGAACCATCATATTATTCATAGAGTATAGTAAACAACCCCAATTTAAAATTTTTATATTTAATTTTTGATTTACTATCTCAAATTATTGTATTTTAGCAATTTATATTTATTTTTAATGGTAAATAATAAAACTAATTCATCCCCATCTATGTATTTTCCACCCGCTTACAAAGAATGTATCAGCAACTACGCATTGCAATTTACACCTAGATAGATTTGGAGGAGATCTGAAGCTGAAAATTCTGCAAGTAGTTTTCCTTTGTTCACTAATCAACAATTAACAGTTTACTTTATCTATGGGTAAAGTTAGAACTCTGAGTACTCCATTCACTCACAAATTCTATCTCCCTAATCACAGCTCTTTCATTGATATATCTGGCAATTTGAAAAATTTTGGATACACATAGTACATGTTGTGTGTCATCATACACACATTTTGCTCAGGTATTCTACGCTACAACATTGATTGTGGATTAAGAAATCTGTTAAACTAATCGTTAATAAAAGGTCAATACCTTCAACATCAAGAAATGAGTTAGGCAATCAATTTCTTCACTTAAAAGGGAAAATAATGCTAACATATTAATAGTATATATTTGGACCACTCTATTTTTAGACTCAGTCCACATTAGCAATACATACTTTCAGATAATGTAGTAGTTGATTTCTTAACTATTTCTTGTATTTTGAAATTTTGATTTGACATCCCTAATTTATGGGATTACAGCTTGATTTTGATAAGATCTGATCCTGGAACTTGTGGAAGAAGTTTTTATTATTAATCAAAAGTCAGATGCAATCATGGAGTTATATCCAACTTCTTTCCCATTTTGATATTAAATAAATGTGCACATCTAAATCTGATTGGCAAGGGAATCTATTCTATCTTCGGATTATCCGGAATTCAAGTTAATAAATGTAATACTCCAAATTTGACGGAGTAGCATCCAATTCAGGTACCAATTTGACGGAATTCAAAAGATAATATTTTTTATTCCATCAGACCATTTTTCTCTCATTTTTCTATTTTCTAATATGTTTCTAAACTGGCATGCATGACAATTTATTACTCTCAATAACTCTTGAATCGGTTTGGTTTGACTTTTAATTTTTATTTTCTGAAAATTGTTTTAGATAGTGTTTGAGTAGTTAGCAGAAGTGTTTCGACTTTCTAAAAATTCTTCTAGATAAAACTTCCTAAAAGTGGCTTCTGATTCTCTTCTTCTAAAAAATCCCAAACAAGCTCTTTAACAAATAAGTGATTTCTTTTTATTTTCTCTTATAATCTTAATTTTTTTTAAATTTTTAATTTTTAAAATTATTTTATTATTTACTTGCACACCTACAGCAAATGCAACTTAAATTGTCCCTCCGTATGGCTGAGGTTCTAAGGCTCCGTAAGCCAATAAAAAACCTATTATATAAGTAAACAAATTTAAGCAACGTAAAGTGTAGCCGATAGATTAAAGAAACAAACAAAATGTTTCAGACCAGCAAATTTTGTGAACCACCAGTGCCACCATCATCAACCATCTTCAAAAATCTAGCAAAAAAGCCCTCTAAATTACTCATTCCCCGAGCCAAAACTTCACCTTTACCAAACTTCCAATTCGGAGAATACATAACCAAAAAGAGAAATCAAATAAACAAAGCACTAAAGGAAGCTATTCCATTAAATCCTCACGCCCCGGTCCTCGATGAAGCAATCAGATACAGTCTCTTGGGCGAAGCAAACCGCATATATCCGATTCTTTGTATGGCTTCATGCGAAGCCGTCGGAGGAAAAGAGCCAATAGCATTGTCGATGGCTTGCGCTTTCGAAATGCTTGTAGTCATGGGAAACGCACAAGACGACCTCCCCTGGCTCGACAACGACGATTTCCGTCTCGGAAAGCAAGCGAATCACAAAGTTTTCGGACCAGGAACCACAATCCTCGCATGTCAATCGCTTCTCTGTCTCGCTATTGATCAGATTGTATCCACTGCCAAACATAACGTTTCGTCTGAAAAAATATCTCGAGCTATTGAAGAGATATGCGTTTCCGTTGGGTCTAGAGGCTCTTCCGGGGGACAGGTTTTGGACTTGGAGAGTGAGGGAAAAGAAGTGAGTTTGCGTGAGCTTGAAGTTATTCATCGGCTTAAAACTGGGAGGTTTGTAGAGGCAGGAGTTGTTTGTTCGGGTATATTGGGAGGTGGGAGTGAAGTTGAGATAGAGAAGCTTAGAAATTACGGGAAGCTTGTGGGGATGGCAGCACAGGTGTGTGATGATGTTTTAGATGTGATTGGATGTAGTCAGAAAATGGGGAAGAAGGTTGGTAGAGATGCCTTGCGTGATAAGGCAACTTTTGTTAAGTTTATGGGTGTTGATGAGTCTAGGAAATATGCCATGGAACTTGTGGATCAAGCTTATCTGGAGCTTTCTTCTTTTGATTCTGCTAGAGCTGCGCCTCTCTACCATATCGCCCACTCAATACTTTCTCACTGTGATTAATCCTTACTTGAAATTTAGAATATTTTACTGTATACTATATGTTGACGTGTACCCTCCTTTAGCTTACATCTCATATCTTCACTGCTTTTCATCCAGTTTCCGACGTTTACCATTTTTTTATTTTATTTTTTATCGTCACAATAAGTTTAATATTTTAAATAACTATAGTAGTTATTTTTTTTTTTTTTTTTTTTTTTTTTAAGAACGTGTTAACTACTATATTAAATATTTAATTTTAATTTTAATTTTTAAACAAATTACTATATACATATATAATTGATTATACTTTTATAAAAAAATTTAATAAAATAAATTAACAAAATTGTATATTTATATTAATGATAATTTTCATATCAAACTCTTTTTTATTATTTAACTATAAATCATATTGTATTATTTATATCTTAATCAATTATCCATCACATGACATTATAAAAAAATTATATGTCAATAATGATAATTTAAATGTTTAATTAATTAAATTTGATAGTTATTTTTTTCATTTTATTTTATATAAAATGAGTGAGAAAATTTTTCTTTTAATATTTTAGCTCAAACTTAATTGAATACTTTTTATATAAATATTAAATTATAATTTACTAAAATTATTTTACTGTTATATTTTTTTTAACACTTAAAATATATTTAAATTATTTTTATTGTTACTATAATTTTATTTTATTTTTATTTTAATTCATAGTTTTTATATAAATATATAAATTTGTTAATATTTTTACTTTGTAACCTAAAAGAATTAATTGCATATATTGTTACATTATTTTTGTATTCAATGTAACAATAAAATCATAATTTAATAATAATAATAAAATCATAATTTAATAATAATAATAATAATAATAATAATAATAATAATAATAATAATAAGAGCAGGTTGTACGTCACGTTCGGACGTGTCCCATCTCAAGCCAACTCCAACCCTCTCCTTTCCTAATCTTCATTTAAAAGATGGTAAATTCTGCTTTTTAATAAAAAATACATTTTAACCTAAATCTACTCCAACTCATCCCTTCTTTATAATAAGTAAGGGACTAAAAAATAAATATTTAATTTTATATTTTATTTATTATATAAATACATTATTCTATTATTAATATTAGATGATTTTATTAAACTAAAATTAGAATTAATGTTTAAATAATAAATTTATTTAATGTAATTTTGTATTTTCTTTTGGTTATTTAAATAGGACTATAGAAGAAATTGTAATATTTTTTCGCAATTTTAAATAGGAACATAGAAGAAATTGTAATATTTTTCCGAAATTTTAAATATGTCTATTTTATTTTTATTAATTTATAATTGTAATTTAATGTAATTTTGTATTTTTTTTACTTATGTTGTAGTTGTAGTTCTTTTAATATATTCAAGTTGATGTATTTTAATTACAAACTTATTTAAATATATTTTTAATTATAATTAGGTCTATTATTATAATAATAATAATTTATTTACTATTTATATTAATAAATAACTATATTAATTTAATAATATATATTAATATTGGACTTCAATTAAAACTATTCTATTAAATTTAATAAGTCTATTTTTATTTTTATAATATTTATTTTATAAAATTAGTTACAAATCAAATAATATATGTATGTATAAATGAATTGTATATAAAATGGAATTAATAAATGTTGAAGGTAAAATTTATAATTTAAAAAGTTAAAAAGTGTAAATAGGGAGGGGTCAATATATGACCATAGGGAGGGACTTGATAAAAAAGAACTTCTCTCTTCCTATAATATTTTGGAATTTGTAATAGGGAACTGGGTTGGAGGGAAAAAAACCACCCTCTCTCCTCATAGTAAGGATGAGGAGGGTGGATTGGAGTTGGCCTCAGAGCTGTTTTACAATTAACGATAGAAAAAGTAAGAATTGAAACGACAGTGAACGACTTTTTCAGCTGCTGGGAATCACACCATCACACAAGTAATCAAATCACTGCTAATCAAATCAAATCAATTCACTGCTACTCTAATGTTAATGAAAGTTCTATACGTAGGAATATAATACTCTAGAGGGGGGTGAATAGAGTATGTAAAACAATCGCGGATAAATACAATAAAATATATAGTCAAGGTCTTGAAACTAAATATAATAAATAAAACAAGTAACAAATAAATAAATAAACAGAAAGAACAAAGTGATTTGTTACGAAGTTCGGTCGTTTAAACGGCCTACTCTCCGCCTAAGGGTTTCTTTAAACCCGTAGGATTTATACGTCAATTTTATTTATATTCTTCCCTTAGGGTTCTAGTACAATCCTAGAAGATTTAACATTTTCTTCTATAATCCGTAGCACCCTGCTACAAAAACTAGCCACCCAATTTAATATAAATAAAACTAAGTCTAATTTTTCTTTTCACTTAACAATAGTATAACAACTCTCTAATAGATAATCAAAATCTAACAGAAAATAAATACTTAGTGTAATAGAAGATGATTAAAACTTGTAGTAGAAATAAAAAGATCTTGAGCGCCGATGAATCACTTTCTTTTTGTTTTGACAGAAACTTCAAGTAATTCAATTATTTTTTTAAAACACTTCAACTTGATGCTTTAAATAGAGTCTTCAAATTATAGACGTTGTTGAAGTTGCAGAAAAGATAGAATTAAAATCTTCTCAAATCTGATGAAGATTTCTCAATTTGACTTGATCTTGATAACCTGCAAAATATAATCTAACAAAATCTTATCTTTCCTAATCATAATTAATTTGGTTAAGATAAGTTCGACTAAAAAATTGTCTATTAAAATATTTAACAATTAAACAACTCTGATAGTTTATTAAAACTAAATAACATTATTTTTATCTAATAACTTTGACAGTTGATAGTTTATAAAAACTAAATGAATAACTTTGTCTTCATCATCAATGAGTCAACAATCTCCCCCTTGATGAAGACAAAATATCTAGTCAGTTATCTTCAAGGGTTTGAAACATAGTTTCAATGTCGTGATCTATATAGTTTCAATGTCGTGATCTGTATAAAATGCATAGACTATAAAAATAAATCAGAACTCAAATCAGACTATATTTTTCTGAGTACCTGCATAAACTGAAATATGTAAGCAAATATGTAAACATAGACAGATATTCATCAAAACATAAATCAGAACAGAAAAAAAATTTTGTAATTTTCTCCCCCTTTTTGTCTCCATCAAGGAGGGAGAGGTCAATGTACTTGGACTTAAACAAAATAAGGATTAAGGTTTAGTGAAAAGTCAAGTTAGAAAAGAACATAGTCAAGACGGATTAGGACGGAACTGCTGCTTTTCCCGAGCCTCATGATGAACTTTGTCTTTCCATCGTTGCTGGGCTTGACGAGCAGTGGCTTGTGCCATGGCTTTATCCCGTTGTGCCTGCTCTTTCCTCAGTCGTTGAACTACTTGATATTCCTCTATGGTAAGAACGCAAGGTTCTTGGATTATGGGTCGTTCAATAGGCTGATTTCGAACTTGTCTTTCCACATTAAGCAGAACATTTGACGCCTGTTCCCTTGCATACTGCTCAGCATCTTCACTCAAAGGAATAATATTGCCCACATTGTAGAAAGTAAGGGAATTCAGATAGAACATCTGATTGACCTTCAAGTTGATCATTCTGAGCATTTCAGTATGGTAAACCAGTTTATCCAAGACGTCTCTTCTAAAATCCTCATGATTTGATCTCAAGGCCTCAACTTTGTATTCAAGGTTCTGAAATTGTTAAGTGGTTATGGTAGGAGGAGGGACAGAAGTTGAAAGATTCAAAATCTTTTGATTGTGAGAAAGAGAGTCCAATTCCTCAGGAGTCAGATCAGAGTGAAAAACCCATTGGTTGTTAGAATTTAAAAACATTCCTAGCTTATTGAAGGTTTCTAAACCTATAGAAGAACCAGTATACTTTTCAACCGGCTCATCTGCAGTGTAAATTCCAAAATATTTAAAAATCACAGCTAAAAGGTTGGAGTAAGGCAGAGGGGATGCACGAGAACTGGTGGAAGAGATGTTTATATGATTTAAAATAATAGAAGGCAGATTCAATTGGAAATTATTGAAACAGAGATAGAGAATGTGCAACACATGATCAGTTAAAAGTTCTCTAGAATTAAACTTTGGGATAATACAACGCTGCAAGATTGTAAAGAGCATTTTGGCATGTAAATTTAAAATATTGTGAGTGTATTGTTTACTCACAGGACAGTCTTGTAAAAACAGAGTTGATTTTGTCCTAGAGACACAAACAACTCTAGTGGGATGAGAATCAGTACACACATTGTCTGATATACCGAAAAGTGTAGCAAACAGTGAGGAATTAAGAGTTAAAGAAATGCCCTTAACAGATGATTTCAAAATCAGTTTACCACAATTGCGAGAGGCAGTAAGATTCAGATAAAACAATCTAGTCAGTCTAGGATATGAAACAGAACCTACTTTAAGCAAATTCCAAAGGCCGGAGGTTTTCAAAACATCTAAAATAGAAATCTTAGTGGACTCAAAGAAATCCTTGTCTATAGGTTCACATGCAAAGGTTTTCCTAGAATGAAACCCATCCTTCCATATCCCTTGAGCAATAAAATTCAAAAACCATGAAAAGGGCAGAGATTCAATTACTACATCGTCATCAGGAAGGAAGAAAGAAGGAGTTGATGGCGGCAAAGATGGTTCAGCAGTTCATTCCCCTTCTTTGCGGCAGAAGATATCGAAGGAGAGGATGGTTCAGCAACCTTTTTCCTTTTCTTAGAGGCCTTGGATGTTGTTGACGCGCGTGTTGGAGCCATTTGCAGAGATGGTTAAGGTTTGAAATGGGGTATCGGGTGCAGAGAAAGAGAGATTTGAGAGAGGTGGAGAGAGAGTGAGATAGAAGTTTAAGTGTGAAGGTGGAGAGGAAAGAGAGAAAAAAATATATTTTAAAAAACTTCTCACCAGTGTTGATTCATTAATTCAATAAAACTGGGTTTGGTCCAAGTGTCAAACAGGTTTCACATTAAGTTTTCAAGGCCTTGAAACGATAATCAAACCTATGAAAAGCAAAAACATACCTTTGAAGCTCTGTGTCAGATCTTTTACTCCCTTCTTTTGCTCCCCCTACGTTGTTGCTTCCTTATTTAACATACCTAACTCATGTCTAATGAAGTTAAATCGTTCTTCAGCCAAGGGTTTTGTGAAGATATCAGCAAATTGAAAATCAGTAGGTACGAATTCAATGGAAACATCTCCTTTCTCCACATGATCTCGAATAAAATGATGTCTTACATCGATGTGCTTAGTTCTGGAATGCTGCACAGGATTTTTTGTTATTGAAATAACACTAGTATTATCACATTTTATAGGGATACCTCGATAGTTTAAGCTGAGATCTCTCATTTATTGAGCTATCAATAGAAGTTGAGAACAGCAAGCTCCAGCTGCTATGTATTCAGCTTCGGCAGTAGATAGTGCAACTGAGATTTGTTTCTTTGAATTCCATGAAATCAAGGATGATCCCAAAAATTGACAACATCCTGAAGTACTTTTACGATCAACTTTGTAACCTGCAAAGTCTGCATCTGAATATCCTACACGTTCAAAATCATTAGTGCTAGGGTACCAAAGACCAAAATCTTTAGTTCCATTAAGATACCGAAGAATTCTTTTCACAGCTTGCAAGTGTGATTCCTTTGGAGCAGCTTGAAGTCGTGCACAGAGACATACTCCAAACATAATATCAGGTCTACTAGCAGTTAAGTAAAAAAGAGATCCAATCATACCTCGGTATACCTTTTGATCAACTGACTTACCATTTTCATCTTTATCTAAGGAGAGAGAAGAGCTTACAGGGGTCTTAGCAACTTTAGAATTTTCCATGTTGAATTTCTTTAAAAGTTCTCGAGTATATTTGGATTGATTTAGAAAGATTCCATTTCTTTCTTGCTTTATTTGTAACCCGAGAAAGAAGTTTAGTTCACACATCAAGCTCATTTCAAATTCCTGTGTCATAATCTTAGAAAACTCCTTGCATAAAGATTCATCAGTAGATCCAAATAGTATATCATCGACATAAACTTGAATAATTAGAATGTGTGATGCCTTAAAATGAACAAAAAGAGTTTTATCAATCGATCCTCTAATAAAACCTTTTGCTATCAAAAACTTTGATAATCTTTCATACTAAGCTCGAGGAGCTTGTTTCAAACCATAAAGAGCTTTGTCAAGTTTGTAGACATGATTTGGAAAATGTTCATTTTCAAAACCATGAGATTGTGCTACATATACCTCTTCTTGTAAAACACCATTTTAAAATGCACATTTAACATCCATTTGAAATAATTTGATTTTCATGTAAGATGCGAATGCAAGCAACATACGAATAGATTCTAAGCGAGCAACAGGTGCAAAAGTTTTTTCGTAACCAATACCTTCTTCTTGATTGTATCCTTGTGCAACTAGTCGAGCTTTGTTGCTACAATCTTACCATTTTCATCAAGTTTGTTTCGGAAAACCCATTTTGTTCCAATGATTGAGTGGTTGGCTGGTCTAGGTATAAGTCTCCAGACTTTGTTGTGTTCAAATTCATTAAGCTCACTTTGCATTGCCACAATCCAGTCAGGTTCTTTCATAGCCTCAACATAATTCTTTGGTTCTACAAGAGAAACAAAAGCATAAAAAGCACAAAGATTCTTAAGATGAGATCGTGTTAAGATACTCGATCTGTCTTTGTCAATGATGTTTGATGACGGATGAGAAGACGCATGTTTAAAGCGAGGTCTAGGCTTAGTGCTGGTTTCAGGTTCTTTTGGAGAGGGTGAGAGTAATTCATCATGTGTGTCCTGAGATTGATCTAGAGTCAGATCATATTGTTGAATCTCAGCATCTTGATTGACTTCTTGAGTTTTGGGTTCATCATCTGGTTTCTCTTGAAGATTAAGTTCATGGAATAGTTTTTCAAGGTCTTGGAGTTGAGGTTTAAGACTTTGATCAGCGTTGTCCACAGCTTTTATCAGACCTTGTATATTATTCTTCAGAGGATAATCCTCTTCATCAGAGGAGTATTCTTCTTGATCCCTATTCAATTTTAAGTCTGCAAACCTTTCGCTCAAAACACCGTTATCACTTTCATAAAAAATAACATGAATATTTTCTTCAATACATTTAGTACGTTTATTAAAGACACGATATGCTTTACTAGTTAAGGAGTATCCAAGAAAAATACCTTCATCACTACGAGCATCAAACTTACCGAGATTATCCTTACCATTATTGTGAATGAAACATTTTCATCCGAATGGCTTAAAATATGAAATCTTTGGTTTTCTCCCTTTGAACAACTCGTAGGGCGTCTTTTTCAATATGGGTCGAATTAGGCATCTGTTTAAAATGTAGTTAGCAGTATTTATTGCCTCGGCCCACATATTTTGAGGAAGTTCATTCTCCAAGAGCATTGTTCGAGACATATCCTCCAATGTTCTATTTTTCCTTTCGACTACACCGTTTTGTTGTGGAGTTTTAGGAGCTGAAAAATTGTGAGTAATACCATATTTTTCACAAAATAAATCAAAATTTAAATTATCAAACTCCTTTCCATGGTCTGTACGAATGGATATAATGGAGACATTTTTCTCCACTTGAAGCTCTTTGCACAGCTTTGAGAATTCCTTTAATGCTTCAGATTTTTCTCGCAAAAAGAATACCCAGGTGAATCTAGAAAAATCATCAATAATAACAAGAACATATTGTTTACCTTTTGGAGTTTTGACTCTCATAGGACCACACAGATCCATATGTAAAAGTTCAAGGGGTCTAGAAGTACTTACATCATGTTTTGGTTTTAATGAAATGCGAGTTTGTTTACCTCTTACACAAACATTACACAATTCAGTATGATTCTTAAAATTTAGTTTAGGCAGTCCACGAACCAGGTCTTTAGAAGAAAGCTTGTGTAGTGTGTGCATATTTATGTGTCCAAGTCTTCGATGCCAAAGTTTTGAATCATCGGTCAAAGCCTTGAGACAGGTCAGTGTCTTTTCTGCAAGAGACTTAGTTGACAGTTTATAAACATTATTTCTACGATAAGCAGTTAGAATAATGTTACCAGTTTTGGTATTCTGAATTTCGCATTTCTCCTTATAAAAAATCACCCAATTTCCTTTGTCACACAGTTGAGAAACTGATAAAAGATTGTACCATAGTCCATCAACCAAATAAACATTTTCAATAGCATTAGTTGAGTCATTTCCAATCTTTCCAATACCAATTATGCTACATTTTCCTTTATCCCCTAAAGTAATAGATCCGGTGGATTGTTTCTTCAAAACAGAAAATAATGAAGCCTTTCCTGTCATATGCCGTGAACATCTACTATCCAAGATCCACTTCTGTTCTCTCTACAAAACAAAGAAAAATCAAACCTTTCGCGTCCATATATTATATTTCTAGTCATACTCAGGATAAATCATGTTTGGTGGACGAGTACCCTTCACAACCCAGATTTGTTTTATTTGATCTCTAAGTCTCACAGGGAATGTGTTTCGAATGATTTGAGGATCTTTTCGATGATAAGGACAAGTGAGTTTAGTATGACCTTTTCGACAACAGAAAAAACAAGTGGGTTGAGTGATATAACCTCTTGGTTTGGTGAATTTGGTAGGCTTTCTTTTTGGAAATTGTTTCTAGTATCCCAACCCATTTTTGTTCAAAGTTATTTGCTGACCACCAAGCAACTTATTTAAATTTTGATGAGAACCAGCAAACTTGGTAAGAGAATGTAGTTGTTCATTACACTTGTCATTCAGCTTATTGACTTCTAGTTCAAGGTCTTGAATGCGGTTTTTGTGCATTACTGCTTGTTCTTTCAAACTCTCGGACTTAGTAGTCAAGGTCTTGATATCGTCATCAAGGTTTGAATGAGAGGTTTTGAACTGATCTAACTCTTTTACCAGATCTGTCTCAATGCGTACCTGATTTCTTATGTGTGTTTTGAGAGATTCTATCTCCTTCATCAAGCATTCCTCATTGACAACTAGATTTTTTATAAATTCAAATAGAACATCAGGAGAACTAGAGATGATATTTTTTACCATACTTTCAAGATGATCTCCATTTTTGGATTCATCATGGTTTGCCATCAGACAGAGATTTGCTTGTTCCTCTTCAGTATCACTTGTATCTGATCCACTCCAAGTAAATACCATGGCTTTCTTTGATTTCTTTTTGTTAAAAGAAGTTTTCTTTCTATTTGGACAATCTTTTACTAGGTGTTCCAAACTGTCACAATCAAAACAAGACAATGTATTATTCTTATTTGAAGGTTTTGAAAACTTACCTTTATGTCGTGAAAATCTTGATTGATCTAATTTGTTTTTCTTGAACTGTTTCTTCATTTTGAGAATTCGTTCAAGTCCTCTGGCTAGCATTGCGAATGGATCTTCTTCATCATCAGTGTCTTCATCATCTGAGCTTTCAGGCTTTTGGGATTTCAGGGCCAACGTCTTAGGGGTTGATGTTGAAGGCTGTTCTTCCTCTTCATTGAGCTCCATCTCATGTGTGATTAGTTTTCCAAGTAAATCGTCAAGAGATAAGCTGCTAAGATCCTGAGCTTCTACAATTGCAGTGACTTTTGGTCTCCATTTATTCTTTGGCAAACAACGAAGGATCTTTCTCACTTTTTCTTCATTTGAAAATTTCTTTCCAAGAGCATCAAGATTATTTAGGATGACAGTGAATCTTGTAAACATCTCTTTGATGGATTCATCACTTTTCATCATGAACAGTTCATACTGTCGCATGAAAATACTGATCTTTGATTCTTTAACTTGGCTAGTTCCTTTATATGTAACCACTAGTTTGTCCCAAATTTCTTTGGCTGAACTGCAAGAAGATATACGATTAAATTCATCAGCACTTAAAGAACAGTAAAGTAAGTTTATAGCACGAAAGTTTTTAGAGATAAGTTCAGTGTCAGTTTGAGTGAAATCCGATTCTTCTTTTGGTTTTGAAGTGCCAGTGTCTGTGATGATCATTGGAATCTTTGGTCCATTCTTGATGATTTCCCATAGCTCGATGTCGTGACCAATAATGAACATCTTCATTAGAGACTTCCAGTGAGGAAAATTGTTCCTAACAAACAGAGGAGGTCTGTTTATTGATCTTCCTTGAGCAAATCCTCCAGTTCCTGCAGATTCCATAATGGATAATTTCCTACACAATTCTCAACGGAAGGTTAGTTCACAACTGTTGAGCCAAGTCTGATACCAATTGAAAGTTCTATATGTAGGAATATAATACTCTAGAGGGGGTGAATAGAGTATGTAAAACAATCGCGGATAAATAGAATAAATATATAGTCAAGGTCTTGAAACTAGATATAATAAATAAAACAAGTAACAAACAAATAAATAAACAGAAAGAACAAAGTGATTTGTTACGAAGTTCGGTCGTTTAAACGGCCTACTCTCCGCCTAAGGGTTTCTTTAAACCCGTAGGATTTATACGTCAATTTTATTTATATTCTTCCCTTAGGGTTCTAGTACAATCCTAGAAAATTTAACATTTTCTTCTATAATCCATAGCACCCTGCTACAAAAACTAGCCACCCAATTTAATATAAATAAAACTACGTCTAATTTTTCTTTTCACTTAACAATAGTATAACAACTCTCTAATAGATAATCAAAATCTAAAAGAAAATAAATACTTAGTGTAATAGAAGATGATTAAAACTTGTAATAGAAATAAAAAGATCTTGAGCGCCGATGAATCACTTTCTTTTTGTTTTGACAGAAACTTCAAGTAATTCAATTATTTTTTTAAAACACTTCAACTTGATACTTTAAATAGAGTCTTCAAATTATAGACGTTGTTGAAGTTGCAGAAAAGATGGAATTAAAATCTTCTCAAATCTGATGAAGATTTCTCAATTTGACTTGATCTTGATAACCTGCAAAATATAATCTAACAAAATCCTATCTTTCCTAATCATAATTAATTTGGTTAAGATAAGTTTGACTAAAAAAATGTCCATTAAAATATTTAACAATTTTAACAATTAAATAACTCTCATAGTTTATTAAAAGTAAATAACTTTATTTTTATCTAATAACTTTGACAGTTGATAATTTATAAAAACTAGATGAATAACTTTGTCTCCATCATCAATGAGTCAACGGTCAACAAAACATCTATAGGATCGTGCCTGTTTCTTTACTGCCCGTGGGACATATAGTAGGGGACCAATTTTACTGCCAGTGGGACATATAGTAGGGGACCAAATCAGAGGAGAAATCTGCCGTGACATCAATCATCTTCGTACAGGTTTTGTCTTTGTTGAAGAAGCTTCACAAGTTGAGATTAGCTTCATTTTCACCAGCCAAACGTGATGGCTCTAGTTCTGTGCACAAACCTCCATATAAACAAAACCAAAACTGGATTTATGAACCCAAAAAAGAAACAACCCCAACCAAAACCAATTATTCAAGCAGCAAATTCACTCCTGGTGACACCTACTGTGCCTGGATTCTCATATGAAGAATATAGAGACATAAAGCTAAAGCAAATCAACAAGGCTTTGGATGAAAGCATTCCATTGAACAACCAGCATCCTACAATTCTCGCTGAGGCTATGAGATACACTATCCTCGCTGGAGGAAAACGTATCACTCCAACTGTGTGTTTAGCTTCGTGTGAAGTTGTGGGAGGAAGTGAGTCATTGGCAATGCCGGCGGCTTGTGCATTGGAGATGATGTTTACTATGTCATTGGTCCTAGATGATCTCCCTGCCATTGATAATGATGATTTTAGACGAGGAAAGCCTGCTAATCACAAGGTTAGTTGAACTTAATTATAAGTTGAATGAATTGTTAATTGGAGTGAATCTTGACTCATATAAGAGATTATAATACATTGTGATAAAGTGTATCAGCAAAAATGAAACTATTCTAATACGATCTTGTGTAGCGTAATCAATTAGAATAAGATGAGAAATAATTAGGTGAATTTTAGGGTGAAAATAAACCCAACTTAAATTCAGATTAACAAACCGAACCAAGCCCAGCCCTATACAAAGAAGCTCTATTTATTTATATAATATAAGGAGACCACCAGAGATAAGTTTTTCTCCGGTGAAAGGAACCAAAACAAATTTAATTAGGAAAAATTATATAAAATGGAAATTATAAAATATCTGTATATTAATTTTAATTAAAAAAATAAAATTAATATATATTTATTTAAATTGGTGGTTGAATGAAAAAAATAATATTTATAATTTTTTGAAAATAATAATAATATTATAAACGAGTTGAGACAAATTAATTAAGAATCAAAAGATAAAGGGGTAGGACGAGTCTAATAAATCTAAGAGTATGCTCGGCATTAGATTTTTAATTAGTCATTAAATTAACGTTTCAGATAACGTTAACAGTTAACTGCTAGATTAGATTTTAAATTAGCTGTTGGATTGAACGTTTGTTATTAATTTTAATTTTTAAATTAGTTGTTGTATATTAAATTATTTGGGATAATTATTTTAAACGTTATTTTAATACTAATTGAAACGCAGTTATTAAACATTATTTTAAAAAATTAATATTTAATCTAAACACTAGCTTAAAATTTTAATTGAAAATTTTTTCTGTATACTCAATAAATTTAAGAAATTTTAACTAAGTCATCTTCTCAAGTTTATTCGACTCTAATTAAACCTAATTAATGGTGTTCAACCAGATGGATTTTTATACGAAATATTTATATTTAGTAGTTAATTAGATTTATTTTAGAAACATATTAAAGTAAGAAAATAGACCACAATGGATTGCGACGGATACTTATTGTACTTTATCTGGTGTGATTCGCATGCAAAATATCTTTCTTGTACTTTTTCAGTAATAATAATAATACAATAGATTTATTGGTGGTGGTGGGAGGGAGCAGAACTTGGAACTGACAACTCAGTCAGGTACAATTTATCGCGTAGCTACCTACGCAACACCAGAGAACTAATATCTTTTTGTCTTGTTAACCTTCAGGTGTTCGGTGAAGGAACTACTATCCAAGCATGTCAATCACTCCTCTGTCTTGCTATCGAGAAAATCGCATCCGAAACAATAAATATTTCCTCTGACCGCCGAATTCGCGCTATTAAGGAAATGTGTACTGCATTTGGTTACAAAGGTTTGGCCGCAGGACAGGTATTGGATATGCAGAGTGAAGGCCAAGAATTGAGTCTCACCGAACTGGAAGCCGTTCATCGTCTTAAGGCCGGGAAGCTACAAGAGGCAGCTGCTGTCTGTGGGGCTATTATCGGAGGTGGGAATGAAGTTGAGATAGAGAAGTTGAGAAATTATGGGATGCTTGTTGGGTTTTTATATCAGGTTTGTGATGATGTTTTGGATGTGACTGGTTCTGTAGAGAAAATGGGGAAGAAAGTTGGTAGAGATGCCTTGCGGGACAAGTCAACTTTTGTTAAGTTGATGGGCGTTGATGAGACCAAAAAATATGCAAGGGATCTTGTGGCTCAAGCGTTTGAAGAGCTTCGTTGTTTTGATTGTGCTAAAGCTGCTCCTTTGTACCATATTCCTCACGCCATTCTTTCTTTCATATTGTAATTGTGTAATGTGCATCATACTGGATCTTGTATGCAACGGGTCCTAAACAAATTAGTTGGTCAGCCCAATACTAGATCTATATATTTGATAAATATTATTATCAAGCCAAACAATTATATAAGATAATTAAAAATATTCAATAATTTAATATTTAATAAAATATGACTATTAGTGAAAGTGAATTAAATTTATATATTTTTTTAAAATTTTTTTTATAGTTATTTATAAATGGTAGGATTTGGAAAACGCAAGTTGGAGTCGAGAGGTGGTGGGATAACACAGGTAAAATCAAGGAAACACCTTCGTCCACGTTTTTCAAAACATGGGGTAGTTTCTATATAAAAATAAAGGTTTTATTTTAAACAATGCCCACTTGGATAGGTTTTCAAAGAGGTTTTTTCCATTGCCGCTTCATGAATCTCGAGAATATATATCTTCTCTTGTTTTACTTTAAACTCTCGACCTCTCTAACCAAATTGTTTCTTGTATCATATTGGTAGATACATTGATAATAATGAGCGGTGATGGGACGTCAATAGAAACAGATTTATTTATTTTATAATGAGAACGTCTCAGCTTGAGAATAGGAGAGAAGGTAAGTACACAACACGGAAATTTTGTAGACACTTTTTGATCACCATATAGAAAGGTATTCTTAACCATGTTTCATCACAATCTATACCATATTTCTTATTTTCATGAACAATCAAAACGAACATTGTAATATATATATATATAGAATAAAAAAATCCATTAGAATGAATTTTGATGAAAAATACCCGCTGATAGGTTTAATTTCATTTTGATGATAAATGAAGAGCGACACAAAACCTATTTGTGGGGAGGGTGGTGGATGAGGGAGTGAAATGGAGCTAAGCTATAATTAGAGTCTCAACACAAGAATCTCTTTAGTATTCATGAGCACTGTCCGAATGTAAATTTTTTATATTTACAGACAATTGTGATTAAGTATATATGTGTGGAAAAGTTTGACCATAGAATTTATAATTAATTTTTAAAATCCAAAACATGAATCCAAGTTAATGGAATATGGTTATTAATGAATGCCACTAAGTATTTATAAATTACATGCGAAAAAATATGCAGTGAAAATCTTTTCTTCCCAAAATGAATACAATTTAATCAATTTAAGTAAAATAGACCATTAATTATACAATCTAATCACACTAAGTAAAGTATACCATTAATCATGCTTACACGATAAAACAATATAAATAACACAAATAAAACTGTAACAAAACAGCAAATTACAGAATCAAAATACCAAAAAAAGAGCACAATAATTTTATGTGGTTCACTTCAAACTGTTAGGGTTTGACAAAAATTAGTATTCAATATATTTGTCTTTATTTGGAAGCTGAGAAAGATTTGAAGACTCTTTTGGAAGTGAAATATTTGAAGACTGTTTTGGAAGTATTATATTTGACTAAGAATTGTATTTATGACTTATTAAGAATTGCAATTAGGAAAGAATCTTTTTCCTCCTTTTTTAGGAATTCTAGTAATAATAGGTTTCCTAATTTATTATGATTTACTTGGTAAGTAAATCATTATTCACTATAAATATGATGTTGTAGTCTTCAATTGTAGAGACACAAAATTTGAGAGATCTTGAGTGTCTTGTGAGTTTCTTTCTTGTGAACTTGGGTGAGACTTGTAATTGAGTTAGAGAGTGTTTTCTGGTTGTGACTGTAATATCTTTTGCTACATAGTAAAAATATCTGTCCGTCTTGACGTCCGTGGTTTTTTCCCGTTTTGGGTTTCCACGTAATTCTGGTGCATTAATATTTTGTTTCTTGTCTTTTACTTTGTTTACTTATTATTGATCGAAACAAATTCCGCTGCGACGAGCCCGTTTTTCCTAACAAGTGGTATCAGAGCCGAGGTTCGTGTGAGTTTCGATTGTTGAAGTAAACATGTCTACAAGCAAGATGTACACCGGAAGATTCGATGTGGAGAAATTTGATGGAAAAATCAATTTTGGCTTGTGGCAAGTACAAGTCAAAGATATCCTAATCCAACATGGATTGCATAAGGCGTTGAAGGGGAGAACAATTGCGGTAGTCTCTGAAAGCTCTGGTGAAAAAGAAACTGGTAAAGAGAAGTCTGAAAAGTCCGAAAAATCCCTGATGAGTGACGATGAATGGGAGAAACTCGATGAGAGAGCTGCAAGTTTGATACGACTGTGTCTGGCCAAGAATGTTCTTGCGAATATTCAAGGAACAACTTCTACAAGAGAACTTTGGGGAAGACTTGAAGAGTTGTACCAAGCAAAAAGCGTCTGCAATCGATTCTACCTGAGGAACAATTTCATCTGTTGAAAATGGATGAAGGTATGAAGGTTTCTGATCATCTTGCAGAACTCAATGGGATAATCTCTGAGTTGGAGTCTATTGGAGTGAATATTGATGACGAGGATAAGGCGTTGAAATTGATCTGGTCTCTTCCTGAATCGTACAAGTACATGAAACCGATCCTGATGCATGGAAACTCGATGGTAAGTTTTTCAGAGGTTGCGAATAAGTTGATCTTTGAAAAGAAAAGACTGAAGAGTGAAAATAATAACTCTGATAATCAGTCAATTCTGATGGCTCAAGAAAAGAATGGGAAGAATAGGTACTCCAAGAAGAACATCCTGTGTTCGAAGTGTGGACAAAAGGGACATCTGAGGAAGGATTGTAAAGGAGCAAGTTCGGCAAAGGACTCCGCTGATGGAGATACTCCATGTGTCTCCTTGCTAGAAGTTGATGAAGGTGACTTCCTCTAAGAAGGAACGAGTACATCCTCATGGCAGGTCGCTAACCACTATGGTGCCATGAAAGAGGATGTAGTACTTCTAGCGGCCACAAGTTTTGCATGGGCATTGGTGGCGTTAATGCGGTTGTGTGGTGGATAAGATGTCGATGGCTGATGAACTTTCTTGAAAGCCAGTTAAGGAAGTTGCACCATGATTTAATCAGCAAGGGTTGTATCGACATGTGCCGGAATAAATCTTAGGATGGATCGTTTGATGGTTCCTAAGTGTGTATATCTTCATGGTGGGATATGATGGCTCGATGTAGAGTCATGGTCGTCATTTAAGGGACGCAAGTTTAGGGAATTTTTGTCAAGGGGTGGTTTGTTAGGGGTTGACAAAAATTGGTATTCAATATATTTGTCTTTATTTGGAAGCTGAGAAAGATTTGAAGACTCTTTTGGAAGTGAAAGATTTGAAGACTGTTTTGAAAGTTATAGAACCAAAATACCAAAAAGTGAGCACAACAATTTTACGTGGTTCACCTCAAACGAGACTAATCCACGGGACCTCAACAATATACTGAGAGATCGATGACACTAGTAATCAGTTCACAGAGACCAGAATACAATCACAGAGACCACAAAGTCATTACAAGTCGATTACAACCAAAATCACAAAGAAAACCCTAACAACAATGAAACCCTAGCAGAGCATGAGGAGAGAAGGCCAAAGTTTCTCTCACTAAGTCTGAAGAGAAGGGAAAAAGATGAATATATAGTTAGGGTGAAGCAGCAGACGGATCTCCAACAAAAGGCGCGGATCCACATACCTGGGTCGGGTCACACCAAGTGAATCAAGCAACAAATCTGCAGGTGAAGGGCAAACAACATAACAACACAACAAGGCCCAGGAATACAGACAAGGCCCAAACAACTTTAAAAATTACAAGCTGCAGAATGGAACCATTACAACAACACTTCCCCTAATGTTACATTCTACAGGAATCAAAAACTGGTCTAAGATCATCCTTTTACATCATTGTGCCTCCAAGCCTCTCTCAGCTCCAATGGTTTGCATCACTGGTCCAGTCCCTCTGTTTTTCAGACCCGGCAGATGTGAAGAAAGTTCCTGCAGTATAGAAACTTCTTTAGTGACACTACCTTGGTGCCTATATAAGAGGGATTTTCGTCTGTTGGAACCTTTTCAACCTGCAGGACACCATTTAAAACATTCAGTCTAATGAAGTGATATTTGACCCCAATATGTTTAGTTCTGTCATGATAGACAGGGTTCCTACTGATGTGGTAGGCTCCCTGGCTATCAGTGGAGACTATTGCTTTGGAGCCAAGTAAATTGATTTCCTGAAGGAGCCCCTGTATCCAGAGCCTTTCTTTTATTCCCTTAGTTAAAGCAATGTACTCAAATTCAGTGGTACTCAAAGCCACATCAAATTGCAATTTGGATCTCCAGGAAATACAATTTCCACACACAGTAAACACATAAACAGTCATAGAACGTCTGAATTCAATCTCTTTTGCAAAATCAGAGTCAGTGTAACCAATAATATTCACAACATCATAATGCTTACTATATTCTAAACCAAAATCAATAGTGCCTTTAATATACCTGAAGAGACCTTTAATAGCATTCCAGTGTTCAAGCCTTGGTTTCATCATGTATCTGCTTAATATGCTTATTGAATAAGCTAAGTCAGGTCTTGTACAGACCATAGCATACATGATGCTGCCAATGGCTTCAGGATATGGAATGTCATGAAGGATATGATCATCATCACAGAGTTTATTGTCAAGTTTATGACTAGCAGATAGGGGCAAACTATTCGGTTTAGCATCACACATATTGAAATTGTTCAGAATTTTATACAAGTAATTTTTTTGATCAATGCATAAAAGATTATTACCTCTGTCCTGAGATATAGACATGCCAAGGACTTTGGAGGCTTCCCCCAAATCCTTCATGTCAAATTCCTTATTCAGATCATGTTTGACAGTGGCCATATACTGCATTTTTGAACTCATTAACAGAATGTCATCCACATACAATAGCATGAATACATGTGAATTATCAACAGAATTGTAATAGAAGCAAGCATCATACATACTTCATTTAAAACCCATTTTTCCTGCATAATCATTAAACCTTTCATTCCATTGACGGAGTGATTGTTTCAGACCATATAGAGACCTTTTAAGGAGACACACCTTGCCACCAGGTTTGACAAACCCTTCAGGTTGGTCCATGTATATTTCCCTGTTAAGAAAACCATGAAGAAAGGTTGTTTTGACGTCCATCTGCTCTAATTCCCAATTAAAATGAGCAACTAAATACAACATGATCCTAATAGTAATATACCGAACTACAGGAAAGAATACTTCTGAGAAATCAACCCCAGCTTTCTGGGTAAACCCTTTGGCTACTGATCTAGCCTTAAACCGACCTGGATCAGAAACTGATAAGTTCTCTTTCACCCTGTAAATCCATTTATAGCCCACAAGTTTCTTAAGTTCAGGTTTCGTTACCAGATCCCAAGTATGATTCTTCATCAATGAGGCTATTTCATCATCCATAGCATTCTTCCACATGATTGCATTTGGACAATTAATAGCTTCTTGATAAGAATTTGGAATAAATTCTGATTCAGTATACGTGTTAAGAGCATAGATCACAAGATTTATATCAACAAGTCACTATATTTGGATGGCATCCTAGTGGTCCGCCCAGGTCTGTCTCTACTCAGGAGATAATCATCCAAATTATGCTTATGATATGTTTCATCTATAATCTCAACAGGTTGATTCTCAGTATTCTTAACATGATCAATTTTAGATGGACCAGGGGATAGAACAGACTCACTGTTAGTTCCAGGTTCACTGACCCTATGGCTATCAGGCTCAGTAATAGACACATCAGACTCAATACCAAGCTCAGAATCCTCAGATTCTAGTGGTTTGATTTCAAAAATGGAGAGATCAAGCTGTTTGTACCGAATAGGATTAGAAGACTCAGAATTAAGGAATCCAGGAAATTCAGTCTCAAAAAATACAACATCACGACTGATAATGAATTTATAACTGGATTTATCCTTAAAGACCAGCCTGTAACCCTTAGTACCAGCCTGAAAACCCATAAACAAACCAATAAGAGATCTAGGATCGAGCTTATCAAATCTTTGATGAGCTAAAACTTTGCAGCCAAAGGTCCTAATGTGGCTGAAACTAGGAGGTTTTCCATACCAGAGTTCAAAAAGAGTCATATTGTCAGTGGAAGAGGAAGGAGACCTATTTTTAAGGTAGGTAGCATAACTCAAAGCTTCCCCCCAGAAAATCTTAGGAAGACAGGCTTGAAATAACAGACTTCTAATTATTTCTAGAAGGGTTCTATTTATCCTTTCAGCAACCCTATTTTGCTGAGGAGTATACCTAACAGTCCTATGTCTCCAAATCCTGGAATCCTTACAAAACTTGTGAAATTTTTCATTGCAAAATTCTAGACCATTATCAGTTTTAAAACATTTGATTTTCTTTCCAGATTCATTTTCTACTAAAGATTTCAAAATTTTAAATTTTTTGAAGACTTCAGTTTTGGATTTTAACAAATAAGTTCAGTAGAACCTTGAAAAATCATCAGTAAATGAAAGAAAATATTGACAATTACTAAATGTTTTGGTTCCTATAGGACCCTACAGATCAGAATGAATATATTCAAGAACAACTTTTGATTTAAAATTAGATTTTGGAAATGGTGATCTGGTTTGTTTAGCAAGAACACATTTTTCACAAGTAGGAATGACACAAGGAAAGTCACTCTCAATTAACCCCTGTTTCTGAAGTTCTCTATGACTGCCTAAACCTATGTGGCCTAGCCTTCTATGCCACAACAAAGCCTTACTAATGGAATCACTGAGTTTGGTTTGGGTAGCTAGAACTTCTAAGGTTGATCCTTCAAGAATGTATAGGTTTCCTACCCTTTTCCCCCTTAAGTCTACCTTATTAGATCTAGGTCTAGACATTTCTACCAACTGGTTCTTAAACACACACTCAAAACCCATCTCACCCATTTTACTCACGGACAGGAGGTTCCTTCTAAGTTGAGGGACATATTTGACATCTCTAAGGGTTAAAGTCCTACCATCATACTGTCTAATGGTTACATTTCCTACCCCAACTATGTCACACCTATGGTCAGACCCCATGACAACAAAACCCCCTTTAACAGACTCAATGTTTGAAAACCAGCCCTTATTTGGTGACATATGGTGTGTACAACCTGAATCGATCAAATCAATCGAGGAATTATCAGGAATGGCAGAATTATTTAACTCAATCACAGCCGTAAAACCATCAATAAAACGATCAGAAACAGTAATAGTATTAGATGCAGCAGGTTTAACAATACCATTTGCTTTATCTCTCTTCTTCTGGAAGCAGTCCTTAATAAGATGGTTAGCCTTTTTACAATAATAGCACTTCCTCTCTTTATTGCTACCATTTTTACCCTTACTACTGTCCTTCTGTTTGTTATCAGCCTTACTCAAATTATTTTGGTTAGCTGCAGGTTTCTTACCCTTCCCCTTTGTCCTATGGCTGGTGTTAGGCTTGCTAAGGAATAACCCTTCATTATCCTTTTTAATTATTTCCTCACCTATAGATCTGAAATTCAAAGCATCCATGATATCCTTAGTGGTTAAAGATTTCTTATTAAAAGAAATGAATTCTCTAACAACACTATGGGACTCAGGCAAAGCATGAAGAATGACCATAGCTAGATATTAATCGCTAAGCCTCTCAGCTTCTTTTGTCCTAGTATTCAGATCCTGAACTAACCTTTTAAACACAGCCAAGTTCTCATTTACCGTCGTATTAGGGGCAAACCTAAAGCTAAACAGTTTATGAAGGCTAATAATCCTATTTGGAATATCAGATTCTAGATAGATAGTTTCTAATGCTTTCCAGAGAGAGTCAGCAGTTTTAACATCATTCATGACAGTTAAAACATCATCAGACAAATGCAATAGTATAGTATGGTATGCACGTTTGGCCATTCTAGCATTATCAGTGTCAGAGATACCAGAAGGATAGTCATTATCCACAGCCCCTTCTATGCCATGGTGAACCAAAATAGATAACATTTTCTTTTGCCACAAAAAAAATTCTTGAGATCCATCAAAGACCTCAATATTTATTGGATTGGTACTAAAGGATTTAGAAGTCATTTATAAAGAATTTAGTTCAAAGAATAGTTTTAAAAATTTCTTTAGAGTATACTGACACTAATAGGAATGCCAATAAAAATATGACGCACAATATTCACAAAGAATGAACAAATCAATATCAGAAATACAAAACTATATCACAATACAAACAAATCACTTAGATATTCACACAGAGACAGATTAGATAATATCCAAATAATTCCCAAGGGTTGAGAACCTCAAACAAGTCAGATTTTCACGTTACTGACACCGTTTGGGTCTTTTAACAAGAACTAAGCTTGTGACCCTCAGCCACGTTCAAATAAGCCAGTCTGTTCCGTACTGGCAGGCGGTTCGAGGCTTTAACAAGCTACTAAGGCTTGTACCTCTTCAGCCAAGGTTCTCAACCAAACCAAAGATACACAGTAATATACACAGTATAAGAGATCACAATAAAAGCAGAGAAGGAATTGAAATAGAGTTAAGGGTTTAGAAAGGCTCAGTTATAGCTGATTACTGGTAAATCGACCTTAACAGGTTCAATTTTCCTCCTAGTGCCCCGGAACCTCTCTTAGGGTCACACTTCTAGTTTCCTCTTCCTCTACTTAAGCTTTTATTCTTCTCAGTCACCTCCAAAAAGTACCTGTCACTTGAACAAACTTGTTAGAAACAAGAAATGACAGAAACAACAAGATATCGAATAAATCATAAACTGCTCTGTTGGGGTTTCACTAAAGAATCGTTGCTAACAGTAAACCCTAGATCTACAAAGATCGAAAACAGGTATTATCAGCAAACAGTCAGATACGAACAACAAACATACAGATGAGCATAAGATCACCAAGATCAAACAAATAACCAAGAAAGTAGCAAGAAACCACTAAGTATTCACAGATCTATAAACCCTAGATCAAAGAAATTAACAAACAAGCTCTTACCTGGAGCTCTGATACCAATTTGTAACAAAACAGCAAGTTATAGAATCAAAATACCAAAAAGAGAGCACAACAATTTTACGTGGTTCACCTCAAACGAGACTAATCCATGGGACCTCAACAATATACTGAGAGATCGATGA
The DNA here is from genome assembly GCA_031304145.1 of Cardiospermum halicacabum. Lineage (NCBI taxonomy): Eukaryota > Viridiplantae > Streptophyta > Magnoliopsida > Sapindales > Sapindaceae > Cardiospermum > Cardiospermum halicacabum. Next base: position 36,096,846 of record CM062389.1, on the reverse strand, counting down.
CACTAATAATCAGTTCACAGAGACCAGAATACAATCACAGAGACCACAAAGTCATTACAAGTTACAACCAAAATCACAAAGAAAACCCTAACAACAATGAAACCTAGCAGAGCATGAGGAGAGAAGGCCAAAGTTTCTCTCACTAAGTCTGAAGAGAAGGGAAAAAGATGAATATGTAGTTAGGGTGAAGCAGCAGACGGATCTCCAACAAAAGGCGCGGATCCACACACCTGGGTCGGGTCACACCAAGTGAATCAAGCAATAAATCTGCAGGTGAAGGGCAAACAACATAACAACACAACAAGGCTCAGGAATACAGACAAGGCCCAAACAACTTTAAAAATTACAAGCTGCGGAATGGAACCATTACAACAAAAACAAATCGATTTTTACACGGAAAGTTTTTTCAGTGAGAGGAGTAAAAACCATAGAATCATAGTCCACTCTGAAACTTCACTGTAATCAAAGATAGAGATTAGACAATGTTCCAACATCTAATAGAGAACCAATAACAGCAACAATTCTAGTAACAAGAGAAAGAAAATAAATCAAACTAATCAAAGATAGAGATTAGACAATGTTCCAACATCAAATAAGGAACCAATAACAACAACAATTCTAGTAACAAGAGAAAGAAAATAAATCAAATTAACACCCACATTCTGATGACTGTCGCTCTTTATAAAAGTATCCCAATCCAATCTCCACCATTTTGAGTTAACTTCAATGTGTCCTCGAACAATATATCAAAAATTCAGCTCAATCTAATGGCAAAGAGATAAAAGTCATTTCAAATTTGACTGCTCAGTGGTGTGATGGGAATCTGACAGCCTTCACATCTGATGGTATAACTTGTTAGTTAGAACTCCAATCGAAAATCCCAATGATAAATCTTTAGAAAAGTATATCTTCTACATATAATCCAAATTTGATCACAATTCAATGGTCTTTTTAGGAGCAGTGGTCAAAACTCTCAAACTGCGCCAAAAAAAAAAACATTTTTTTGTCAAATTTTTTCTCTCTTATTTTAGCGGCTTCCTTCGGTCTATTCTTCAATACCAATAAACCCTTAAATCCATATGTTTTATACTAGACCTCCTAACAATTATTAGGCTTCACACATAAGAGGGAAACCTAACCCAACACACACATCACTATGTATTAAATCAAAAGGTTGAATATTATTTCTGGTGTGTGTAAAAAGTGGTTGTGTCTGCTTTTACCAAGCTTACAACAATTGCAATCAAATTGAGGAACATTTTAAGATGATATTTCTTTAATTTCAAATAAACTAGATTTAAACATATCGGAAAGCAAATTACATTTTGGACGTCCTAGACGATTATGCCATACTCGACAAGGATAAATTAAAACAAACCCAAACATTTCAAATGTCTACAACTCGGCCCCAGTTTGAAACATTTGTTATAAACCAACCCAATTTGGAAAACCATAGTGGTTTTGGTGGATGTAGGATGGTTATGTTTTTTTTTTCTTGAGTGGTTTTGGTTTGCAAGGATAGACTCCTTACAAAAATCCAACTATTTAGATCTATTTATTTGTACAAAACCTTTCTATACCTATCATTCTCTATAATAGTAATTCAGAATGACAATCATATTCTTTCATAATGATTTTTTTATATGTTATTTTAATACTCTATAGCATCAATTTGCTTATAACACCAATGGTCATAATTTGAATAGAACATTGTATATAAAACACGTCCTTTGCAATGGCTTACTCAAATGTTATACATTATTTTTTAATTAAATAATAAAAATTAAAAGTTTAAGTGAGTATTGTAATTAACCTCAACGGTGAAAAGAATTTTTAATATTTAATAATTAAAAAAGATTAAGGAAAAGTTTGCATAAGTAATGATAATCTTCAATTGACTATCCTTTTACTGAGAGTTTGGACGAAAATCTTTATCAGTTCAAGAGCTATATTGTTAGTAAGAGATTTGAATCTTTCAAATAAGCTACCATTCTAGACATTTTATTCATTTATTTATCATATTTGAATAAGTTTAACTTTTAAAATATCCTAAATTATGCATATTTTATCTAGAGCTTATTTGTTTAAGAATATATATATATATATATGTGTGTATCATGAATTCATAACAGCCAAGTGAGATCTGTTAGCTTCATATGGTTGTTATATGCAAAAAAAGTCAATCAATATAATAATAAAAAATTTATCGGACAAATGGTGCCATTCTAAAGAGGTTTGACTATATTTATTCGTTTTTGAAATAAGAAAATTAAAATGAAATATGAAATTCTTCTCAACTAAATTATTTGTCTTATATAATCTAATAACAAATTTTATTAAAATTGCGAAGAGTATAATGGTCATTTTTTATTCTTGTAAACCAGAACCACTCTAAAAAACCAAAATCACCCTTCATCCACTAAAACTACTATGATGATTTCCAAATTGGATTTTTTTTCTTAATTTATCCACCCCACAATCAACATAAACATAATTGCATATAACATATGGTAATATTAAATCTGACGACGAAGACAAAAGATAAGGAAAATAATGTTTAATTTTAGGCATCCCTGTAATCATCTTCTCATATTGTTGATCTTACACAACGTAACAATAATTAAAAAACTTGACTTTCAAAACATTAACAACTATTTGTCCAATAGATATCAGATTAGTGGTAAGATCAGGAGAAACAAAAACATAAGTGAAAGAGGAATAGACATTACTAGTTAATGTGATATGTATATTCCTAGTTAATGTAATAGGTAAAGAACTACCATAAACGATATGAATTTGAAGACTTTTGGTATATTTGGACATTTGTTAGAAATTTATCATACTTTATCATATGTATGATTTGAAATTGCATTATCAAATAGTCAAGGGGAAGATTTAGATAAGGGTTTACCTGAAAATCGTAAAGCGAAGAAAGATGAAATAATCATTGGTTAGATCATTTCAAGAGTAACAAATAAGATAGGAAAAGAGACATTTTGTAAATGATCACTAAACTTCCAACACTAGAAAAAATAATCGTAGCATGGAGTTTTGAATTTCTTTGTATGATGAATTCCACATTCTCTAATAATATGACCATCATTCTTGCAATAGTTGTAGAACGTATGAGGGCAATTACAAGTGAAATGATCGTTCTTTTTTTCAATAAAAATATTGGAAGGTACTCATGTCTTGACCTTTTATCTTGTTATTGGTTGCAAAAGCCAACGCATAAGAGATTGGGTTATGCTCGCCTATGGTAGGTTGAGTGAGACAGAATCATAAATCATCATCAATAATATAATCAGAATATCAAGACAAATACTAATAATCCAAGTAATCCAAATTATCACTGGTGCCCTCGAGCCATACATGACACAACCATGCATAGATTTATGGACAGGCACCTAAGGAGGTAGTGTCCACCCTCCCAATCTTGTGTCATGCGCTAACCTCCACCGCCATATCCACATTGGGATATAACAAAACATAACAATAATGCATATTGAGTGTTGATATCTAGCAATTATCTTTATCTAAAATAAATATTTTCTGCCGGTTATATAAAATTTAAATAAAATATTTCTATAAATATATTAAATTCACCATATAAGTATCTACAACATTAAAACCACAAGAATAACCTACTTGGATTCTAAAGTATGGATAAGCTTAGAGGACTATTAGGACCTACTTGGATTCTGAAGTATGGATAAGCTCAGTGGACTATTAGGACCAATTCGGAGGAAGTTGGGTTTCTAAAAAACTAAAAATAAAAAATAGAGGCGAAGTTAACAAAAGATTGGTTTAAGAAGTTCTTAACATCCCGGTTTTAATGGTTGTGACCGTTTCTCCAAATGAGATCGGAACCAACCAAAAAACCATAAAGAACTCGCAAGTATCATATATGTTGACGTGATATTGGCTGCAATGATCATATGTTCTTTGAAGGTCTCGACGAGACAATTCCAATAATGCAAAATCTCTCGAATTGGGTAAACGGTTTGAAATATTTAGAAGAGAAAATGTGGGAGAAAAAGTTACTTAAGAAATGGTTTCACAGCAGAGTGCGTGTTCTCGCAGGACGAGGAAGAAGGAGAAATAAGAATCAATATAATAAGCATAATTGCATAAACAACCATCACCATTAGAGTTTTCAAAATCTAACTTGTATCATGAACCTTTTAAATTTTTACATTGAAGCTCCTAAGATAAAATAAACTTTCAAAAAAATTTCAGCCAATTCAACGATCATTAAATTATATTGTATTATTAAAAATTTTCAGAAATTATAACTCTCCTCCCTTTAAAAGTATTTCATCTCTGAAATTCTCATTTATAGAAAAATTACAGTTGAAAAATGTTCATACTTATGATTCCAACTCCTAAATCAGGTTCCGAAAAAAAAAAACTTTATTCTTTTCTCAATTAACAAATTGAAAGGTTGAAAACTCTTTCATTCATGCTTGTGACTTTTGAATTCTCTTTTGAAATTATAACGTAATAACGTTACTTATGATTTTGAAACTCAAAAATCATTAATAATTTTCTAAAACTTGCTTCAAAAGTATTTTATAATAATTCCTTTATGAATAAGTTGCTGACATACTAAAAGACTTAGATCAACTACAAAATTCCTTATATATGTATTGATTTTAATAAAAATATAAGTTTAACACCAATAAAAACAAATTTCATAAAATATAAAACTTGCAAATGCTTTATTAACTCGAACTGATGAACAATCTTTAAAAATTCTAGCAATTTGAAAATTCAAACAGAATCTTTCAAGAAATTGGAAATTTTCAAAAAAACATAAGTATCAACATTTCTTCATGTTCAACATTAACTTTCTATGAATAACAACTACTTTTTTTATCCACACACAAAACAACTACTTTGGGAGTTAAAATTCATTCAAAATATGAGTTAACTTTGTTACTAAAAACATCAAATAAAAGGGAGTGTAACATTTAACTTAAAATAGTCTTGAAAATCAGCAAATAATCATCTCAACAATGCTTCACATCACAATTAATAAAATCATCTCTTTTAACTTCTAAGTAAAGGTGAAAATAGTATAAATAGTTTTCAAACTCACCTTTCTAAAGTAAATTTTAACAACAGTTCCAAATGTTTTAAGAAAAAAAATTTGATACAAACGGAATGGACCTCAAACAATTAAAATCTGAAAATAAATGCTTTCTTTCGAAACATCTTTATGTCTTAAGCTTAAAACGTGAATAACACGTACATTTCATACTCAAACTAACATCCTGTTTCCTATACAAAGGATAACCTGAACATGGAAATATGAACCATATTAAAATCTATAAAAAGAATCGACGACAGATCACAAAATATTTTAGAGAAATTAATATGCATATCAAAATGATGAAATCAAATTTGAATATCAACAAACCACATTTTAACACAAAACCATCTTTAAGAAGCTTCTAGTTTTATGGGTTGATGGGAATTCATTTAAACAAACATTTGGATTATTCTATAAGTTAATATCATACTTAATTTAAAATTTAAAATCGCATAGCTAGCATCAGAAACTCAATGCTCTAAAATATTTTCAGTCAACTTTAAAGTATTTATATGGTTCCTATCAAAGCTAAAATCTTAGAAAACTAGAAAAAATCTCATCACGATAAATTTACACAAAAATATTTTAAACCACATGAAACACTGACATAATAAATCAAGTTAAGGTTAGTAGCCGTTGGTCATTGAAAACATTATAATAATTCCACTGCAATACATATACAACTCTAATGTTTCCAACTAAAACTTTTAACTGAGTTTATAAAAACTCAAGTTTTGGAAAAACTAAGGCATTCAAATGAAGTTTGTATGTGTGAAACCAAAAGAATTCAACCTCAAATTATCTATAATACATTCATATGTGAAGCTCTTTGAAAACCATTCCACGGTAAGAAAAACCATTTTTTATATCACATAAAACTGTGACTTCGATGGAATTAAAATAAAAAAAAATTATATCCATTAAAAATCGTCCACTTTTTATACCATAGAATTGACACATATAGAACGTGATTGATCAAGTAAAAGATGCTTGAAAATCAATTCTAAAATTAATTACGGAATGAATATTTAACCATTTAAACAAACAATATTTTATTGTAAAATTATAAACTTTAGCAACATAAAAGATCCGGTTGCAAGGATGAAACTTCATCAAGTAAACATGTACTTTAAGAAGCATCTTCGCGTTTAAAACTTGTTATTACGAAACTTTGAAATAACAAACAACTTCAGCTCAAAATTTATTCCTAGAACACAACTAAAATACTTTTAAAGTAAATTTGAAAATAAGCATTAACTTTGAAAATGCAACGTTTTAATCCCACAATGTCACTTCATTACTTCATTGTAACATCTTAAACCAACAAGATAATAAAATAAATTCAAAACCTTCCATGAATCATTCAAACTCAACATGAAAATTGAAGGATAACTAATATATTGTTTAAGTAATTCCTCAGGATTTCATGTCAATTTTTTTCTTTTCGAAAACAGAACATTTAAGAAGTAGAAAACTTTATAAGAAATCAATTCTCACGAACAAAGATATGATTTTAAGAAGTAGAAAGCTTTATAAGAAATCAATTCTCACAAACAAAGATATGATTTTAGTTCTAAATAAACAGATTTAAAAGTAAATTGGTTAGCCCCTACAAAAGAATTAATATTAATAAAAAGTAAAAGAATTAATATAATAGAATGCAACAATATAAATAGGTTGTAGTTTTATAAAACAATAAACCACGTGCATTAATAGATTGAACATGCTTTGAAAGTAAATCTTGCTTAGATTACATATAAAAATCTCTACATCTAACTTTAAAATAGTTTTTTAAAAAGAAATTTTATTTGTAGAGATGAGATTGCCGCTATTCGAAAATGAATTTAAGAATATTTTAAAGTTTAAAACTTCCTTCTACAAAATTCTTAACGGTCAAAGTTAATATTTTCAATTTTATATAAAATATTACTAAATATTCTTCCAAAAGTAAAAACAATAAAGGGTTTCAAAACTTATCAACTGGATTTCAAAATTGTAAATTCTTTCAAAAATAATTTTGATAAGTTAATGATATAAATGAAACTTTTGTTCCACCAAAATAAAGCGCACCACTCAAATGGAAAACAACCATTTCTTTAAGCTAAAACAAATTAATCTACACACAAAACTATCTTTTTAGTCTATTAAATTAGTTTTGCAGTTGGATTCTTAGATGACATCTTTATATTAAGTACTTAACAATGTTTATTTTAGGAAACATATCAAGGTAGAAAAGAAACAACACAATGGATTAACACTTATACTTGTTTTAGTTTAGCTGGTGTGATTCCCATGCAAAATTTCATTTTTGTACTTCTCAATAATAATAATAATAATAACAATATATGTCAGCGGTGTTGAAGTAGTTACAAAGCTTTGAATTGACAGCTTCAAATCAGTTGTGAGTCAGTCAGGTAGAGATTATCATGTAGCTATGCACGAACACTAGAGAACTAATCTCTTTTTGTCCTGTTAATCTGACAATTGTTTGGTGCAGGGACTAATATTCAAGCATGTCAATCTCTCTTGTGTTTTGCTATAGAGAAAATTGCATCCAAAGCAGTACATCATCTTCTGACATGGAAACTACAAGAGGCAGCTGTTGTTTGTGGGGGCTATTATTGGAAGTCGGAATGACGGTGGGATAGAGAAGCTTAGAAATTATGGGGTGCTTGGAGAGTATTTTGGATGTGACGAGTCAAACATTTGTTAATTTAATGGACAATAATGAGATCAAGAAATATGGAGAATTTGTGACTCAAGCATTTCAAGAGCTTTCTTATTTTGATTCTGCTAAATTGTTCCTTTATACCATATTCTTCACACCCTTCTTTATCTGATATTGGAATCAGAGAAATTGTGTAGTGTTCATTATATTTGAAAATTTTAATCATATAATATAATTTATTGAATTTGTTAGATTTTTTTTTTTCAAAACAAGTTTATTTTAAATAAAAAAATTAAAATATATATATGATATAAATTGGAATTTTAAAAAGTTCGAGGATTATTTTTGTACTTGACTGTTATATAATGTTTATATGTTTTTTCTTCGCATTCACTCGACATAAATCCTCACTGTTTTCTCTCTTCCCTGAAACCATTTTCAAACTAACTTCTCCTTCCACTCTTTCGTATTTTACCAATCACTTGTCTTATGCTATTGAATTTGTCTTGTAAAGAGTTTCGAAGATCATCTCATATGATTATTGCAACAGACGTCATTTAACAAAATATGGTTACTACAACTTCTTTGCTATTTCTTTCTTTCCAATTTTGGTTGAAGAGAAATGATCACTCCCGTTAAAATCAAGAGGTTGAGAATTTTTTAAACCAGTTTTTTTTTTGATATTTTAGATTTTCGTTATTTGGAAACCCGAATTCCTCCAAACTATTCCTAATAGTCTCCTAAACTTATATCAAGTAAGTTCTATTGTTTCTATGTTAATTTTAAATGGTTTAATGGAAAAATGAATACTTTAATACTATAGAATAGGAAATAGTTTGATATTTGATATTTTTATGAAAATATTTTATTAAAATATTATGTAACTTGCAGAAAATATTTGTGTTACTTTGAATATCAAAGCTGCATGGTGGGGTGAGCACACGAGAATAAGAGGGTAAACACTCTCTCCTTGGTATGAGCCCTAAATTGGTTCACCGAGTATAGGTGATAATTTAGATTATATAAATTATTATTATTATTTAATATTTTGATTATGATATATTATATGTGCTTGGGGTGCTTGTGATTGGTGAAATTTTAAATATACCCCTCATTCATCTTAAATTTATATATAAAATAACAATATATGAATGTAAATTTAGGAGGGATGAATAATATATTTGATATTTCACCATCTAATAAATTAATCATAAGCAGCTCCAAACAAACACATTAGTATTATTGATTATGATATATTAATATTTTGAGTTTTAGATTTTTATTATATTATTTTGAAAAGTTTGAAATTGGAAATGGTGAAACCGATGTTTATTTTAAATGAATGAATTTTAAAATCGTATTTCGATATACTTTCATATTAATTTTAGAATTATTTTATAAAATTTTGTTAGAAAGATTAATTTAACAGATATTTTTTTATTTCAAAATATTTTATTAAAATGATAATAGAAATTAAAATGTACTGAGCGAATAATTAATGTCTACCTAATTAATATTTTTACACCCAGTTATATATTATAAACTGTATTTATTTAGTTAAAAGTATTTAATAACTATTATTATTTAGTCAAATAACCTATACAATATAATTATATATAATAAAAATTAAATAATTTAATATTTAATATGATATCTTTTAAAAAAAATTATAGTTGCTCATAAATTTTATTTTTTGAAAAACGCAATTTGGAGACGGCAGGAGGTGGGATAAGACAGGTAAAACAATGAAACACCTTCCTTGACGTGTTTCAAAAACAGAACAAGGAACAACATACACAGCGTCTCTGGAAACATGTGCTGCAAGTGCGATGGTGGTTTTTATTTTTATATAAAGATAAATTTTTATCTTTAAACAATGCCCACTTGCATGTATGTTTCCAAAGAGACTTGCCATTGCCACTTCATGAATTTCAAAAACAGAAAGAAAAAAAAAAAAAAAAATTCTCTTATTTTATTCTCAACTGTCCAACTCTCTAACCAAATTGTTTCTTGTACTATATTCCTACATACATTGATTAACATGAAAGGTGATATCAAATTGCATGGCAATAGACACTGATTTTTTTATTATTATTATTTGAAAAAGATTTATTTATTTTGATTATATTTTAAATAAATTAAAATTTCAATTTATTAGAATTTATATTAATAATTCATGTTTTTATATTATTTTAAAAATTAAATAAAATTGGAATCTTTATAAAAAGATTATTTTATATTTTCTTCATGTATATATATAAAATAATCAAAAAAATAAAATATAATGCGTTAATAAAAATATAAATAATTATATTATTATCATTATGATTAGTATTATTATTATTGTTTATACAATAAAACTGACAAATATATAACTTGAATAATCAAGTAAAGATTAATCAGTTCTAGATTTAATTATGGAAGGAATGTTTAACAATTTAAACAAATAAAATCGACTTTAGCAACATAAAAGATTACTGGGATGTCTTGAATCACACATAAATCCTAATTACTTGTATCATAAAAATTCTTATTTTGGAAGAATACTTTAAGAAGGATTTTTTATTTCGAGTTTAGATTTATTTCCTTAGTATTATAATTTTTATTTTTAAAAGGATTTGATTTTTCTAATTATGATTATTTGATATTCAGTCCATCAGTTTCGCGAATTTGTTATGTGCAGTCAAATTGAATTAAGCGTATCCATTTTGTTTACCTTTGAATCAATCAGATTTTGGGTTATATTTTGGAAACATATGAATTTTAACTCTGAATTGTGGAGAATGGTGCTTCAATCTCCTACAAGGAACAGTAATAGATAGAAGACAACTGTTGTGCAGTGTAAATATGATGGAGTACAAGATTGAGATTATAATATAAAACATCAGGATTTTTTGGAGTGTGATTGTTTCTCATTTGAGGTGGAGAAAATTTTGGGATCAAATCAAATTGATTGATGGAGGCAGAATTGGTAGATAGCGATCGAAGGAAAACAAAACTTTTGAGGTGATTCAAGTCAAGGTGGAGACTTGTTGGAATGTCTTGATCACAAAGAACTCCTAATTACTTGGATCATGAAGATTCTTATTTTGGAAGGATTCCCTTTAGGAAAGATTTTCTATTTTGAGTTTAGATCTATTTCCATATTGTTATAATCCTTTTTTTTGAAAAGTATTGGATTTTCCTAATTATGATTATTTGTTATTCCTTGTAAAGAGGGAATAAATTAGGTAAGTATATTTGGTAAGCACTATAAATAGAGCTTTCTCATGAAGAAGTAATCATCCCATTCCATCCTTTTGGGTGGTGATCAAGGATTGGGGTCATAACCCCAATCATAAAGAGTTGGCTTTCTACTACCTTCTAGGTATCCGAAAGTTGTCTGGCATAGATAGCACCATTGTTGGTACAATGGATGGCTTGGAGAAAACGTTCTATCTCTGGCAGTTTAAGGCATCTCGTCAGGTTTGGTTATTCCTTTCGGTACAATTGGTTAATCAGGCTATGATAATCTAAGTAGAGTGCATAATAGCATTGGAGAGAGTATATTTTCAGAATGACTTGTAATTCTTATTTCTCAATAGTTAAGTTGTTATCTTAGTGGGTAGGCACATCGCTGAACCACGTTAAGACCTTGTTTGTTTCGTGTGTTGAAGTTGTTTTATTTTGTTTCATCACAAATCAAACCATATTTATTTGGTGTGTTCAGGTTGTATGGTTTAATTCATTAATGTTTCATGTTGATTCAAAACCACTATTTTTTTTCCATTTTCTCAACACACCAAATCTGTGTGTTCACGTTGTTTTATATTTTTCTTTTTCTATTTTATCCCTATAATATTATTTATATTCCAACTTCACCCTTTGCAAAATCAATTTCTTATGTTTTCGTACTAAGTGATCTTTGAGACACTTTTGGTCCAATCCAAGTTCCATCTCATAAGTTAGTTTGGTTTTTATCTTCTCTTTCTTGTATTGATCTATTTATGCATAATTTTTGAATTGTAGAGAATTTAAGGCGAATTGTAGAGGATTTAAAGGCATTAAGGTCATTTAAAAGTTTTGAAACATTACCATACAATCAATCCAAACATAAAAATATACAGTATAATACAAAATTGTACAGCTTATCCAAACATGATTTCAATTCAGTATAATATATTAAAAAACAGAACAATACATTATGAAATAGTGCTGCCAGTCATCCAAACAAGGTCTAAATCTCTTGTGTTGCGTCTTCATTACTTTGTTGTTTGTTTGTACTTTGGTTGGTGTTATTCTGTCTCGTCTATCCCTAACAAACTAGTATCAGAGAATAATTCAGAATTAGTCATGACATCAACATCATCAACAAAGTTGATTCATCATCTTATTGATTTGATCATTGAACTTATGACTTGTGATAAAAGAGGGATATAATGAAAATTTCTAACAAAGATCCGGTTGCAAGGATGAAATTTCATCAAGTAAACATGGATTTTAAGAAGTATCTTAAAGTTTAAAACTTGTTACTATGGAACTTTAAAATAACTAACAACTTCAGCTCAAAGCTTCTTTCTTGAACATAAATAAAAAAATTGAAGTAATGTTGAAAATAAGCATTAATTTTGAAAAGTCAACGTCTTAATCCCATAACGTCACTTTATTGTAACATATTAAACTAATAAGATAATAAAATATTTATGAATCATTCAAACTCGACACGATAACTCAATTGTAACTAATATATCGTTTAAATAATTCCTCATGATTTCTTGAATCAATGTCTTCCTTTTTGAAAACAAAAATATTTGACAAGTAGAAAGCTTTATAGCAAATCATTTCTCTCTGACAATAATATGGTTTTAGTTTTAACCAAGCTACTTTAAAATTAGATTGGTTGGCCCCTAGAAAGAATTAATATCAATAAAAAGTATAAGAAATAATATCAATAGAACGCAACAATGTAAAATAGGGTAAAGTTCTATAAAACATTAAACCATGTACATTAATAGCTTGAACATACTTTGAAACTAAATCTAGCAGGTTACACATAAAAATCTCTACATCCCGCTTCAAAATAATTTTTATAACAAGAAAGGAGGTAGTAACCTCAATATGTATAAGAAAGTTCATTTATAGAGTTGAGATTTCTACTATTCAAAAATGGATTTGAGAGGATTTCAAAATTTAAAACTTCCTTTATAAAGCTCCAAATGGTCAGAGCCAATGTTCTCAATTTTATATAAAAATTTACTAAATATTCTTTCAAAAGTAAAAGCAATTGCGCGTTTCAAAATTTATCAACTCGAATTCACAATTTCACATTCTTTAAAAAAATTATTTTGATAAGATAAGAATGTAAATGAAACTTTTGGTACCAAAATAAAGCACACTGCTTAAAATATCATAACCAAAAACAACCATTTCTTTGAACTAAAAGACATTCATCTACACAAAAACACAAATCTACCAATTTAGCCTGTAAAACTAGTTTTCAAAATCACTTCATTACAAGTTAAAACGCAAATTATTTTTAATAATAAAACTCATGAATAAAGAGTATGATATCATTTGATACCAAATCAAAAATTTTGTAGATCCCCAAAACATAAGCTTTTAGCGAATTTCAACAGTAAAGTTTACAAATAATTTCAAAGCAATTTGAAACTCAAAGGTTTTAAGTTTCAACTTGTATAAAAGCTTTTCTCACATTAAAATAACCATTGACACGTAAATTAAAATTGCCTTTTAATTGAACCCTTGTTTTCAAACATGAACAAATTTGAAATCAACACTAAATCAAGCAAGAAAAAATTATCAAACAATCAAACTCATCCACATGGAAATTAGGTTTAATCATAAAATTCAACATACAGTCATACACAATATCATACTCATTTGATTCCTTAATTCCCTTATAACTAAGAATCATTCAGATGAATCACGTCTTAATATAATTACTCTTATAAAGCTGTATAGTTAGACAAGGCTATCCTGACTGGTGATGTACTCAAAACAAAGGAAAATAAAGCAAAACAAATGAAGAATCCAAAAGTAGCTCTATTGACCCCAAAGAACAAAATTGTGCTCTGATACCACAACTGTCATGACCTGTTCTAGGATTGTATCTTTTGAAAAGTCAAAGAAAATAAAATATTAATAAAATATGTTTAAACCAATTAAACATTGATCAAATATCCTCGGACTATACAAATTTTAGTCAAAAAGTTCAAATAAATAAAACAAACCAACTTGGCATCCAACATCTAGAAATAAACATCAAATTATATCACCACTAACTCAAACTTTCAATAAAATAAATATAGCCCGTAATACAGAAATTCCTGAGATGAATCTTCATCCAGGCAAGCATAAACGATAGGATCGCCCCATGCGGCTGAGGCAGAGAAGTTAAACCTGAAAAAAAAAATTGAGTAGTGTGAGCTACTCGCCCACTACGTTCTAATCCTCTATTCCAATCTTTAAATAAAATATCCTGAGTAAAAATAAAACTACAGAATTAACCTTTACAAATCTCTTCATGAAACAACTCCAAGATCACTATAACGGCATATTAGAATACCTTTTTGAAAACCATCAAGTTTAAATGAACCTGTTCACAGTTTATAATTCTGAACTTTCAAAGCAATACAATTGAATTCCATACCCAAAAATAGAATAATATATCATCATCAATTATATAATTGAAATGTCAACATTGATAATGATAATCGAAATTATCACCGATGTCCGTGAACTAGGGGTGTTCATTATTTGGGTGAACCCTAATAATCACCTTAACCAAATGAAATTTGATTTATTTGATTTGGTTAAACGGTTTGTTGGGTGTCACATCCCATTAGAAAGAATAAGAGAAAATCTAAATGGGGCACATAGGAAGAAGCTCCCGCTGAAGGAGTGCCAGATTCTACTACTATTCAAATAATGGGATTAGCGAAAGACTCTAAGCTTGTTATTACAGAATTGAAAGTAGGAAAGTCAGTGTGATAGAGTCAGGGTTTTGGATAGACCCAAAAGAGATGAGAATAAATTCGGTTTGGGTTTAAGTGAAAAAAAAATTGGGTTCAACCGAAACCCCATATATATATATATATTTATTTATTTATTTATATTTGTTACACGTTTTGTGTTTGTTGTCTTCCCTAGCATGCTAATGTTTGTATGTCAATTTATTCATGTTATTATGGAATATGTTCAAATGGGAATTGACTTCATTCAAAGAGATATTTCAAGAGGAATATAATTGTAGAATATCAAATTGACACATTTATATATATTTATTTTGTATAAATATATTCAAGTTATTATGTAGTTTAAAATATATTTTTTTAATTTTTTAAAAATATTTTAAAACATTTTTAATTTTTTTAAATATATTACGAGGTGAAAATATTTTATTTATAATTAATTTGGGTAAATCACAAACGAACCAATTCACCCGAAATCTTATTCGGTTAGTTTGGTTTGGTTTTATGTTTTTTTTGTGGTTTGGGTTTGGACGAGTTGTGTGAGAGGAAAAAAAAATCGATTTAACCATACCGAACTTCACCCGAACCACCCAAACCGCTCGAATTAACACTCTTATTGTGAACCATACATGACACAACTTGCGGATTAAGGGATTCGTCCCCTAAGAGGCAGTGTCCACATTTCCACTCTCATGTCAGACACTCAACCCTACCACCATATAAACATAGGGATACGTCACAAAACCACGTAACATAACAATAATGCATCTAGTGTTGATATCTAGCCATAATCTTTATCTAAAATAAATATTTTCCATAGGTTATATAATCTATATATAATATAAAGGAGAACTCTCAATGGGTCCCACAAAAATGAGGTGGACATGCCGAGAGTTCTTCCTTGGGTTGAAAATAAGCCAAAATAGCTGGTTTTGAATTTGGCGAATAAAACACTTACACGTGTATTTTCTCTTCTCATGTATTTTTCTTTTTCATTTATTTCTTCTTTCCACATCTCTTCCTTTCTCTCGAATAAATAAATAAATTAATTAAAATCATCATTGTTGATCTTCCATCTTCCACTTAACGTTTTTTTTTCCTCAAAATCCAAAGTTTTGTTTTCATTGGTGTGAATACTATTTTAATTTCACGGAATTTAAAAAGAATATTTCAAAAATATTCTCAAAGTAATTAAAACTCCATTAACTACATTGTCTTTTTCCCCTCTGTAAATAGTCTCTCATTTTTCTCTTATCTATCTCATTTTTCCCTTTCTTATTTTCATCATTTCATATGAGTGTTTGTTTATATTTTTATGATATTTGTTTATATTTTTATGAGTAATCATAATTTCATGATATTTATAAGATCTTTTTCATATATAATATATGTTCGATGATCTAATATGATTTTGTGTTATGTTTAGATCTAAACGCACATCCAATCTCTTCGTCATCCAAATCACAAAAAATGTGAATCATTTATGGTAAGTTTTTATTTATTATTTCTTCAAGCATTTCTTTTTACGTATATTCAATTTTTTTAATTTTAAAATTATTTTAGTCATATAATATGAATTTCTATTAGTTTCAAATATAGATGGGCGAGTGATAAGATTTTTTTACTCTTATTTCTTAGATTTTTTTTATAAAATGCTATACTGTTTGAGCTTTAAATGAATTTTGTATAGTAACTAAACTTTTCAGTAATTTTTTTTTTTGAAAATCTAAACAAACATTAGAAAATATGGAAAGAAAACAAACCAATAGTCTTAAAAAATGAAATGAAATGGTAACCATTATTATTAAAATAATAATAAATCATAATTTTTTTAATATTTTAATATTTAAATTTTTTTATTCAATTCTAATTAGACCAAATTCAATTTTTTTTAATCAATGTCCATTCAAAAGTCTTAATTATTTAATTTTTTATTTTGTTTGATTCTCTAATAACTTTTTTTTTCTTCATTGCAGGAGTTTTTAATACAAGAAAAAACTTTTTAAAAATGAATATATAAAATCTTACTACAATGGTGGATGGAAGCAATATTATTAATTTTAATTTATATAGTATCTGTCATATAAAAATTAATATCCAAATTTGAAATATTATTTTTAGGATGTTATATCAATTTATGATTTTGTGTTAGTCAATTTAGTGGTGAATTCTACCATCAAAATCAAATTATTTGTTGAATTCGTAGATATTCCATTTAAAATGGAAAAAATAATATTGTATATTTATTAGTAATATATATGTATATATAATTGATGTTATTTATTGTTATTTTATTTTCTTTTAATGAATAATGTCAATACATTATTTTAATTTTACAATATTTCATTTCTTTCAAAGTATAACCGATAAAATTAAATGTTAAATTAATTCTTTATGTACATATATAAGTTACCATTGATTATTAAAATATATATATATTATTTGATTTGGTAAATTATTAATTTATTTTCATTGATTATTCTCTTAATTGAAAATGTTAATTACAATCTTTATGAATTCTTTAATTCCATCCATTTATTTATTTTAAAATCTCCACTCACGCCAAAATTTGTTTATTGCATTTTATTTAGTTATTATTAAAATGAAAATTTCACATTGGTAAGTACAAAAATAATAATTTAATTAAAGTACAAATAAAAAATTTGAACGTCATAACCATCAATAATAATAAAATGAATAATAGTTATCTTTCTACTTACTATTTGTATTTATTTTCATTAATCTCAAATTGACTTGATGATGTTTTTAGAAAAATAATTAAAAGACAAAATAAAAGTAGGATGATATAAAAATTATATTTGAATTTATATATAAAAATATTTTATTTTTTATTGCTAAAAGTGAAATTCAATTATATTAAATATATAAGTAATCATCATAAATATTATTACATTTGAATGAAATGGATAATAAATCATATTAAATTCGACTAGCAACAGTTGCTTATAAGAAATAATGATTACTTCTTTCATATTCTATTATAAATTAATAAATGTCAACATCATTTTAATATCTCTTTCTATCTTCATTTTCATATTATATTTATAGTTTTATTTTAAATATTTAAACTTAATTTTCATATTTATTATAATTTTGTTATTAAAATTTAAATTTATTATTTGAAAAATCTATAATTAAAAATTATTTATCAGATTTTAAATATAAATTTAAATGTATAAAAAAATAATTGTAAATAAAATATTAATAGTAATAAATTATATTAATATTTTATTTTATTTATTATCAATAATAAGACTAATTAAAATTATATTTCAGAATGTAAATCTAACAACAAATAAATTACTTGATTTAATTTAATTGAATCACCGAATTATATATATATATATATGCTAGATACACGATAAATTATTTGGTATAAGTATGAACTTCCTTCTTAAGACTCATTTTCGGTGCAACCATCTCAAAATTTTGGACCAATTCTAAAGAATGGATTAGATCATGAATGATAAATTATGAATTGAAATGAGAGATTTTGTATCGATGACAATGTGACACAAATAAGATGATTGAACATTAATTTTCAAATTTAGAAAGACATCAAATATTGCTAGGTGATGATGTATTATGTCATGACAATAATTTATAATATTCTATGATGGATTTGTTGAGAAAGTGCTGCATATCAAAAATGAAATTAAACAATTCCGAATCATTACATCTATTTTTCGAACTTATATTAAATTTTAAAAAAAAATTAACACATAATTAAATATTAATAAATTGAATGACACTATTTTAAAGCAAGTAAAACAAAATTAATTATTACAATTTTTTGCATTTTAAATTTTAAATATTTCTAAAATTATTTATTACTCAAAAAATTTTCTATCACTTAATATTTTTAAATAATTTAATAATTTAAATAAATTATAAAAATAAATAATATGAAAAATTATCGACCCGCTCAACGCGCGGTCCTATTAGCTAGTATTTTAATAATATATTACCATAAATATATTAAATTCACCATATAAATATCAACAACATCATAACCACGATATTTATGACAACAATTTTCTATATTCAATGATATCTAAATCTTTAATTTTTTTATAAAACCATTAAATTAAGATAGGAATAAAAGAACCAACTTGGATTCTCAACTGAAAAGCTAAAATAGTGGAAAAGTAAACCAAAGACCTAATTTAGAAGTTTTCAACCTCCTGATTCTAATTGCGGTTGACTATTTCTCCCAACAAGACTGTAAACAATCAGAAAATTATAAAGAATTGGTAGATGCTATATATTTTGACATATAGTAGGGGACCCAATGGTTGTGAATCCGGAATCACACGAGAAATCTGCATGACATCAATTATCTTCCTACAGGTTTAGTCTTATTAACTTGGCAAGTGTTTGTTGAAGAAGCTTCAGAAGTTGAGATTAGCTTCATTTTCATCAACCAAATCAGATGGCACTAGTTCTCTGCACAAACCTCTATATAAACAAAACCAAAATTAGGTTTATGAACCATAAAATCACTTAAAAAAAAAAATCCAACCAATTATTCAAGTAGCAAATCCCCTACTCTGCACAAACCTCAGGTTTGTTTGAATGCTTTGATGAGTGAGATAATAGTATTTATAATTTTCTTTTAAAAAATATTAATAAAAAGTAAGTCGAGCATTCACAAGCTTATTCGAGCAAAATTGAGTCTTGCATGAATCTAGTCTAAACCTTAAAGAAGAAAGCGTATCGAATTACCAACTCCAACCCAATATCATTTTTTTGCCACTCATCTAGACTCATTACCACCCCATTGGATTCCAAGATAACACATTTATATTTAGTACTTAACAAGGTTTATTTTAGAAAATATATGCATGTAGAAAAAAGAATCACAATGGATTAAAACGAATAATTGTTTTAGTTTATCCGGTGAGATTCCCATGCAAAAATTCATTTTTGTACTTCTCAATAATAATAATAACATATGTTGGTGGTGGTGTAGGAGGTAGCAGAGCTTGGAACTGACAATTTCAAATCAGTTGTGAATCAGTCAGGTACACTTTCTCACGTAGTTATGTTAGAATACTAGAGAACTAATCTCTTTTTGTCTTGTTAATCTGGCAGGTATATTTGGTGAAGGAACTAATATTCAAGAATGTCAATCTCTGCTGTGTCTTACTATAGACAAAATCGCATCCAACACAATAAATGTTTCCTCCAGCTATCAAGGAAATGTTTGGTTACAGTGGTTTGGCTGCGAGATAGAGGTATTGAATATGCAGAGTAAGGGATAAGAATTGGGTCTGACCGAATTGGAAGTCGTACATCATCTTAAGACAGGTAAGCTACAAGAAGTCACTGCTGTTCCTGGGGCTATTATTGGAGGTCGGAATGAAGTTGAGATAGAGAAGCTCAGAAATTATGGAATGCTTATTTTGGATGTGACTTGATCTGTAGAGAAAATGGAAAAGAAAGTAAGTAGAGATGTATTGCAGTCTAACATTTGCTAAGTTAATGGGCGTTGATGAGACGCAGAGATACGAAGGGAATTTGTGACTCAAGCATTCGAAGAGCTTTGCTATTTTGATTCTGCTAAAGCTGCGCTTTCTGTACCATATTTGTCATACCATTCTTGCTCAGATATCTTTGGTAATGGTGTAATAACTGATATCGTAATATTCGAAAATTTTCAATATAATATAATTAGTTAACATCCAATTTTTTTCTAAAATTTATTTTATATGAAGAATTTAATATAAAAATTTTAAAATTTTATAATATAAATTAAATTTTTAAAAAATTAAAAATTATTTTTATAATTGTAGTTATTATATAATGTTTATATGTTTCTTCGTTTGCATTTAGTCTATACAAATCCTCTCTTCTGAAATTATTTTAAAATCAACTTCTCCTTTCATCTTCCCTCCTCCAACCTATCGAACTGTTTATCTAAATCGAGTTTATGTATTGAATTTGTAACTTCAAAAATGATATGATCTTTACAGCTGATGTCACTTAATAAAATATGATTACCATCACTTTTCTTTTATTTTTTTATTTCCGATTTTGTACGAAGAAATAGTCACCGCGGTTGAAAATTTGACTTTTACAGCCAACCGTCACTTAAAATATAATTATCGGGACTTCCTTCTTATTTTCTGATTTCCCATCTTTTGCAAAGAAATAGTCTCCCATTGGAAATCATAAGAGTCAGAACTTTTTAATCCAACCTTCCATCTGCTTTGTGAATGCTTATTTTGAATGTGACTGGATCAACAGAGAAAATGGAAAAAAAAAAAAAAAAAAAGTAGGCAGAGATGTCTTGTAAGTAAGCCAACATTTAATGGGCGTTGATGAGACAAAGCGATATGGAAGGGAACTTGTGGCTCAAACATTTGAAGAGCTTTGCTATTTTGATTCTGCTAAAGTTGCTGTTTTTGCCATATTTCTCACACCATTCTTTTTCTGATAATGTAATTCTATAATGTGCATGAACTCGAAAATTTCTATAATATAATATAATTAATTGGCCATAAAATCACTGGAAAATATTATTTTCAAAATTTATTTTATACTCAAAAATTTAATTATAAAAATTGAAAATATTTATAATACAAATTGAATTTTAAAAAAAATTAGGGTTACTTTTATAATTGCTGTGTTATATAATATATAATGTTTACCTGTTTCTTCTTCTCCAATCAGTCGACATAGATTCTCTTTTTTCTAAAATTATTTTTTTGCGTTTTCCACACCTTTTCTTTTTTATATCTTTCAAATTGTTTATCCTAATTACTGCGACTTTTTTCCTATCTTCTTCGAATCTTTCAAATGGTTTATTTTGATTCCGTAACTTTTTTCTTATTTTCTGATTTTCAATCTTATGTGAAGAAATAATCACCGTGGTTGGGAATCAGGAGGTTTAAACCTTTTTAATTCAACCTTCTATGTACTTCCTCAATATTTTTTATTTTTTAGTGGTTGAAAATTTTAAATTTCTCTGAATTACTCCTAATAGTCTCCTCAACTTATTGATGCATCTGAATTCAAATAAGTTATTTTGTTTCTATCTTGGTTGAATGGTTTTATAGAAAATAAAATTTTAAATACCACTAAAAGAGAAATATAATTTTCAAAAATACTATAATATTGATTGTTGGCAAATCGTAATATACTTATAAAATTGTTTTATTAAAATATTTCATTAACTTTTTCAAAAATTTTCAGTACTAAACCTATATAGTATTGATAAGTATTATTAAGTATAATTAACTTTTGTCAATAGGATTGATATGGAAGGGAACTTGTGGCTTTTGCTAGCTGCTTTCTCTTATTCTTCGCACACATGCAATATTCGAAAATTTTCAGTAGTATAATATATTAGTTGACCTAGAATTTTTTTCTAGAAGTTATTTTATACGAAAAATTTAATTATAAAACACTTTAAAATTTTATAATATAAATTGAATTTAAAAAATTTTGATTTATAAGTTTTTTCATCTCTATTCGATGGACACAAATTCTCTCTTCTTAAATTATTTTTAAACCAACTTCTCCTTCTCCTTCCACCTTCTCTCTTTATCTTTCAGACATCTCTCTTCTTAAATTATTTTTAAACCAACTTCTCCTTCTCCTTCCACCTTCTCTCTTTATCTTTCAGACATTTCTTCAAGAGTAATTTTTATGTCATTAAATTTATAACTTTAAAAATCATATCTGATGTCACTTAACAAAATATAATTACCGTACCTTTCTTCCTATTTTTTAATTTTCGATTTTGTGTGAAGAATAACCACCCGTGGGAATCACAAGGCTCACAACTTTTTAATCCAACATCTGCTTCGTCTTAAGAAATTAAGAAATTATTGAATATTTATCTTGGATGAAACTGGATCTACAGTGAAAATGAGAAAATAGAGGTAGGGATGTCTTGCATTACAAGTCAACATTTATTAAGTTAATGGGCGTTAGATGAGACCAAGAGATATGGAAGGGAACTTGCCCGCTCAAACATTTGAAGAGTTTTCCTATTTTGATTCTGCTAAAGCTACTTTCTGTACCATATTCCTCACATTATTTTCCCTCAGATATTGTAATTCAGTAATTTGCATGAACGATAATATAAATTTTAAATTTAAAATATTTATAATACAAATGGAATTCTAAAAAAAAAAATTGAGGGTTATTTTTATAATTGTACTTATCATATAATTCTTTTCCATTCAATCGACACAGATTCTCTCATTTCTGAAATTATCTTAAAGCAACTTCTCCTCTCACTTTTCACATTCTCTTTTTTTATCTTTCAAATTGTTTCTTCTCTTATTCTATCTTCCAAATTGTTTATCCTGAATACCGTGATTTTTTTCTTGTTTTTTTTTTTAGACCGATTTTGTATGAAGAAATAATCACCACTAATGGGAATTAGGAGGTTCGGAACTTTTTAATTCAACCTTATATATACTTAGTCAATATTTTTTATTTTTCAGATATTTGAAAACTCAAATTCCTCTGAATTATCCCTAATAGTCTCGTCAATTTATGGATGTTTCAAAATTAAAGTGAATTTTCTTTTTTCTATCTTGATTGGTTTTATGAAAAATAAAAATTCAAATACCATCACAAAAAGAAATATAATTTCCAAAAATAATATAACATTTGATGTTGATAATGTAATATATTTAGGAAATTGTTTTATTAAAATGTTCCATTAACTTTTCGAAAATTTCCATTACTAAGATAAGTATTATTAATTTAAAAATAATCCATTTGGAAGTGAATTAAATATAATATTTTTTAAAAACTTTATAATTGTTCATAAATGGTATTTTTGGAAAAACGCAATTTGTAGTCTGCAGGTGGTGGGATAAGACAGGTAAAACAATGAAGCAATCTCTGAATACATGTGCTGCAAGTGCAATGGTGGTTTTGATATAAAGATAAATGTTTTATTTTAAACAATGCCCACTTGCATACATATTCCCAAAGAGATTTTCCATTGCAACTTCATGAATCTCAACAACAAAGAAAATTTTCTCTTATTTTATTTTCAACTGTCCAACTCTCTAACCAAATTGTTTCTTGTACCATATTCGTACATACATTGATTAGAATGAAAGGTGATATCAAATTGCATGGCACACAGAAACAGTTTTCTTTTCCTTTTTTTTATTTTATAAATTTCAAAAAGATTTATTTATTTTAATTATATTTTAAATAAATTAATTGTTCAATTTATTAGAATTTATAATCCGATTATTTTTTTAATATTTTTATATTATTTTAAAATTTAAGTAAAAATTGGAAATTTTATTTTTTTAAAAAAACTGTATTATATTTTTTTAATTATATATAAAATAATTTTAAAAAATAAAATATAATGTGTTTTGAAAAATAAACAATTATATTATTATTATCATGATTACTATTATTTAAGAGACACGCAGTTCTAGGCATTGCATTTAGAATCCAATGAATATGACATAATTAAATAAAATCAACTTTCTCAATTTAATATAATTTAATTACCATAGTCTCTATCATATTGTTTGGTCTGTTCTCAATGGACTATTTAAGCAGATGCGAATCTCCCTTCTTCCTCAGATCAAAACATAACTCCAATACCAAAACTTCAAACATGGCATCTCAGATCAGCGACCTTTCAATAAACAACCCCAAAATCGGCTTCATCAAGTCCGTTAAATTCGTTCGGAGAAAATCCATCCGACCATACATCCATTTCCAAAGCCCACGACTAGTCACGACTACTCTGCCCAGGTTCCCATTCGAAGACTACAAAGTCCTAAGGAGAAACCAGATCGACAACGCTTTGGAAGAAACTAATCCGCTGAACGAGGCTCTGAAACCGATTATTCTCGAGGAAGGAGACCGTTTGAATCCGATAATATGTGTCGCGACATGTGAAGTGGTCGGAGGAGACGAGTCTCTAGCGATAAACACAGCTTGTGCTCTGGAGATGCTGGTGGCGATGAAATTGATAAAGGATGACGTGGCGGGTTGGAAATCCCTCTTCTGTTCGGCTATTGTGGAAATCGCGTCCCGTGCGAGGAACGTGTCGCCCGACCTGAGAGTTCGAGCGGTTAAGGAGATATGCGACGCGGTCGGGTTACGTGGCTTTGAGATGGAGATGTTGGGAGATGTTGATCGGTTGAAAAGCGTGAAGTTGGTTGAGGCGGCTGCTGTGTGTGGGGCTATAGTTGGTGGTGGGACCGAACTTGAGATACGGAAGCTGCGGAAATACGGGAAGCTTGTCGGAATCGCGTCGCAGGTTTGTGAAGATGTGTTGGATGAGTTTCGTGATGAGAAGAAGATTGCGGGGACTTCTTTGAAGCTGAGAGGGGCGAGGAAGTATGTGGGACTGATGGTGGATGAAGCTTGTCGGGAGCTTTCTTATTTTCAGAAGGCTAATGCTGCTCCTTTGTACTATATTGCGCACTCTTTTCTTTCTATGTTGTCGTAGGTGTTTTGTAGTCTGCAATAAATAAACTGGAGATCTCTACTCCGGTTACATCTCCCATTAGACCCGACGAACAGGGATAGTCTCCAGTTACATCTATGTTCATAAGCTACAATAATAAATAAATAAATTTGCTTGATTTAGTCATAAAATCCCCTTAAATTTTAAATTCATTAATCCAAGACAAACTAAACTTTATGTTTATTCACTTAAGAATCTTTTCCTTGAATACCTGTGGATGCGCCCAAGACAAAATAAACTTTATGTTTATTCGCTTTGTTGAAGCACTTTTTCCTTAAGAAGATGTTGATGTGCTTTCTTTTCAAATACGGAAGTGCTTTCTTCTTTTCATTATTAGACTAAAACTTTATTATTATTATTATTAATTTTTCTTTTCTTTGAGGTAATAATAACTTTGCATCATGCATTCTTTGCTGCAAACCAAAAAAGGAAAAAATCATTCAAAGTCAAGTCGCTTGAAAACATGTTAGATTTTTAAAAACTATATATATATATATATGAATAAATAAAGTTCGACTACAAATACTATTATTATTATTTTATTATTTTTTCTGTGTGAATGATTTTATTAATGTTTTTACTTATAGAATTAGAGAAATATGAAATTGATTTTTTTAATATAAAATGATTTTTTTATATATTATTAACCGTTTAAAATATTTCTTTCAATTTAAAATATAAATATATTTAAAATTTAAAAATATATCCACAATCTAGCTATTAAAAAAATTTGCAAAGCTATTTAATTTTAGAAGTTTGACTACTATATAGGTTTTGAATTCCAGGGAATCGAGTCTCACATAATCGAGTTCATTTTCTTAAAACATGGAAGTTACAAGTGGCAGTAGCTGTATCATTGGAGGTGGAGTTAGAGATAGAGAGTTGAGAAGTTATGGAAAGCTCTTGGCATTAGGATATTAAGTTTGCAATGATATTGTAGATGCCACTGGATCTGTTGAAATAACAGGAAGAAAGTGGTTAGTGACGGCATGCATGATAAGTCCGTAGCAATGGCTTGCATAATAAGATAACTTAAGATAACTTTCGTAAAATGGATGGGTTTTATGATAAGTAATTTTTGTAAAGTGGATCGTTTTGAATGAGTCCGATAAATATGTAAAGTCAATCGAGCTTCCAGAATCTCAAGAGCTTTCTAATTTTGAGCCCAATCCGTAAAACATGGGTCTAGATCTATATATGTGGACCTTCGAAGTAACATACATTTATGATTGAAAATTTAAAATTTTTTATTTTATTTTTATTTAAGATTTTATACATTTTTTAATAAGTTCTTCCAATTTTTTTAAATAAAAATTCAAAATTTTTAAAAAGTATTTTTATAAAAATTTCATATCATTATAATTTATAAATTTTTTCATTTTATACAAATAAAAATTTATCATTCAATTCCAAATATATATTTAAATTACAAAATTTATTTTAAAAATATAAATACTCAAATTTGCTCAATTAAATTTTAATATTTTAAATTTAAATTATTTGATCGTGAGTTTATTAAATATAATCAATAAAGATCTCAGCTTCAGTTACATCTCCTATTAGACACGACGAACAGGGAAGGTCTTCCGTTACACTTCATACCTACTACACTAATAAATAAATAAAATGAGTTGAATTAGTTATGAAATCTGGTTAAGATTTTATTTGTATTATTCTTCCATGACAAAATGAACTTTATGTTTATTCACTTAAGCCTTTTTCCTTGCATATCTGTTGATGGGCCCAAGACAAAATAAATTTTATGTTTATTCGTGGAAGCATTTTTTCCTTGTGTACATGTTGATGCGCTTTCTTTTCAATGGAAGCGCTCTCTTCTTTTATTGTTAGATAAAAATTATTATTATTATTATTATATTTTTCCCTGTAGATAATAATAACCTTTCCATCTTAAATTATTTGGTGCAAATAAAAAGGGAAAAAAACATCTCACTCGTATGATAACATGTTGTACTTTTAAAAATTATGTTTTTAAATTTCTCAACAATGTTATCGGTTAAATAATTATTGATTAATAAAAAATAAAAATAATATATTAAAATCACTTCTAAATATAGAAGTCTAAGTAGACACGGTTTATTTTAATTGTTACACGTCAACTTCACAAACCAAATATATTAAATAACTGGAGTTAAGTTTGAATAATTTTATCAATGCTTTTATTTATAGATTTAAAAAAAAAAATTCAAAATTTTAAAATACAGCTAAATAAAATTTTTAAAATAAATTATAAATTCCATTCAATTTTAATTAAATTTAAAAAATTCACTCATAAATTATTTTCGAGAAAAAAAATACTTTAATAAAAAATATTTTATTTTCAAACGCAATATTAAAGTTTAAAATATCTTTTTTAAATCTATAATTTAGATGTATTTAAGATTTAGAAATATATTTTCCCGTTAAGCTATTAAGAAAATCTGGCAGGAGTCTGGTTTCAGATATTTAACTGCTATAAAAAGTTTGAGTTTGCAAGATGAAGTCTAATAGGAAGCCGGAAGCCTAGACGCAGTTTCTGTCTGTGGGGTTATCATTGGAGGCCGATATGCAGTTGAGAAGTTATGGAAAGCTAGTGGGATTAGCATATGCAAATGAAGTTTGGAATGATACTATAGATGTGACTGCATCTGTTGAGATAGCCGGAGAAAGCAGTTAGCGATGGCTTGCATGATAAGGCAACTTTTATAAAGTTGATGGATTTGGATGAGTCCGAGAAATATATAAGGAAACTGCTGTCTTAAGCCCAATCCACAAACCATTTGTCAGGCCTGCATTGACCCACAAATGTAAAAGACGTTGTGATGGAGAATTCAAAATTCTTCACTTCTACAAGCATGTCGTGCCGTTATATTCAGCAAGTCTCTCCTTTATTCTATAAATAGAATTTCATTGTTTAGTTCTACTATCAAATATAAACTACAAAATTTATTTAAAATATTTCAACGCTCAAATTTGTTTGATTGAATTTTAATATTTAATTTCAATTTTGAATTCATTATTAATTTTATTAAATATAATTTATATGTGTATTGTGTGATTAATAAAATTATAAAATAATATTTAATATATTATTAAACTTTATAATTTTTAAATGTTTTTTTATTTTTAATAAAAAATTAATTATTACAATTGTTGGTGGGGAAATTGGTATGAATTTTTACAATTTTTTAATGCATACAATTATATAGTAAATAAATAGTTGTTGTATTTGTTGAAAGTTAGTTCTCGTTAATAATTGAATTATTTTATACTACAAGTATTGAATTTTTTTTTTACTTCAATTTTTTTATTACACAAATATTAGAAAGAACCATGGGATGATACACGTTTTTACATATTATGCGACACATGTCCTTTAATTAATTAAAAGTAAACTCTATGTTTGTAATGTCTTCTAGAATTAAATCTAAAAATTTTCGTGATTTTTAACGGTTTATTTTTAGGGGATGTACTTGGTTTTGTTGATTCATATATTATTTTAATTTATTTGAAGTATTTTAAATAAATTTAATGCTTTAAAAAATTCACTAAAAAGAGGAAACCGAAAATATCGACATCACCCGAGTGGGGAAATCAAACAATTCAGAAGTTAGGACTCAAAGACTCAAATTTTTAGCTATAGTTTTTTTTTTTTCCGTATTTTGTCTATAAAAATTTTTAAGGTTTAAAAGTTTTGTTTCCTCAATTATTTTTTATCCTCGTTTCGTTAACTTATTGGATTTTAAAATTTTTAAAAGATTTTAAAACAACGATTCTCATTTGGGTTGAAACGGCGGTACTAGACTTAATCTTAAAAGAACACAAATCTAATAACCTTGGCCTAACACATCAATCATCATAGACCCAAAAGCTGTCTTCCTTTACTTTCGTAAATACTTCTACCTTCCTTCACTTTCACTAATACTTCTCTATCAACACATGAATTTGGTGTGAATTGTTATGACATTGATTTCCAAATTTTCTCGAGCAACACATTAATGTGGTGTGAGTTATAATAGACATTGATTTTCACTTGAAAATTGCATTCGATTCTAACTTTTCCTTTCTAGCGATTAGCGTACGCAACTCATAAAGTGTGTAAAAATTTTATTTTTCTTTCCAAAATGGAAGGTAAGATTATTTCTAACTAACTTGATTTTAATAAATTTTCCATCTATGATTTTAATTCAACATTCATCAAATTGTATTTCAGAATTTGAAACTCCTTGTCAAGCTAATTCCATCTTTTCTTAAGAGTTTTCTCCACAACCTAGGAACCATTGAATGATAAAGGTAAGTTCAAATCCTAGCAACTAGTGACATTTTTGAATTTCAGGAAATGATTTGTTGAATTTGAAAGATGTTTATCTAGATGTAAGCTTCTAGATACTAGGGTGAATAAGTCCGATTTCTTTTTCGAATATAAAAAATTTTCTTATTTATGTTTGATAATAACGAATTAACAAAAAATCTTCAAAACTTATTTTCGTTCGCTTTTTGGTTCTTGACTTGAAAGTATGAGTTGTACGCATATATATGAATTTGAGCTTGTTGGCAATCTAGTCGCAGATTTTGGTTCGCTTTTTGTATCATGATAAGCCAACAAATAATAACCCCTATTACTCATTTATTATCCATTTAAAGAGAGCCAAGAGTTTTCTTGAAAGGGAATCATAAGCTGAACAGCTTTTAAAAGTGCGACAAGGGCCTTCGTTTGGAGTCACAACCAAAACGATCCAAAATTTATCAAAAGGAGGATCAATTTAGTAATTTTATTTGCACTTTTAGGGTTATACTGAAAGGCTTTAAATACTGTGGGTATTGCATTGTGTAACAACTTTTTCATCTTAATACTCACTATTATCTTGTAACTATTTTTGTCTACCCCTTGTATTAGAATTTTCATTGTTCCAACAAAACAAAATTGGCTATTGAAAAAAATCTTGATGAGTCTAAAAAGTCTTAGCTTGTTTCTGCTATGCATTAGAAAGGTTAAAAGGCTAGAAGTTATATCATCAATGTGCACTTTGCGTTTTAGGATTCAAAAACTTAAGAACTTCAAAGTTAAGCGTGTTTGACTTGAAGCAATCTTGGGACGGGTGACCTATTGGGCGGGAGGTTACCATAACTTGAGGACTCCCAAGTTCAGCATGCTAAACCTGAAGCAATCTTGGGACGAGTGACCTATTAGAATGCTCCTCTATAAAGTTTTTTCATAAAGCATGCAACTGACGACAAAACATGTTGAAAACGGTAAGTGTTTGTGGGTTAGTTATTGACCATAAAATCATATAGAAAGTGTGATGATGCCTTCGTAAAGGAGAATCGTTTTCATTAACGACTATATTCGCAAGGGATGGGCATCAGAGATACCCTGCAACTGTGAGTTACGCTTGGGGTCAGAGTCCCATAGATTGCCTAGTTGGGAAAGACTCTTAGAAGTCATAGTTGAGGGAGTTAAAATGAGAACCACCCTCCCTTGTGAAGGCATCACAACCCTTCTGGGTGGTTTCCAAATATTTTCATAATCTTCTTATTCTTATTTATAGTTAGAGGATATATATATATATATATAACATAAGCTTGTCATTATGCGAGGAGAGACGCATAATAGACACTTGAAAGCATAACATTATGTACTACGTGGGTTGAGTCCATCTCAAGTAATGTTTTATAACAATGCCCTTTGTATTTCACAACTGATTGCCTCGTTAAAAACATTACCATAAAAACTAAGCGGGACAAGTGAGAGGAGAAATATTCCACCTACCGATAATTTTATTTTATTTTATTTTTTTTAAATATTACACTTAGTCCATTTGTAGTTTGAAAAATACCACATAAATTTTGAATATACGGGATATCTGATCTCAACTAAATATACTCTCGACCAGTTTCATGTACTACTAGAAGCACAACATGATTTGAGAATGTAGTACAATATTGCAATATATGTAAAAATGTAGCTAGTTTGAGAACAACAATTAGTTAAACCACAAGATTTATTTCAATTTATATAAATTAATCTCATATCTTTTGTACTCTTTAAATAATGAAATATATATTTGATTTAAGGTTACCTATTGGACAAAAGAGGCTCAAAGCACCAAAGAGGCTCACGACACGACTTATATTGCCGCTATCAACTTTAAAATTATTTTTAAAATATAAATAGAGACAATTATCCTTAGTGTTATTTGCTATGATTATAAATAACATTTAACAATAATCTTTAAGCATTTTAGATCTTTAAAGTTCAGTTTTCAGTCCATTATATTTTATAATATAGAAAATAACTAATTTTAAAATTTTGAAAATACTTACTTAAAAAAAATACCATTTTGTCAGCAGAAAATAAACAATAAAAATGACATTATTAAATTACAATTATAATATCACTTTATTTAATAGACAAGCCCTCATATGGGATTCCAAATTCAAGGCTGATATTGGTCTGGTTTTGTCCCCTTCACCTCCTGATGTAATATTATTAAATAACTTCAACTTGCTCCATTTAATAAAAAAATTATTTAGCATTGTTTCAATCAGTAGTTGACATGTTATTGGATTATTCACCATAGAAGACTAATTCAAATTTTGAACAACCAAACAAATGGCATCTCTGATCCGTGACCTTGCTGTAAACAACACCAGAATTGGGTTTATCACGCGGACTGGGGATGCCTCCAAACAAATTTTCCTTATTGCAAGTGTTTGGAGGTATAGTTTAGATGGATCGTGAAAACCAATGGGTCTAGAGTTTGATTTTGAGGACACCCTACACGCTCTCTAAAGTCAGACCGTGGCTCTGCAATGGGCCTTAAATGAATCTGTTGCAGCTAAGCCCATAATCAGTTCATCATCTTCTCAGCCCAATTAACAACATAGTTAGTTGTACAATCACCGTACTTCCCATTCCTAAAATAATCGATTTGTCAGGCTATTTTAGAGGGTGGTTTGGTAAAGTATAGTTTGTGTTATAATACATCACATGTTTAAATTATCAAATTTTAACAAAATTATAAGATATTAAATTTAATTTATTAGTGAACGACTATTTTCATAATCATTTCCATATATAAAACCACAATCCGATTGCAATTACGATTACCAGGACCACATCAGTATTAATGGTTTATATTGTAATTAGGGGTGGATATGTTTCTATCCGGATTTAACTGAATTCGAATCAAATCGTTTAATGTATCAAGTACTAAAAATTTGGACCAAATCGAATCCGATCAATTGATTCCGATTTCAGTGCGGTCTGTTCCAACTTAATTAAATTTTTACAAATATTTTCATTTTTTAAAAATTAAAAAATAATTTTAAAAAAATTATATAAATCATATCTAATATAAATTAAATACATATGTTTAATGTCAATTTATAATATTATAATTATTCACGTAAAATATTTTTTCCTACTAAATATAAATTAGTTAATTAAATACTATAATGAATATTAAAATTTTACACTCCAACTAAATTACATCAATATTTATAAAATAAGTATATGAAATTTATTTTAAATAATTTATTTATATTTTTATTATGTATATATTTATTTAATAAATATATTTTCTTTTTACTATTAATCGGTCCGATCCGATTCCATCGATCCAACTTTTTTACCGGACCGGACCGTTTGGATCGTGAAGCGATATTATTTGGCCGGGTCCGAGTCGGTCCCAGTCCAATTCGAGTCGGTCCGGATTTTATGACCAATGTGATTGGCAATCACTTCAAAGAATGTTTGACACCAAGGCAGATCTCACAATTTAGGTTTTTTATTTTATTTTTATAATAACAATTAATTATTCTTTTCACCAAAATCTAAAGCATTAACCAACTAATCATATTTTTGAAATTTTTACATACAATATTATTATTATAGAACTATCTAAAAAAGATAAAATGCGGTAAAAAATTTTTTTTCTAACATTTCATTTTAATTTTAGTTTTTCTACATATTTTCAGTATATTCACAATTAAATACATTGTTGAATTATATTCACTAACAATTTTGTAATTCTATAATCTTAGATTATGATAATCATCTTGAATTTTAGGTAAAACAACTTCTACTCGACAATTATATCTAGATTTCAAATGTTCCCACAAATCTAAAGACCCTAGACAGATATTAATAAGGACTATAGTTGTAATGTTCAAAAACTTTATGTATTGTTATATTCCTAAGTTGAGTGATAACTTAGGACTTAGTTGTAAGAAAATAAAAATTTTGTGATCAAAGTATAATTTTAAAAACTTCGAGGATTTTTTTAGTAATTTGACTTGTAATAAAATTTTCATCTTCTTTTTTCTCCCTCGCCAAAACCTTCTTTTTTCTTCTCTGTGTTCAGCAATCTCCTCCAACTTCAATCTGTCATAACTTTCAAACTACTAATCTGGTTCTAATAATTTTTACGTTATTGGATTCCTCGCAAAGTGTACTTCTTAATGCCTATATGAAATGTCGCCGTCGACACTATACCTAATTTATCTGCCACAACTTTCAAAGCGATTTTTTTTTTATCAATTATGATTTCGATTTGAGGAACGGACTCCACTGCTGAAACCAGAAGGTTGAGCCATTCTTAAATCTTTTATCTCGTTATATCGCCGCCATCGTCCACAGTTTTCGATTACCATTCATCGCTATAATTTTGGTTGCCAAAATTTTCAAACACTTTCGAATTGATCTTTATCTATTTCTAGGTATAATGGTGTTAAGGAATTCTTCGGAAGTCAGGAGGTTCCCTTATTCATGCTAAATTAGAATAGTTTTTGAAACTCTGAATTAAATATCGTTATTAAGAAATAGTTTTGAATATTATTATTATTGCTACAAAAATATTTATTAATTGAATAATTTTGTTATTGAAATGTTGATTTCGGTTAATGATTAAGAATTTATAGAATTCGTATTTTTTGAAATGTGAAATAATGTTTAGTGTGGTATTGTTGTGATTTGCTATCAACCTTGGAGATTTACATTATTGTTGTGATAAGTGGTTATTGTGAGATATCCTATGTGGAAATGTTAGCGGGGATTAGGCATGACATGATAGGACGGTGGGCACTGCCTTCTTAGGTACGAGTCCCTAACCTGCGTGCGCAGGTTGTGTTATGTATGGTTCACGGGCACATGTGATATTGTATTTTATTCTATAAGTGTTGATAGCATGAAAATGTATGATTTTGATATGGTAACTTGATTTGCTGTTACTATTTTATCGGTGTGATAAGTTTGGTTTTGAAACAAGTTATTCGAATATTTTATTAATGTGGAAATATTTTGGATATGATCATTGATTATTACTCTGTTCGTGAAACTATTTGAATAAACTAATTTCTGCAGATTTGTTTTCTTAATATCTGGTTAAGTTACGAATATAGGATTGCAACCTACTAGGCAAGTACATTATACCTACTTAATTATTATTCTTTAGGTGATACTCAGGACGTTTCAAAACGTCAAGCTTGGTAGTTGTTGATTTCTGATGGATTTTTTTTTGGTTACTTTGAGTTGTGTAGGTTTGTACAATTGTAACTTCAAAAACATGTTAAGTTATGTTCTGTATATATAATATTGAAAGTTGAGGTAGTGGTGATGTAATATTATTGTTTTATCTGCATTTCACAACCAAGATGGATTTTATTTGATTTTTAACTTAAATTGTGTAGTCCCAAGTGTATTTAAACGTATTTGACTAGTTTTTAATTTTATTTTATCATTTTCTTTTTTGATTTTCCAAAAAGTTACGTCTCTATAAAAGGGTTATGACAATAGGTATATTTTTCTACTTTGTTTCATGACTTTTATCGAAAGTCTTTTATAGGTCCTATGAATTGAGTTTTAACTCACAATCAATATCTATAGTATAGTTTTTTTTTTTTTTTTTTATTTTGATTGAGAACTAGTAATGATTATAATTTAAAACAATTTATTTTCAAATAAATAATTTTTCAAATTCAGATATCAATGTAATATTGAGATCTCAGTATAATTACAATATCATTATTCAATTTTCAAGTGGATAATGGTACATTTTTCAAATTCTTAGATATCAAATTTATCACAACAAAAACAGCATTACAAAAACACATTTTACGTGGAAGATCGGACTAAGGCTAATTACAAAGTATGTTTATTCCGATAATGAGTTAAAAAATTAAAATTAGAATCGGTTAAAAGAGAATAAATATATAAATAATGAATTAGATCAATTCCATGCTTCACCACCCCTCACTTAAATTGGTGATATTGTTTGAACTTATAAAATAAAACAGCCATTCTCATTTATTCATCAATTATATGGAGGGCAGCAGCACACATGCTTTATATTGCCATACAGTAGGTACATGGAACCCACTTGTTGAATTTATAACAAAGTTACTATTATATTTAAAATGACTAAAAATTTATGTAGAATTACATTCGAGTCACATACAAGATTTGATCCAGAAAGGCTCTTGGTCCTGGACGCTAGGGTTGATAGAAGCATAATTAAGTAACTCAGGATCACGTTGAAATAGAGACATATCTTCCTCAGAAAGAACAACCCAAGCCTCCACGGATCCATCCCCTTTATTTCCATCAATCAATCCTATAATATTCTTCTTATTAACGACGGGATTTGTCACCCAAACAGGTCTTCCACAACCGAAATCCACATCATACAGCGACATGTTACACAAGCTCGAGCATGCGTAAGGCTCCACGTCATCTCTGGCAATCTCACGCACTGAATCAATCAAATAACGACTCGCAGCTTCCATGCTCTTGTCCGATTGCAACAGCTTCACAAACTTGTCAAGGAACACATCTAGTCCCTTTCTCAACTCACGAACCAGACATCGTAAATCCACCTGACTCTGGTCCGTTATGGCGGTCATCGGTCCTAAGACGTTCCCGACAGAGTTCATCATTACCGGTGATGAAATTCTACTTCTGATGTTCACCGGTTGATACATCGCGGAATATTTTGACGATCTAGAGTTTGATCTGGCTGCGTTTAACGCAGATTTCCAGATAATCGCAGTTACAAGCTCTGATCTTGAAGGTGTATTCTCTCGATCTCCAAATCTGGCCTTCAGCCTGGCTAATTTTGACATATCAAACACTAATCTTATAAAAGGAAGCCTCGGTGCCTCAGGTTCAAGAGGTAAGACTTCCCGATTGGAGAAAATTTCTGTTGCGGGAAACAACTCTGCTGCTTCGTAAAAGGTCAACTTATCGCTAAAACCACCCGTCATGTTTCCTGCCCAGGACCTCATGAACGTCCTCATTGAAACACCGTCCACTAGTTTGTGTGAAATACACGTACCAATAGCAACACCACCGCATTTAAAAAACGAGACTTGAACGAGAGAGAAGAAGCCAGTAGTTGCTTCGTTGTATTCGATCTTTGTCGGGAGAAAGAGTTGGAGATCATGACCGTCCGGTTGCTGGAGAAAACCAGACATGGGAATGTCGACTCGTGCTTCGACGTAGAGAGCGCCGTTGTCGTTACAATCTATCATCATGTTATCTACCGTCTTTCCGGCTAATTGATAATACAGAGTGAGCGTGTCGGATAACGATTTCTTCAGGTTTTGGGATGTTTGGGAGGGAGACACGTGGTGCTTCGCCGCGTAGAAGTAGACAAGACTGCCGTACATAGGAGCGGCATATTGATCGAAAAGTGAGAGTTTGAAGTTTCTTCGGTTGGCCGGCGTCGGAGAAGATGGTTTTATGGTTTCTTTTGACAATATTTCCACCTTCATTTTCCCTTTTTTCTTTTGAACACGAGATTCTTTTTTCTTAATGTGATAGAGGACAACGTGGGATCTCTTTTTATAAGCTAGTCTAAGCCAGGGCTTTTATCATTCTTCTCCCTTCTTTTTATTTAAATTTTTGTATATTATTTTAAAATCATCTTCAACTAAAAATTATAAGTGGTTTTAGTGTGCCATACGTGGCTGGTGTAATTACTGTGGTTTTGAATAATGATATAATTTTTATTTTTCCTGAACACTTGAATATTTTTAAATTATTTTGGTGAATAATTTTAATATTTAATATTATTATTTTGTACTAAATTTTTAAAAATTATTTTGTAGTTTAAATATTTTTTATTTTTCAAGTTATAATTTAAATAATTCTTAATTTTTTTTTTTAGTTTCAATTTTTAATTTTTATAAAATGCAGCCAAAAACTTTGAACTTTAATAATTTTTAATAAATATAAAGTTTTTGTTAAAAATATAAATAAGTTTGTTATTAAAGTATTTTTTAAATTTTAAAAGATTATAATAATAAAAATATTATATATATTTTGTAAGTTTAATGATTATGTAGCTTCTGTTGGAACTAAATTTGCCAAAAGGAACATGAAATCCAGATTGTATAGGCCATCGTAACAAATTTTCAAATCCTAAGATTTCATAGCTAAAAAATAACGATTTTTTTAATTTAATCCTCAAGTAATTTCAGTAATAATAATTTTTAATTATAATTTAATAAAATAAAATTTTAATAAGTTATTAAAATAAAATTTAAAAAATAGTTAAAAACAGTCAATTATTTAATTCCAAATTTAATAATTATTATAATTAAATATTCAAATTATTCTTATTATACTAAATCTATTGATATCATGCTAAATCAATTATAATTTTAGATTTGAAGTTATTTTAAAGTAGTTTGCCAAATGAAAATTGAAAAAACAAAAATTTTAAAAATAATAAAAAAAAATGTAATTTAACAATATAATTTATTTAAATACCATGTATTTTTATTTAGATAAAAACGTCAAAATTTGAATACATATTTAACTATTAAATAATTTTTAATAAATTTAAATAATGAATTCACGTTAAATTGTAATATAAAATTTAATAAAAATAAAAATAATAGAATATTACAAAATAGTGCAGAATTTTAATAAAAATTAAAATAAAAATAAAAAAATTTATACAATTAATATATGCTTATATGTTTTTACTTAAATTTAAATCTTAAAACCTGCAAATAATAGTATGTATAATTTTTTTAAATATATATTCATATATAAAAATATATAAATACAATTAAAACCTAAATATAAATTTAAATGATTGAAATATAATATATGATGTTAAAGTTTTTTATATTAAAAGAATAAATACACGTAATAGATTTAAATCTAAATTATATATTAGGAGGTTTATGAAATGTATATAAGTAAGCACTTTATTAAAACTTTGCTAGCTATGGGTTGACTTTATAATGAGGTTCAATTCAAAAGCCTCTTCTCTCCTCGATTTGGTTTTATTATTATTATTATTATTTATTATCATTATTTATTTTTAATGTATATTTTCCTTACTATCGTATCAAAAGATTTTTCTCAACATAGAATCTAATTTTTATATAGCATTCAACACTTTTCTCTTAATTTTTAAGGCCTCACATGCCACTTTTTTAAATAATATTTACGTCGTGGGGGAGAAATGAGCATCCAATGAAAAAAATAATAAAAAGTCAACGACTTTCCAATGACGTACATTTAAAATCACACAGCTATCTATTGAAGCTGTACCTTCGGATTCATTCAAATTTTCATACAAAATTTACTTTAGGTCGATTCAGAATGTTGTGAGATTAGTTAAATCACAAGTATTTTAATTATTTTATTTCTAATAATTTTTTTTAGAAAGAATTTTCCATTTTGATTTTAAATTTATTATTATTTTTATTAAAAATCATAATTTCTAAAAATTTTAGATATGATATATATTTTAAAACATTCTTAAAAAATATAAATATTCAAATTAAATTGATAATGATCACATAATATATTATTTTTGTAATCATAATATTTTCCTAATATTATACTATTATAATTTATATTTAATAATAATTCGTTATATATATATATATATATAGTTATAAAACCAAAATATTATTTACACAATAAAACTTACAGAAGAGATGGAATTACTAGAGAGAGGAGAATTCAAGAGTGAATTGATAATTTTTCTCATTGTCTTCTTCTATTTATAGACAAAATGTGAGGGTACTTGTCACTTTCTAGTTAACTAACACATGCAAAATGACACATTTACATTTGGTGGAATCCACCTCTAATCAATTCATTTCATAATACTCCCTCTTAGATTTCACCAATTGACTACCTCGTTAAAAATCTTACCAGAAAACCCAGTGGGATAAAAACTGGATAAGGAAAAAAGAGTACAGTTGAACCCAGACATTTACAAAACTTCCCCTGACGAAAACACCCATAAATCAATCAACTAATTTGGAGAGTCTTCGCATTCCGATTCCGTGAAGCAACTTTTTGAATGTGGAAGTTGGTAATGTCTTTGTCTGTAAATCAGCCAAATTGTTTGAAGATCGAATCTGCTTCACGTCGATTTTTCTAGATTCTTAGAGCTCATGGGTGTAGAAAATTTGGAGAGACATGTGCTTTGTTCTATCTTCTTTAATGTATCCTTCTCTCACTTGGGCGATACAGGCAACATTATCTTCGTAAAGAATTGTTGGCTCGTTTGATGTTTATGGGATACCACATGAACTATGGATATGATGTATAATCGATCTCAACTAAACACATTCTTGATTGGCTTCATGTAATGCCAAAATTTCAGCATGATTTGAAAAAGTAGCAACCAATGTTTGCTTAATGGATCTCCAAGAGATAGTTGTGCCATTATATGTAAAAATATAACCAGATCGAGAACGAGCTTTATGTGTATACGAAAGATATCCGGCATCAGCATAACCAACCTACCCAAAATGATTATCTGAATTCGAATAAAACATTCCTAAATCAAAAGTTCCTCGAAGATATATGAGAATATGTTTAATTCCATTCCAGTGACGACGAGTCGAGGCAGAACTGTATCTAGCCAATAAATTTACAACAAAAGCAATATCTGGTCTCGTACATTGGGCTAGATATAAGAGGGCACCAATTGCGCTCAAGTATGGTGTTCCAGAATTCAAAACATTTTCATTATCATCTTTGGGTCCGAATGGATCCTTTTTGGGATCAAAAGAACGAACGACCATTGGGGTGCTTAATGGATGACATTTTTCCAAATTAAATCTTTTTAAGATCTTTTCTGTATAAGCCTTCTGATGGATTAGAATTCCATTAGTTTTATGTTCAATTTCCAATCCCAGACAGTATTTTGTTTTCCCCAGGTCTTTCATTTCAAATTCACTGTTCAAATATTCACCAGTCTCTTGGATTTCATTTTGGGTTTCAATCAAGTTCATATTATCAACATAGACTGCTACTACTGCAAATCCAGATCCCGATTTTCTAATGAACACACATGGACAAATAACATCATTATTGTACCATTCCTTAACTAAATATTCACTCAGACGATTGTACCACATTCGTCCAGGCTGTTTTAATCCATATAGTGACCTTTGTAATTTCACTGAGTATAACCCTCGAGGTTTATTAATTTCAAGAATTTTTAATCCTTCTAAAACTTTCATGAAGATTCTGTATCTAGGGCACTGTATAGATATGCAGTTACCACATCCATTAACCTCATCTCTAGATTCGTTTCTTCGGCCAATCCAATCAAAAACCGGAAAGTAATTGTATCCATTATAGGTGAATACGTTTCACCAAAATCAATCTCAGACCTTTGTGAAAAACCCTGAGCAACTAATCGGGCTTTATATCTCACAATTTCGTTTATCTCATTTCACTTTCTAACGAATACTCATTTATAACCAACTTGATTAACACTTTTTTAGTGTTTCAATAATGGGTCCAAAAACGTTCCCTTTATTCAGTGAACTTAATTCTGCATGGATTGCTTCTTTCCATTTTGGCCAGTCATTTCGTTCCCTACAATCATTTATGGATTGAGTTTCATAATCATCATTCATCACATCAATAGCTACTGCATAAGAAAACATATTATCAACAATAAAGTTTTTATGGTTCCAAATTTCTTTTGTATAATTAATAGATATTTCTTCATTCTGGGATACATTTACCTCCTCAGAGTTCTTTTCCTCAGTTGGATTTTCAACTTCCACAATTTGTAAATTTTGATTAGTATCTTTTGGAGGTATTATATCAATAGTATTCTCGATTCTAACTTTTCGTTTTTGTTGTACAATATCTTTGGACCCAACAGGTCTACCATGTTTTCTCTGGATTTCAGATGTCTCTCCAGTTACTATCCATTTTGATTTCTCAGTAGGCACATCCAGTCGAGCTGGTGGATTACATGTTAGTATATGAGATTTCATAACTATCTGGTAAACGGTTCGTAACTGTTTGTAAATAAATTATCCTACGTACTTCATTTTCACTTTGACCAGTACGTGGATGCAGATAATACATCATTTCACTTTCTCAAACGAGTTCATTTTTACCAGCATTAGAAGGTTCATCCTTTCCAAGTCGTGGGAATAATTCTTCATTAAAATGGCAATATGCAAATCTTGCAATAAACATATCACCCTTCATGGGTTCCAGATATCTAATTATAGATGGTGAATTATATCCAACATAAATTCTCAAACGACGTTGTGGTCCCATTTTGGTTCTCTGAGGGGGTGCTATGGGAACATATACAACACAACCAAAAGTTTTCAAATGAGATATATTTAGTTTATTTACAGTTACCATCTTTAATGGAGAATATTCATGATATGCAGTAGGTCTCAGGCGTATCAGTGTGGCTGCATGTAATATTGCATGACCTCAAGCGAAAATTGGTAATTGAGTTCGTAACAACAATGTTCGGGCAATCATTTGAAGCCTTTTAATAAAAGATTTCGTTAATCCATTCTGGATATGAACATGGGGTACCGAATGTTCAACATTTATACCAATTGACATGCAATAATTACCAAAAGTCCTTGATGCAAATTCACCAGCATTATCCAAACGAATATTCCTAATTGATAATCTGGGAATTTTTCTCTCAACCTTATTATCTGGGCAAGCAACTTAGCAAATGCCACATTCCGTGTTGATAATAAATATACATGTGACCATCTTGCAGATGCGTCAATCAACACCATAAAATATTTAAACGACCCACTT
The DNA here is from genome assembly GCA_031304145.1 of Cardiospermum halicacabum. Taxonomy (NCBI): domain Eukaryota; kingdom Viridiplantae; phylum Streptophyta; class Magnoliopsida; order Sapindales; family Sapindaceae; genus Cardiospermum; species Cardiospermum halicacabum. The sequence continues at coordinate 36,054,552 of CM062389.1, read as the reverse complement.
GGTGAATGAATTGGTCCACAAATATCCCCTTGAATTCTTTCCAAAAATGATAGACACTCAACATTTATTTTTAATGGGGATGGTCTAACTATCAATTTCCCCTAAGTAGAAGGGGTACAAAAACTATCTTTTGATATCAATATTTTCATCAATGGATGTCCATTAGAATTCTCGACAATTCTATATATCATCGTGGACCCAGGATGACAAAGTTTATCATGCCATAATTGAAAAACTTTAGGGTCAGTTATCTTCTTATTCATTACGGCGCAGGCTTCAATTGGAGATATTTTCGTAAAATATAAACCAAATGATAATGTATGGAGTTTTTCCAGAACAATTTTCTGTCAAAAAATAATAGACATAATATACAAATACTCCATATTTTGTTCATTCACTGTCTCAATATGGTACCCATTTTTCCTGATATCTTTAAAACTCAACAAATTTTGTTTCGAATTTTTCAAATATAATGTATTATAGATATATATTTTTGTTCCCTTTTCTAACAATATTATAGCTTTTCCAGATCCCTCAATTAAATCAGCAAAACCAGATATGGTATTTACTTGAGCCTTATATTCAGATATGTTCAGGAAATATTTTTTATCTCGAATGATAGAATGAGTTGTAGCACTATCAATCAAACATATTTTTGAAATATTTCCTTGAATTTCCATATCCTTTTCTGTTCAAATAAACACAATATTTATAATAGAAAACATATCCATTGATTTTTCTGACTTTAATTATAAAATGGATATATACAACAAATTCAAAATGTAGTCAGAAAATATTTACATAACTTCTATTTCCATTTCCATATTTTCAGACATCATTTTTGTTTATATTTTCAGTACTATTCAGGAAATTTTCAATATCAAGATCATCGAAAAAATCCGAAGTATGAAAGTTTGAAATATTTTTCTGAGATGTTACTTCTCTACTCTCCACATTTGCAGCATTTGTTTTAACAACTTTCAATTTTCCTTTCTTGGAAGCTTGATATAAATCTACCAAATGTTGTGGAGTTCGACACTGGCGGAGAAAATGTTCAGTGCTCCCACTTTTGTAACAAACACTTCAGGAATTTTTATTTTGGTTTCCAAAATTTCTATTTGGGTTATGGGATCCATCTTTTGTTCAGACCTGATTTCCACAATTATATGGTTAAAAACGATTTCCACTTCTCCTATGATTTCGGCCTCTACTACGGCCCCCAGTACTGTTATCATGACCTTATCCACGACCCCATTGTTGTTATTACGACCACGACCTCGGCCACGTCTAAAACCACGATCCCTACCATGATTCGGTTTTCCATTACCCCAATACACATTATTGTTTGTTTCTGGTGGTGTCATCGCACCAGGAGGTTCATGGTTTCTCAATAATATCTGGTTTTGTTCTTCCATTCTTGTCAGATTAGTAAGTAACTCACCAAAGGTATTAACTTTATTTTGTCTGATCATTGATTGTAATGTTATTTGATCAGCATGGAAGGTGGATAATGTTTTTTAAATTTTCTCCCTTTGAGTTTTCTTTTCTCCACAAAATTATAATACCACCGCAATCTAGTGGAGCTCAGAACTATATTCACTAACTGTTTTAAAATCTTGGAACCTTAAATGGATCCATTCGTGTTGAGCCTTTGGGAGATCTATATCTCTCATTCGTTCAAATCTACTTTTCAGGGATTTCCACAAAATCAGTGGATCCTCAATATTCATATATTCAGTTTTCAAATTCTCATTTATATGATGTCTAATAATTTCCATTGCTTGAGTCTTTTACTTGATAGAAGTTTTATTATTTTTACATATAGTATCTTGCAATTTTTTGGCTTGCAAATGGACTTTCAAATCTGATATCCATGTTATATAATTTTTTCCAGAAAGTTCCAAGACATGGAAATCTAATTTTTTCAGTCTTGAGATTTTTCTTTTCTCAAATTTCTACAAAAATAATATATTTACAATTAATAATAAATTAAAATAAAATAAACATAACAAATAATAAAAAAATAAAACAATTAATCAATAAATATATTTCCAATTAAATAATAAATATATCATTCATCTTTTTCTAATAATTATTCCTCTTTTCATCAAATTTTTTTTTCATTTTTTCATTTTCTCTTTTATACCAATTCCTTCATTTCCTCTTTTCTACCAAATTTCCATTTTCCTCTTTTTATGGTTCCCGCCAATTTTCCATTTTCCTCTTTTTATGGTTCCCCAGACCAATATCTCAATTTTTTCTATATAAATCTGACATCTCAGTATAACCAAAACATCGTTATCATCACTTTTTGATATGGAGGATCCGTTTGGGCGGCGATCAGAGAGCATACTCGTGCTGATAATGTGTTATGAAACCAAACTAGAAAGCATACAAGAATGACTTACATAAACAATAGAGATAGAGAGAAGAACTCAACCGTGAATTGACAATTTTTCTCATTGCCTTCTTTTCTATTTATAGGCAAAATGTGAGGATACTTGTGACTTTCTAGTTAACTAATACATGCAAAATGATACATTTACATTTGGTGGAATCCACCTCTAATCCATTCATTACATAATATATATATATATATATAATATTTATGTTTGCTATTAATATATCATTGAAAAATTTATTAAAATAATTTTAAAAACCAAATAACATTTTTTTAAGCAGTTCACAACTAGTAATAAAAAGTTAAGTTAAGTATAATTTTTTTAAAAAAATTCTTACATGAATTAATTAATATTTCTTAATTTTTTTTCTCAAGTCAGGAGTCTCATTTATAAGTAAAAAAAAAAAAAATTGTTACATAATTGTGGATAAGAAATCAAACAAAGAATTTATGGCATATGAAAATTTCATTTTAATTGGTCCATACTATCTTAAAACTAATCAGCACAGACCGGAAGGGAACCAATATCAATACATGCAAAGTGATTAAACATTCAACCCCTACCGAAATATGTTACCCAAAACTTAAATCAGATCTCGATGTAAGTGGTGGAATTAAAAGAAAAAGAATACAATGACTTTTGAAGTTGGAAAAAGATTTGAACCTATCATAACCTTCATGGAGGAAGAATCGAAAATTTTTATGAACGAAGATAGACATTCCCAAACAGATCAAAACAAAACTGAGGTCGAAAACAAAAATAAAAAATAAAAAATGCAAATAAAGGGAGAAAGCTCAATACCCCTTTAGTATTATCTTTTAAACTATGCATAGTTTATATTGAGAAAAAATTAGGCCATAAAAACTTAAATATATAATTACAGGTCTGTTTTGAAAAATTTGTAAAACTAAACTTTGATTTTAATTCTATAGTTTGTAAAACTAAACTTTGATTTTAATTCTATAGGTTATTCACAAAATGTGACGGTTGTTTACAGACTAAGAGCGTAATTCACATAATTTGTAATTTATAAAAATTCAGGGATATTTTAGAAAAGTCGACTTAGAGCGAAAACCAAACTTTTAAAAGTTTGTTCGCTTACAATGTATTTTGAAGTTTAAAAGACCCATTTAAAAAAATTTTCACATATTATATATATATTTTTAAAAATAATAATTCATCATAAAATGAAATGAATTTATTATTAAATTCTATTTGGACGGTGGGTTCACATAGTATGAGTTGCTTTTAACCTATACCATTTTTGTTTCACGGGTTGGCACAGTAATATTTTGTTCATTAATATAATGGATCGGTAGAAAAGATCCACTTTTCGCGACCATCAATTTGGTAGGTTGACTTGGTTTCATTTTTTTTTTTCTAATTTACCCTCATTTTATTTTTATTATTTTATTAATATTTTAAAACTAGAATAATATTATTAAATTAATATTATGTTGTTATCAAATTAATATTCATGTTATAAATATATGTTAATTAAATACATAATTTTATTTTAATAATATTAATTATAATTTATTTTCAAAAATATTTTTTTAAATAAATCGAGCAAAGAGTGAAAATAAATTTTTTTAGACCGAATAAATTTAGTTTGTCTCCATTAAATCCAAAAATTATACTTACACATTTATATTTATATATATATATTGTAAAATAAATATATATAATTATTTCAAATTTCATATGGAATTATGTTTAATTACCTTAAATTATTGATAAATTTTAAATTAATATATCATAAAATAGATATGTCATTTTCATTTAAATTATATTTGAAGTTATATAGGAAGAAAAAAAATTAAAAAAAAATCAACTTAAATTATAATATTACTTACTAAAGAGTATTGTGGTCATCTTACAATTTATAATAGTACATTATCATCAATCCAAACAAAAAATATATACGGTTCTAAACACAACTATATAATCTATCCAAACATAATTTATAGTATATGAAACATAATAGAACCATACATTATCAATCCATCATGCCAATCATCCCAACACACTTATTTTTCATATTACATATTTATATTAAAATAATTTGAGAAATGTTAATTAAATTAAGATAATGCATAGTAATTAAATTGGATACAATATCACTTAGTTTTGGAGAAATTTATACCTGACTTTTTAAATAGCATCAAGTCTTCATGGATTCATACTCACAAATTGAAATCTAAAGTTAGAGTTCTGGTGATTATACTGTACAAAATATCGATCATTCATCTAGTTGTACAATGCAACAAAATTAACTATAACAGTACTAGATAAATGTGTTTTAAGGTCAAAATTATGCAAGGTCCAAGTCCATTTCATTTTTAGACTATCTTTTAAATTTCAAGGAAATAATTTTTTTTGCGGTGTCTTTTGCCATTATAATTAATAATCATTATGGACAATCACTTAATCACGTAGGCCTATATCTCAAAAGAGTAACAAATCATTTTGACTTACCTATATGATAATGACTTTTTGTTCCTTTAAAATGGTGGAATTCTTCTTTAAGAGACTACTTTATGCCAAACAACTCCTGCCATATTTGTTCATAAGAGTTAGATGTTTGTATGAAGGTTGCTTAAACTATGACCACGATGAATGAAATTGCCTCATACAAAAATCTCCGCAAAATTCACTTGTCGATCCCACCAGCCTTATTCTTAGTCAGTATGAGATCTCAAATTCTATACCTTATACATGGATAAGAATTTTGAGAGAACCGCCCTTCAAAAGTTATCTTATGGATAAGAATCTTGAGAGAATCGCCCTTCAAATGTTAGCTTATGAGGAAGGAGAGCCCAAAGTTTTTATAAACAGCATGCCAACCTTATATTTAGTTGATGTAGGATCTCAAATCCCATATCTTTCACTTGGATTATAACATTACATTACCCTTTGGAACTGACGTTCACAGCTGCTTTAACTTTAAGTAGCTCACTAGAAACCTTTGGCCGGTTTCATCCTCTTATATAACCCATTCCGTGTCAACTGTGGCTCCGTTTTAGGTAGCATACTCGAGTTCTTTGACCGGTTACAATCTTATATCTAAATAATAAACATGGTGAGTAAGGTCAATATCACTAAGCATTTTTTATATATAGAGAATGCTATTTTATAGAGTAAAATTTGCTTATAAGAGTTGTTTGGATTGTCTTGAATCACAAGGATTTCCTTTTACGAAGATTTTCCTAATTTAAGTTTCGATCTATTTTCTAATTGCTTGATTTCTTATTTTGGAAAGATTTGATTTTTCTAATTTGGTTGATTGTATTCCTTAATTTGAAAGGAAACAAATTAGTAAATGTATGTTTGATGACCACTATAAATAGAGTTGTCTCATGAAGAAGAAAGTTTCTCGTCCTTATAGGGTGGTGATCATTAGATTGAGGTCATGCACATTTAAGAGATTTCTATTGGGGTTGTCTCGCCATTAAGGAGATTGATTGGGGGTTTTCTCGCCGTAAGGAGATTTTGTTTGGAAGTTGTCTCACCATAATGAGGTTTTGTATTGGGGTTATCTCGCCATGATGGAGTTGTTCATGTAAAAGAGATTTTGAGAAAGAAAGCAATTTTGTGTGGAGAGAGAGTGTTGTCTGAATGACTTGAAAAGTGTGATAGAACCGGAAATTTCCTAACTAATTGGTATTAGAGCTTTGGTGGAGGTTTGTTTGAAGATCAAGTTTGAAGTGGACACCTCGATTGGAATTAGCATCAATGATGTAGATTAGTGAGATCAATTTAGTTAATATTTTGATCAGCATAATTTTCTAGACAACTTGGAAGAATTGAATATTTCTCCTTAACCAACTGTTGGATGATGCTCAAATTTAATTCGAATCTTCTAAACATATAGTTCTAATGTTTCACCGTTCAGATTATGGATTAAAGATTTTTGTGAAGATATATAACATCAACAATTGGGTTCATGGGTTTCACAGATCTTTCCTGCGCAGTCAGATTGAACAAGGCATGTCTCTCTTATGAAGTGTTGGATTGAGCAGAATTTTGGATATGTTGTAGAAGACACATGGAGGTTAAAGTTGGACGGTGGAGGTTAAAGTTGGATTGGTTTTGATCAAATTAGGAATATAGTATATTAAGCTTTGCATATAATTTCTCTGCTAATTGGAAAAATGAAATGCTTGTACCAAGTAGTAAAACGAATATTTCACCATCTTGTATTCACCATCGACCCATTATGCCTTGAACTTCACCAAGTCTTTTTCATTGTCATGCATGGAGAAATGAAGCAAACATTAAATGTATTCAATAAATTAGGCATAATGGAGAGAAAACGAACTAGCTTCCCAGTATTGGTGATTGGAAAGAAATTGTAATGTGTATTTGCTTTCCAGTCAGGATAGCCAGGAAGTGTTAAAAACCTTCTGCTTCCAAGTGATCAATATCAAAAAGTAGACATAACATTAATTTGCTTCTCAGTCTGGAAAGCCGCTAAGCAAAAAAGGGGTCCAGTAGCTTTCCATTCCCGAAAATTGGGAAGTTGTACAAAACTAGTCAGCTTCCCCGTCTACTACGTGAGAATATATCTGCTTTCCAGTGTTGGGGACCAGGAAGCATATAAATTATTGAACTACTCTTGGTTATTGCGACCAAGAAACACTTAGGGAAAAAATCACTACCCAAACAAAAATTAAAAAATTGCACCCATACTATAAAAATGTTGTTCCAAATAACAACTCATATATACAAGGATTCCAAACAAACAGAAAAAATATGTATATAGTATATAATTTAAATATGTCTACCAACATAAAATAATATCTACCATATCCAAAACCCTAGTAACATACAAAATATACCTATACAAAACATACTTATTAAGAGGAATGGAAGAACATATGATTAGGATTAATTAAATTTGGTGAAAGGAAGTTATAGTTTGTAGGTGTTGAGTTTCACACCATATTAGCGTTACTTTAATTTGAGAATATTTTTTTAATTTATTATTTTGTTGGGGATTTTTTTAAATTTAAGGAGACCATTTAATATATAAAATATTTAATTAAATTATTTAAATATAAAGGCATATGGAACTTCACCTATTTTCTAAAAGTTGGTAAAATATTTTTAATTATTTTCTAATATAATAGAACATTGTCCATTTAGTTTGATAAGAAAATTAACGTTAGGAAAAGAAAATAGTAATAATAATAATAATAATAATAATAACAAACGGATACATAAAGTCTTATGTGATTAGCAGTTCGTTTGAAATTGGGATATGGGACCGTTTCAAACACATAATTCTTAAAGAAAAAGAGAGTAAAAAAAGTGATAATGAATGCGCATATATACTTGTAGAAGATTATAATTGATATGTAATATTGGGGCTGATGTAACAGAATTAGTTTCATGTAACAGAATTAGTTTTGGTAGTCAAACAAATTAGGTGTGTGACTATAAATACTCATTATTGTAAAAGGCATAGGTTATGGAAACATGATATGATGATTGAAACCAAATTTTTCCAAAATCTTCTCTGTTTCCTTTCTTGATCTTGATCTACTCTGTTTTCTTTTTCTATTGATCTTGATTTCTAGCATGGTATTAGAGCCAAATTCAAAAGAGAATTGAATCTCTACAACACATTAATAGCGGAAGATGACGACGATGCAAGGTTTAAATAGCGAATCGGGATCCGGCGAAGGTTTTGTGATTCAAGACTACAAAAATGGAGATCCTCTCCATTTACAGAACTTAGATCACCCTGGGATGCTTCTGGTGACTTCTCCGCTTACAGGTACAAACTATTTGACATGGTTTCGGTCTATTAAATTGAATTAGGAGCCAAACTCAAATTTGGGCTTATCGATGGTAGATGCAAGAAGCCTTCTGAGGATTCTGATCATTTTGATCAATGGATTAGGGTTGACTGTATGGTTACTTCTTGGATTTTAAATTCTATCTTAAAAGAAATAGTCGATGCTTTTTTGTATGTTGGATCTGCTCGAGAATTGTGGATTGAATTAGAAGAACGATATGGAGAGTCAAATGGTCCTCAACTATATCAATTGCAGCGTGAGATTAGTACCATATCACAAGGAGAAATGACAATTGCTCAATATTTTACTAAATTGAAGAAACACTGGGATGAATTGACATGTCTTATGCCAGTTCCTGTATGCTCATGTAATTGTAAGTGTGGGGCTATTAAAAAGGTTATTGAGATGAATGAGGCTAACCATTTGCTGCAGCTGTTGATGGGTTTAAATGAGGGGTATGATGTTATAAGAAACCAGATTTTAGTAATGGATCCATTACCAAGTGCTAGCAAGGCTTATTCTATGCTACTAAAGGTTGAAAAACAGAGACAAGTGCAGGTTTCATTGATGGATAACAACAGTCATAATACAAGTGCAATGATTGTCAAGATACAAACGCAGAGGAATGATGGAAGATATTCTAATGCTGGAAACAAACAAACCTCTACTTTTGCTAAGAAAAATGACAAGAAAGATCGTTATTGCTATCACTGCAATCAAAAGGGACACACAAAGGATACTTGTTTTCATTTACACTGATATCCAGACTGGTTCAAAAGGATGAAAGATGGTAAAAATGGTACCGTTGCAGCAAATATCACAGAAGAAAATACATCTTCTAACTCAGAAGAAAGGTTGTTGAAGGATGATATGTCAGTCAAAATAAATATCTTGCAGGAGAGCATTAAAGAGCTAGCAATGTTGGTGAAGGGAAAAGCAATACAGGAGCCACAGAGCTATTCACATATGTCTTTTTTGGAAAGCTCAGCAGGTATCTCTCACTCACATATTTTTACTGTTCCTGATTTGTTAGAAGTAGGAACTTGGATAGTTGACTCAGGTGCAAGTAACCATATGTGCAATAATCCTTCTTTGTTTGCAAATATTAAAACACTCACTAAACCTCATAATATAATATTACCTGATGGAACCATGAAGAATGTTACTGTTGTTGGTAATATTCAATTGTTGCCTAACCTGTTCTTAATAGATGTGCTATTTGTACCTAGTTTCCAATTCAATTTACTTTCTGTCAGTAAATTGGTTACCTCATCTTCTCTAAACTTTGTTTTCTTCTTCAACAAATGGCTTTTACAGGACCAGAGGACTAATTCTACTGTAATCACTGGGAAGGTTATTAACAATCTATATGTTCTTGATACTACTCTTTTACATCCAAATGTAAACTCCTCTACTGGAAAGGACACTTCCTTGACAGTTAATACTACCTATTTTGATTCTTGTAAGACCTGTAAAGTCTATGACTCTACCAAACATTGTATGAATAAAATTCATCTTTGGCCTAATCGATTGGCTCATGTTTCAAATACAACATTCAAGTATTTAAATTTAGCTACCTTGAATCTTCATTCATATATACCTATTGAATATTGTGATATCTGTTCATACTCTAGACAAACACGGGTATCCTTTCCACTTAGCAGTAGTCATTCATTATACCCATTTGATGTCATCCACATTGATCTTTGGGGTCCTTATAAACACCTTCCCTTTTAGGAGCATATTATATACTAACCTTAGTTGATGATTATAGTAGATCAACATGGACATATCTTCTTACTCATAAAACTCAAACACACTCCTATATTGAGTCTTTCCTACAAAAAGTTCATACTCAATATTCCAGCACTGTTAAAGTCTTCCGGTCAGACAATAGTTCCGAGTTTATTAGTTTACAATGCCAATCTTTATTCTCAAAATATGGTATAGAACACCAAAAATCATGTCCTTACTCTCCACAACAAAATAGAGTAGTAGAGCGTAAACATAGACACCTTTTAGAACTTGCTAGAGCCCTTATGTTTCAATCACAATTACCAAAAAGATTTTGGGGTAATGCTATTCTAACCGCTACATACATAATAAATAGATTACCTTCTGTTGTACTCAATTGGAATACCCCCTATGAGCTTCTCTTTAAGAAACAACCAGACAACTCTATTCTTAAGTTCTTTGGTTGTTTATGTTATGTCACAAACACTTTTCCCCATAAAGAAAAATTTCAATCTCGATCCTATAAATGTGTATTTATTGGTTACTCTACTGGTCAAAAGGGTTACCTAGTGTATGACATTGATTCTCAAAAGGTTTTTGTGTCTCGAGATGTGTTATTCTATGAACACATTTTTTCCATTTGCTCAGTCTACCATTTCTTTATCCAATGAGTATACTGATACACCTCTTCCTTTTGTCAATGTCCTTGAAGATTCTGATTTGTCAACATCGTCTGTTTCTACTACTTCTCCCATAAATGTACACTCTTCTCCGGAAACACATTTTACACAACCTATTACAAATAATTCCACTCATACACATCCTAACCAACCTGTTGTCACAATTTCATCTTCTTCCATTCCCATACCACAAAGAGTAAGTACTAGAGTTAAGACCAAACCAAGTTGGTTACAGGATTTTGTATCTTATGCCTCTGGTAAATCTTTTCAAACATCAGGTAATACACCATTGCTGTTAAACACAGCTTTTTGTTCTTTCTCTTCTAAGCACATAGCTTTTTATGCAACTTTGTCAACTATACAAGAACCTGTTTCCTATAAACAGGCCTATAAACATGCTGAATGGGTTGATGCAATGAATCAGGAGTTAAAGGCATTAGAGTTGAATAATACATGGCTGTTAACTTTGCCTGCAGGAAAGAAGGCTATAGGATCCAAATGGGTCTATAAGCTCAAATTGAAACAGGATGGTTTCGTAGATCGTTTTAAAGCACGATTAGTAGTCAAAGGCTATAATCAAATCGAAGGTGAGGATTTCTCAGAGAGTTTTTCACTAGTGACAAAGGCAGTGACAGTGCGGCTGTTTTTAGCATTAGCAGCTTCGAATTCTTGGCCTGTCCATCAACTCGACATTAATAACGCCTTTCTCCATGGGTATATTGATGAGGAAGTATACATGATACCCCCAGAAGGATACACTAAAGCTGCACCAGGTCAAGTTTGCAAATTAATTCGGTCCTTATACGGTTTAAAACAGGCAGGAAGACAATGGAATTTGGAGTTCACTACTCAATTGCTCACTTTTGGTTTTACTCAGTCATCAGCAGATCCTTGCCTATTTACCAAACTTACAAATGGTAAAATGCTTGCTCTTTTAGTCTATGTTGATGATGTACTAGTAATGGGGCCAAATGAATGTGATATTATTGCTGTTAAGAAGTTCCTTGATCTTACTTTCACAATAAAAGATCTTGGTTATGTTAAATACTTCTTGGGACTTGAAATCGCTCGATCAGATCAGGGTATGATTATTACACAACACAAGTATATTTTAGACATGCTATCAGATGTTGGGTTAACTGACTGCAAGCAGGCTTCTACTCCTCTACCTCCTGGTTTGAAATTCACAAGATATGCTGGTATACTATATGATTCACCTCATCGATATCGCAGATTGGTTGGGAGACTTCTCTATCTTGGCTTGACCCGTCCAGATATAACTCACGCTGTTCAACAGTTGTCAAAATTCATTTCTAAACCACTGTAGCCACATTGGGATGCTCTGTTACATGTATTGTGTTACTTAAAAGGTTCTATTTCACTTGGCCTTTTTTATCCAGTTGATTGTTCTTTGCATCTGACAGCTTATTGTGATGCTGATTGGACATCTTGTGTCGATTCTCGATGATCATTAACTGGTTTTTGTATATATTTGGGTCGAGCATTGATCAGCTGGAAAACCAAGAAGCAGAAAACTATTTTTAGATCTTCATGTGAAGCAGAGTATAGAGCCATGGGTTCTGTAGTTTGTGAGTTAAAATGGATTTCTTATCTTTGTCATGATTTGCAGATTCCAATTGCTCTTCCTATCACATTATGGTGTGATAATCAAGCAGTAATTAACATTACCTCCAATCCGGTATTTCACGAGCGAACTAAACATTTAGAGATCGATTGCCATATGGTTCGTGATAGTTACAAGGCTGGTTTCATACTACCTGAATATGTCTCCTCTAAGCTTCAACAAGCAGATATGTTTACTAAATCTCTTCCTACGGCTCAATTCCAGTTTTTAGTCTCCAAGTTGGGCTTGTATTCTATCTCCCAAGCTCCAACTTGAGGAGGGGATATAGAAGATTATAATTGATATGTAATATTGGGGCTGATGAAACAGAATTAGTTTCATGTAACAGAATTAGTTTTGGTAGTTAAACAAATTAGGTGTTTGATTATAAATACTCATTATTGTAAAAGGTATAGGTTATGGAAACATGATATGATGATTGAAATCAATTTTTCCCAAAATCTTCTCCGTTTCCTTTCTTGATCTTGATCTACTCTGTTTCCTTTTTCTAGCAATACTAAGGCAGGATAAGAGCTTCATTTGTGAGGTGCTTGTTTGTTATCAGGTTGAGGTGAGGACAAGCAATCAAGAAGCTGACGGTCAGCTTCAAACTTAGCCATGTCTTCTTCGGTGAAACGAATCCATGCCTCTATTCCATCTCCTGACTTGGTGTCCACTAAAACACTATAGTTTTGAAGAGGAATCCCTCCCCAAGCCACCCATTCAGGTCTACCCCAACCGAAATCAACTTCATACACAGGGAGCCTACACAAACTCGTATAGCTGAAAGATAAAATTTCTCCTTTGTTTGCATCACCAACCATCCTTGTGAAATCATTTAACCAGGACCATCCATCTTGTAATTTTCTGATGTAATTCGCATTGATATTGCTTATCGAATCTCTCAACTTCTTCACGCATTCTTCGTCGGCAGTTGGCTCTGAAGAAATTGCAATTGCAACTCCTGATAAATTCCCGAATGAGTCGTCAGGTAGTTGTGGAATCATCCTCTTGCGTAAATTCACTCCATGATTGAGTGAGAGAGTCTTTTGAGAGCCTATTCTTGTATCATTTGAAGCCTGGAAACGACTCCAAATAAAAGAAGATAGGGCTTCTACACGCGTTGGGTATATTTGGTCTGAGCTCAATTTACCCGCGTATTTTTCTCTGAGTGTTGTTATCACAGAACCATCGAACACAAATCTCTTCATCACAACATTACTCTTCTCAGGGTTTCTGAAAATCCTATCGAATCCCTCAAAATCAATAGGTGGAAAGAGTTTTGCATTTCCGAAATCTGTAAAGAATGCTCTGGTGTCACCACGAGCAACCGCAGCCCAGTTGTTGATAAATGTGATTAACGAAGAGCCATCAGCGATCTTGTGCGAAATACTAGCACCAATAGCGAAATTACCACATTCAAAAAAGTTAACTTGGATTGCAAGGCACTCATCGGTTGCGTGATCAGCAAGCAATTGATTTAGCTCAACGGGATATGGTTCTTGCAGGACATGCGATAGTCGGCAGCTGACTTGAGCCTCCAGGAACAGAACACCTTCGTCGTTGCAGGCCACGTACTTGTCCTTCACGCGCCCTGCTAGCGGGTAGTAATGGGTTAGTACCTTGGATAGTGACGTTTTCAGGAGGCTGGATATGTAATCTTTGCTAAGCTGTTTTTCGAGATTGAAGAAATAGATCAAAGGGATGTCGACAGGACAATGCCACTGATCAAGAAACGAAAATTGGTAGCTGCTAAGGTGATTTGGTGTTGGGATGGAAGGTTTGATAATGTCGTTGGAGATGACTTGAACATCAATCCTCATCTTCTCTTTTTAGATCAAATTTGAATGAAAAGAGAGAGTGCTTATTACTTGTACACGACAACCTTATATATAGTACTTTGCGATTCACTTTATAAATTATTTTTTTCAATTCAGTTTTTTTAATTTTATAAAAATTTAATTTAGCTCTTAAATTTAAAAATAATAGTTAAAAAGTTATCCGCTTAAATTTAATTAACTAATTAATGGGTGAACTAATCCTTAGTAAATTTGGAGAACTATGACTTTCAAATAATACCCTTATAAACATTTAAAAAAAAAAAAAACAAGAACAAAATCCTGCGAGGATATAATATTAGATATCACCCATCAACTTCGGATCGCAACATGTGAGCTGATACGTACGAAGTTCAACGATTTCGTTGCTATTTTAAATTTAAAAGTTGTCTGGTGCTTAGCTGTCCTGTCTACAATCTTTACATTTGACTTTGCATTATCACATCTTGATTCTTCTCGCCACTAAAAATAATTTGTGGCCAATCACCATTAAGAACGAGTAATGATTATCTACTTATGGTTGAAATATTAATAAATACTCAATCGAGGACAAAGTTGTTAAATACTACCTCTATGTCCCATTATATGTCACAATGCACCGAAATATAACTACTCCCTTCAACCATGGATGTTTTAAACTTGGGCAGAGCAAATATATAAAAACTCTTATTAACCATCATTTCTCTTTTCAACTCTTTCCAACTCATTTATCATTACTTTTATTTTAAATTAAAGGTGCTGGGATGCCTTGAATCACAGAAAATTCCGAATTACTTGAATTATAACGATTTCTATTTTTGAAGGATTCCTTTCATAAGGATTTCCTATTTTGATTTTAAATCTATTTTCTTATTGTTATAATTCTTATTTGGAAAAAGATTTGGTTTCCCTAATTATGATTATTTGGTATTCCTTGTAAAGAGGAAATAAATTAGAAAAGTATATTTGGTGATCATTATAAATAGAGCTATCTCATGAAGAGTTAATTATTTCATCTCATCTCATTGGGTGGTGATCAAGGATTGGGGTCATAACCCCAATCGTCAAGAGTTGGCGCCTCTACTGCCTTCAAGGTATTCGAAAGTTGTCAGTTATAGATAGCACCATTGTTGGTACAATGGATAGCTTGGAGAAGACGTTCTATTTCTGGCAGTTTAAGCCATCTCCTCAGGTTTGGTTATTCCTTCGGTACAATTAGTTAATTAGGCTATTGGCTAGTCTATGTAGAGCGTATGATAGCATTGGAGAGAGTGTGTAGTCAGAATGACTTGTAATCCTTATTTCTCAATAGTTAAGTTGCTATCTTGGTGGAGTAGGCACATCGCCGAACCACGTTAAATCTCTTGTGTCTCTTTCTATTTCTTCATTACTTTATTGTTTGTTTCTACTCTTGGTTGGTGCTATTCTGTCTTGTCTATCCCTAACAAACTGGTATAAGAGCATATTTTGGGATTAGTCATGGCATCAACAAAGTTGATTCATCATCTTATTGATTTGATCATTGAACTTGTGGCATGTGATGAAAGAGGGATATAATGAAAAACCCTAACGAAAGGTAAGGGCGATTTTGAAAAATATGTTAAATTCATATCTTAGAAATTGCAAACGACATATATTTTGAAATGTGAAAAGAACTCTAAAACGACTTTATAATTTGAAATGGAGGGAGTATTACTTAAAAGTAATGGTTAAGTGAGTTATTTATTTAAATAATTTTATACCGTATATTTTATTTAATTTTGTTATCACTTTTAAACTTATTTTATTAATATACTAGATAATTAAATTAAAATTATAATTATTATCTTAAAAAAAGTAAATTATTATAATTTAAAAAATTGAATGCTAAATAAGTAAATAGATATGAATGAAAGATATATATATAACACTTATTTTATGATAATGTTTTTTCTTTTTTTTTTCTAAGGTGTGACACAAAGCGTGGGACGGAGGTAGTACCTTAATTCCAACACTTCAATAAAATCTCAACACTTCAATAAAAGATTTTTTTTAGGGTATTTCAGGACATCCACAATGCTTAAAAGTAGATTTTGTATAAAAGCTCTCACTCCACCCTTTTTTTTTTATATTTATTTATTCTAATGGTAATATAATGGGTAATTTGCACTTTTAGACTTTTTTATTTAAAAAATTATATTTTTAGACCAACATTAAAATTTTTACACAACTAAACTTTTTGAAAATTTTTTTTATAAAAATAGACCAAAATGACCATTTTACCCTCCAATACCAAGAAAAAATGTATCCAGTAGCTTCCCGGTATTACACACCCAGAAGTAGGCAAAATTCAAGTTTGCTTCCCGGTGTATAATACTGGAAAGCGAATTTCAGTTTTCTGGTACTACACACTGAGAAGCAGGCTTGAATTTTGCCTGCTTCTTGGTGTGTAATACAGGAAAGAAAAATTTTGCTTCCCTGTATTACACACCAAGAAGCAGCAAAAAATCAAGTCAGCTTCCCGGTGTGTAATACAGGGTTTGCTTTCCTATATTACACACCGGGAAACAGATTTAATTTTGCCTGCTTCCCGGTAGTAATACCGGGAAGCTCATTTTCTGCAATTTTTTTAAAAAGTTTAGTTTTACAATTTTGTATAAAAAAGTTTAAAAGTGTTAAAAATTTAGGGTTGGTCTAAAATTAAAAAAAAAAGTTGAAAAAGTCTAATTTTGTATATATATATATATATATATATATATATGTTAATGTTTGAATTTAGGTTTTAGTTACTTATGTTGCAATTAAAGGAAAAGGAAGTACATAAATAACATCCAACCATTCGACGTTTAAAAAAATCATCTTAATTTTTTTTTGTAGTATATTAGTTTAATTTATAATTGAGATTAAAAAAATAGTAAATATTACTTGTTAGTAGTATTACTAATAAATATTAAAATATTGAACATATTATATTATCTATTTGAAAGTAATAATACAAAATATATCTTAGAAAAGTAAAAGAACAGTTTTTTTAATAATTTTTTTTTACATTATTTTAATATGGAATCTGCGAATAGTAGTGTTATTATTAAACAATTAATTATCAGATATTGTTCTAGGTCCCAAAACTGGCTTGCTTTCTTGCTTGCCAAACAATGAAGCAACAGGGATCCTGAACTTTTTATTTGGTTGTAACTTTCTAAATTGTGCAAATTTGCACTTAATGCTTAATAAATAAATAAAAAAAACTATTTATCAGATACTGTATCATCCATTCTCTAACCACTAATAGTTGGTTAAATCGCTGTTGTAATGAGTTAATTACTCATCGCTATTAAATTTGCCATTTGCTAACTGCTAACTACTAATTGCTAAACACACCGTTTATCAATTTATTCTATTTTGAGATTAATATCAATTTATTATAACTTTATAAAAATATTCTTCAATGAAAAGAATTAATCTCATTTTTATATAAAATGATGACTAATTAGAATAATGTTATTATAAATAATAATTATAATTAATAATTATAATAAAACAAAAGTTACTTTTTAAATAAAATTAAATGAATAATTTTTAAAAAAGGAATAATATATAATTAGACACCTAAGCTTGATATAACTTTTAATGTCTAATTCTTAAATTTTTAAAAGTTTCAATTTGCATACATATTTATTATTATAATAATAATAATAATAATAATAATAATAATAATAATAATAATAATAATAATAATAATAATAATAATAATAATACAATTGGCATACATATTTACCATATTTTTATTGTATATAAGTGTTTGCTGAAATTGTTCAATAGCATTGCTGATCACGGTAGATTTTAAATTATCCTATTTATACTTGTGTTTTATAATTATATTTAAAATAATATTTACCATTTAATTAACTTTGGACGTAATGTTAATTTCAAAAGTTATTAAATATATGTATACGGGAGCCGGGTTGGGAGGTGCCATATAATAATATATATATATGCAGAGCAATGAATGAGAATGACTATGGTTGAATTATAGTGGAGGTTTTGAGTCACCTTTAATGTCCATACTTCAATTCCATGAAGTGTTATTTTTTTTACTATTTTAAAATTATTCTAAATTTTAATAAATTATGTATTTAAATTATAATAATAAATAATTATATTATATATTTTAAAAATTATAAAAATATATACTAAAAATTTAATAGATATAAATTTATAATATATACTAATTAAAATTTATTAAAATATGACATATTATAATTTATACCTTTTCATAAATTATGGCGTATATAATTTTTAATACATATATTTAAAAATATATTAAAATTTCACTATATTTATAATATTATATAATATATATTATAATTTTAACTTTTTAAAAATATACTCTACTGTACTACGAGCCGCTACCCCGCACCCCATCATCTTTTTGGCCTCTCTAACTTATCGTCCCTCTATATATATATATATATATATATATATATTTATATAAATAAAAATATATATTGTAGTGGGCTGGAAATCCAGACCCGGTTCGGAACAAAGCTTAGGCCCAGGCCTGTTCATGCTGAGGCCCATGCCTGCTCATGTTGAGACTCAGGTCCAGTAATTCCGAGACAGCCCAACCATTCCGAGGCCCGTCAACCGGGTAAGCAAGCTGTTGAGAAAATCTCGGATCCTGCGGAGATCGTTCCGCGAGGATCTCGTTGGGATCAGGTGACAGCCCTCCAAACCTCTATAAATAGGAGGCCTGAACTTCAAAAAAGGGGACACTCGATTACTTACCGAAACGCTGCCGAAATTGTTACTCAAGCTGCTATCTCCTTCGATTACACTCCGGTTAGCATCAGGCGATTCAGGTGACTTCACCAATAGAAGTCAATTGAGCCCAGAGCTCACTCAAGGGATAGTCCACATCCTTCCGAGGCAATCCTTTCGAAAGGAATCATTGGGCACATGAAGTTAACCCTTTCTCTCATTTATTTAGTTTTCTATCTATTCTCAGTTCAAAACTGACTTGAGCATCGGAGTGCCTACGGCAGACGCCACACCGGTGTTCCAAGGTCCGCTCGGACGTTTATTATTCTTTTGCAGGATACCTTGATTTTTGGAATCGGTTAAGCCCAGAACCATCCGGTCCGTCAGTCCGGATCAACTGTAGTTCCGAACCACTACAGTTTGGCACCCACCGCGATAAGTTTCCTGCAAAACTAGCATCTTCTACTTTCTGTTGTTCCAAAATTCGTTACTCTTATCATGGCTAACGATGCGACTGTTGAGCAACAGCTTAGAGCAATGATGGAACGTATACGCCAATTGGAAGAAGAAAATGCCAGAACCAAGGCAGCAAACCAGGAGCTCACGCAGCGGATGAACAACATTTCCAATAATGGCACTACCCTAAACGCAAACGGCGACAATGTGGTCAATCTTGAAGCCAATAGGCTCCTTCTCTCAGAGATCCAAGAGATCAAAAGAGGCATGGCGAAAGAAGCTGCAAACTTCCAAGCCGTCATCAGGACTATTCCTGGTATTCCGGTACCATTTGAGCGCTCTGCTGCGGACACCCATATCCTCTCCCCATTCGTGGATAGGATCGCTACGGTAGAAATGCCGAAGAGGAGTATCCTCCCAACCTTCCACAAATTTCGAGGGAATTCGGATCTGGCAGAGCACGTGGCCGAGTACCGCCAGGAAATATCCATGGTGAACCTTCCGAGCGACACTCGTGAAGCCATAACTTGCAAGATGTTTGGTAGTAGTTTGGGCAGTCCAGCCCTAACCTGGTTTCTTAATCTTCCGAACGACTCTATTCATTCATTTTCTCAACTTGTGGATGATTTTGTTGTCAAGTTTTCTAGTCGCAGGCGTTTCGGTTAACCAAGGATCACTTATTTTCCGTGGCAAAGAAGGAAGGTGAAAGCCTCTGAGAGTATGTCTCTCGCTTCACCAGCGAGTACATCAAGATCCCAGATATCGTGGAGTTAACCGCTGCGACTGCATTCCGGAAGGGTCTACACCCATTCTCACATCTGTACGAGCAACTCGCGGAATGCGAGCCTCAGACTCTAGAGGAATCCCTTGCAATCGCGACTCGGCAAATCAAGTTAGAAGAGGATCCTGCAAGGGCCGCCATGGCTAAGAGCAGAGCAAACGGTAAGTCCGAGCAGCGCAGCAATAGACCTCACAGGGGGAGGTTTGAGCCATATAAAAGGTATGACCCTCGCCCCTATTCGGGTCCGTCCAGAACTCCAGGTAGGAACGGTGAAAACAAACCAAAGCGACCGGTGCCGGCCTATGATCTAACCATAGAGCCAAAAGCCCTAGTCGCCGTAATGAAAGACATGGGGTCCTCTGTTACTTGGCCAGAACAAATGCGGACTCCCGCACACCAAAGAGATAAAAACAAATTTTGTCAATTTCATAATGACCATAGCCATAGAACAGAGGACTGTGTGGCATTACGGTTTGAAGTAGCCTCCCTACTGAAGAAAGGACGCCTGTGTGAGTTTCTGTCCGAAAAGGGAAAGCAAACGCTTGGAAGTCCGAGGAGAAATGTCATGAATCCAAAGCGATCGAAATGCCTGACGAAGCTCCAGAAGTCGAGCGGATAATTGGAGTTATTCACAGTGGCTCAGTGGTGAACGGAATAACCCAAAGTTCCGCGAAGAGACATACGCGAGAGCTAGTCAGCATAAGCGAAGCTTCCGTGCGGCCAGGTAAAACCCCTCTTACCTATGAGCTATCATTTTTTGACCCAAGACATGCAGGGACTTGCAGACCTGCACCACGATGCGTTGGTCATCACTTTGCAAATAGCCAACTGCAAGTTGAAAAGGGTCCTAGTTGACAACGGAAGCTCGGCGAACATCATGTTCCTTCCGGCCCTCAAGGAAATGCATCTGGATGAGTCACTTATCATCCGAAGCACGACAACACTCACCGGATTCAGTGGAGAATTGAAGCAGACCATAGGTGAGGTTGTTTTGCTTGTTTTTGCTGGTGGCCTTAATCTCGTGACCAGGTTTCTCCTAGTAGATGCGCAATCATCTTACAATTTAATTATGGGGAGACCTTGGATCCACGAGATGAAAGCTGCCCTTTCAAGCTATCACCAGACTCTTAGATTCCCCATAAAATGGGGGATCAAAGAAATCAAAGGAGATCAGAAAGCGTCAAGGGAGTGCTACCACACCAGCTTCAAGAAAGCACCAACAGCATAGCAATTACAGAACGGAGCTCCCGCGCATGGCCGAATGAAAGTTCCGGTGCCAGAACCCCTAGAGGAAGTCCAAATCGATCCAGAACATTTCGACAGGAAGATCCAGATTGGCTTAGCCCTTTGTCCGGAACTTAGAGGTAAACTCCTAAACCTAATTTCGGCTAATCTCGATTGCTTTGCTTGGTCCCACGCGGACATGACAGGTATCGACATAGGCATTATCGCCCACAAATTAGGAGTCGACCCTAAGGCTAAGTCCATCAAGCAAAAGAGGAGGAAATTCGCCTCGGAAAGGAACCAAATCGTTAACGAAGAGGTGCAAAACCTTCTGAAGAATGGTATGGTCCGAGAGGTGAAATATCCAGACTGGTTAGCCAACGTCGTCATCGTCAGAAAGAAAAACGGCAACTGGCGGGTGTGTATAGACTATTCCGACCTAAATAAATCGTGTCTGAAGGACCTATTCCCTCTTCCTCACATTGATACAATGGTGGATGCAACTGCGGGACATGAACTCTTAAGTTTCATGGATGCCTTCTCGGGGTACAATCAAATCAAGATGGACCCAATAGATCAAGGAAAAACGGCGTTCATAACCGAGAGAGGCACCTACTGTTACAATGTGATACCATTTGGGTTGAAAAACGCTGGAGCAACGTATCAACGCCTAGTCAACCGAATGTTCTCCGAACAAATTGGAAAAACTATGGAAGTTTACGTGGACGATATGCTTGTGAAATCACTAAAATTCGAACAACATATCGAACACCTACAAGAAGCCTTCCAGATCTTAAGACAATACAACATGAAACTAAACCCGGCGAAATGTTCATTTGGAGTTGGTTCTGGCCAATTCCTTGGATTCATTGTAACAAAAAAGGGGATAGAAGCAAATCCGAGCCAACTGGAAGGAGTTGTTAAGATTCCGATTCTAGAAAGCAAGAAAGGCATCCAACGTCTGACCGGAAGAATCGCGGCCCTCAATCGATTTCTTCCAAGATCTTCCGAATACCTCAAACCCCTTTTCCAATTACTTCAGAAGGGCACGAACTTTGATTGGTCAAGATCATGCAAAGAAGCCCTACGTAGAGTTCAACTCCACCTTGCAAAGGCACCGGTTTTAGCCAAACCAAAATCCGGGGAAATGTTGTCTATCTATCTGGCAGTTTCCGAATCTGCAGTCAGCGCCGTCTTGGTCCGAGAGGAAGGAAAAACTCAACAACCAATCTACTACACCAGTAAGTCTCTTGCGAATGCAGAAACAAGGTAAAGTAGTATGGAAAAGCTCGCCCTGGCTCTAGTATCAGCCTCTCGGAAGCTGAGACCCTATTTCCAATCCCATCCTATAACTGTCATTTCATCCTACCCAATCAGGGCGATCTTACATAAACCGGAAGTTTCTGGGCGGATGATGAAGTGGGCTGTGGAATTAAGTCAATTTGATATCCATTTCAAACCTCGTACGACAATAAAATGACAAGGATTAGCCGATTTCGTGGCGGACTTCGCAATCCCTCCTCAGAGTGTCAACACTACGGAAGAAAAATCTGATACATGGACTCTAGAAGTTGACGGAGCCAGCAATTCACTAGAAGGCGGTGTGGGGATTGTGTTGATAAATCCGAATGGACAATTATTAGAATATTCCTTGCACTGCGATTTCCTAGTCACCAACAATGAAGCAGAGTATGAAGCGTTGATCGCCGGTTTAAAGCTAGCCCAAAGCCTACACATCAAGAATCTGCTGGTCAAATGCGACTCTCAACTAGTCGTAAGTCAGGTCACCGGATCTTATCAAGCAAAAGACGATAGAATGAAGACCTACCTTGAATTAGTTCAAAGCATCCAACAATCATTCTTGACAATATTGTTTGAACAAAATCCAAAGGGGGAAAATAGCCATGCGGACGCTCTTGCCTCTTACGGTTCAGCAGTCAAAGATCCAGGCACCAGGTATGTTCTGCACGGACACATTAAAAAATCCTCCATCAAGGCAGAACCACTTGAAGCCCTTCCGGTCAACGACCCGCAAGAATATTGGATCGAACCAATTCTCGAGTACATCCAATCCGGTACATTGCCCCAAGACAAAGCTTCAGCTCGGAAGTTACGTACATCCGCAGACAGATTCTCAGTAATCGAAGGGGTACTGTACAGAAGATCCCTCAGCGGCCCTTATCAACTATGCCTAGATGAGAACAACGCAGAGAGAGTTTTACAAGAACTTTACAATGGTCAAGCTGGAAACCATTCCGGGGGAAGAAGCCTAGCGTTCAGATGCTTCCGAGCTGGATATTATTGGCCAACCATGTAATCAAACGCAAAAGAATTAGCCAAAAGATGTGAAAGTTGCCAAAGGTACGAAAATTACATTCACGCACCGGCTGAACTTCTGCACGGAATCTCGTCCCCATAGCCCTTCTCCAAATGGGGAATGGACATAGTGGGACCACTCCCACCTGCCTATGGGAAAGGTGAAAGGTTTATCCTCCTTATCACCGATTACTATACCATGTGGGTAGAAGCCGAAGCATTCACCAACGTCACAGATTTGGCCGTCACGAACTTCGTGTGGAAACACATTCTCTGCCGATTTGGAGTTCCGAATGAAATAGTCACAGATAACGGCTCCCAGTTCATATCCAAGGTATTTAAGGACTTTTGCATCGCTTGGAATATCAAACTAAACTTCTCTACCCCCAGATATCCAAAAGCGAATGGTCAGGCCGAGGCGACAAACAAAACCCTCATGGCCATTCTCAAGAAAAGACTGGGGAAGCACAAGGGTGCATGGGTTCAAGAATTACCTGGCGTCTTATGGTCTTATAGAACAACCCCCAAGGTTCCGACAGGTCAAACTCCCTTCTCTCTAGTTTTCGGAGTCGAAGCAGTGCTTCCTTCCGATGTGAGATTCGGACAATATCCGCTCCACGATCAGAACCAAGTTATATTAGACTTCAACCTCGCCACAATCAACGAATTACGAGAAGATTCCAAGGTGAAAATGGAAAAATACAAAAGGACCATTGAAAGAGCTTACAACAAATCTGTCCGAGTAAGAACTTTTTCTGTGGGGGATTGGGTACTCAGGAAAAACTTAACCGCAAGCAAATTGGACGAGTCCTGGGAAGGTCCATACCAGATTACAGAAATAATAGGCAAATGAGCATATCAACTCCAAGATGAAGCCGGCAAAGCAGTCCGAAACACATGGAATTTGGCTCACTTGAAGAAATTCCAGTTCTAAACGAACACAACCCCATGATCTCCAGGGACCAGGTTCCGACCTCAAACCATGAATTCTTTTCATTCAATATTTTTCAATTTTGATTTGCCTTCAGAATCAATTACTGACTTAAGCATCAGAGGGTTCTCAATAAGTTGAGGACTATCCTAACCCTTTTATTGCTTTGCAGTCAAAAGTCAACGTCCGCCCGGACCATCAACCCCCTACGAGGGGAAATCTGGTTTTCTAAGAAACCCATTCAATACTTGCCTCTTCAATTTCGATTTTCCTTCCGAATTGATTACTGACTTAAGTATCGGAGGGTCCTCAATATATTGAGAACCTCCCTCACCCTGTGTTGAAATCTCAGGTAACACGGAACCAAAGGCAAAACGCCCATACATCCCGGAAAACGAATAACTAATCAAGTTAAGTCCAGAATCCGAGGCATGAAAGCCCATATAACAAAGGTTCCGAATCATACTCTAACCACAAATACCCATTTTTTGTGAGGTATTCGCACTCACGCATCGAACGAGGGCATGGAAAAATTCTCAAGACAAAGAATCAAACAAAGAAACTGAGCTCAGAACAAAACCGTCTTGAAAATTCCGCTCGGGCGCAAAATAAGACCCCACATAGCACTTTCACTTTTTGAATCAACACTTGTAAAAAGAAGATCATTTGTCATATTGTGTACACAAATCTAAAAGGATAATGAAATCGAAAAGTCCGACAGGACAATTATTAATTAACGTCTGAAAAGACCGAAATTATTATATCCGAAAGGACAATTCCGATTCAATCAATATATAAGCCGAGCATTGACTCAAAACGAATATTTTTTAAGGCGTTGCTTACTCTTTAATGCAATGATTCGTTAATTAGTGTCCGAACGCTTTTTATTCCGTTTTAATACTTGGCAATATTCATAAAAAGGCGATCAGAACGGAACGCATAAATTTCATTAAATTGAAAGAAAGAAGTACAAAAAAAGGGAAATACCTAAACGGACAGGTCATCAAGTATCAAATCCGCCTAGACATCCGGGTCAACAGCGGCAGCCTCCGAGGAAGGATGGACGACAGAGATTGGTTCCACCTCGACCGCCGTAGAAACTTCACCCTCGGCTCCCCTCTCGGCCTCGGAAGCATCCTCCCCATCTTTCTTCTCTTCTTCTCCAGCTTCTTCCTCTCCTTGAACCTCGACGTCCTCAACTTTCTCCGAGTCGCTATCCTCAGCTGAGCTCGGAATTTGGGCTCCCGTCGCCTCGGCCAGTTGAAGCCAGTAGCCGAACCTCCTTTCGGCCAAAGCCTTAGACAAAGTACCAGCTAGAAATTTCTAGTATACCCTACCCTTTGCCTCAATTTCTGCTCTGGCCTCAACCTGCTTGGCCTTCTCGATTGACGCGGCAAGACCAATCTCCATTTCGGACATTTGAGAGGGCAAAGACTCAACCGTGCCCTTCAGCACCGAAGCTTCTTCCAAGGCCTTCTTAGTTTTCTCCCTTTCGGCCGCAAGCTCATTTTCTTGTTCCTGAGCTATCAACCTCAGGTTTCCTAGCTCGGAAACAGCAGCGTCAAACTTCTGCTGGACATCCTCCTTGTCCTTCCTCGAAGGATCCTGATTAGCACGGGCCTTCTTCACAATGGAGACATATCTGTCCCATTCTTGGTCAAAAGCATGACCTATCTGAACCAGCTGAAAAATAGAAAGAAGATATAATTCCGAACGGAAAACACAAAGATTAAATACAGAAATTACCTTGTGGCTTGCAAAGAGAAGCTCTTCGATAAGATGATTCCGCCTCTCGTAGAGGAATTTTTGGTCTTCCTCTAGGACCATTCCCTTTAAAGCATCAAGAGCCACCGCCGGCTTCTTGAAAAATGAAGTGCCCACAGGCAGAGTCAAAGTCCGAGCCCCAGACTCGGAATCTTTCTCAATAATCTGAATCTTAGGGGAAGAACCCCTATGTTTCTAGGGAGAGGGTTGATCGACTTCATTTTCCTCCCGTCGGCGCGTCGAAGCAGTTCCCTTGTCTTTGCTCGGCTTCCGAGTCGATGCGACTTTCTCTTTGTCCTTACCCTTGTCCTTCCGCGCCTCGGAAGGACCCCCAATCGTGATGCCCTTCGGTTTCTGGCCCATCAGAAACTGAAGAGCTGTAGCTGCCTTCGAACCCTTCTTTTCCTTGTTCTTCCGAGGATTCTGGCCCGCCATTTTTGGACCTTGATCTTTCTTTGTGGGATCGGGGAGGATAGGAACTAAAAATTTGAGGTCCGTGATCTCCGAATAAAATCGTAAGATCCTTTCTATAATAGCCTCGCTGTTGAGTCCACACGGACAGTTACCCTTCCCGAGTTCCACTATAAAAAAAAAGAGAGACATATAAGTAACATATACAAGCAAACACGCTCGCACAAGAAAAAAGAAAAGCCTCTTGAGACCCAGTCCATCCGGATAAATTCGTACATGGCTCAGGAGTCCACCAGGATGGGATGTCACCATCCACCTCCTCCCTCCAGTGACCTGAGATAAAGAAGTACCGCTCTTTCCATCCTTTATCACAGGTAGCGGGATTTAAAAACACACGGGTCTGATCCGAGTGGCACTGAAGGTTAACTCGACCCAGATCACCGTTAACCTTCTGAACAGAGTATGCGAAATATACATCCGCAACTTCGTAGTGTATCCCTTTCACCTCGGCCATTTTGTCAAATGACCGCAATATTCTCATAGTATTAGGGTTGACCTGGCTCGGAGTAATCAGCAGTCGTTTACAGATCTTTGGAAGCATCCCTCCAATAGGGAACTTAAGTCCCATGCTTAGTAGAATGGTATACATCAGAGTCCATCCATCCACGACCTAATCTACTCTCTTATTGTCTTCGGGGGCACGGATCTCTACATCATCCGGAATACGATAGGCTTCCCTTATAGCTTCCATATGTTCCAGACGAATAATTGAGGGATAGTCTTTCTTTTGGATGCCCTGGGGGCCAAAAGCTGAAGGAAAAACAACCTCACGCCCGGTTACTTCATCCATCACTTCGATTATTATTGCGGCCGGTCTCGATTGTGCAGCATTTTCGCTCTGAAATTCAGTACGGAGTCTTTCTACGGTCCTCGGACTCAAGTCCAAACTGTTAGAGCCACCCTTGGATCCGGATGTAGATGTACTGCTTTCATCTTCGGATGGATTCTCCCCCATTATCCTTCGGATTTCAGATTCAATAAATTCTCTTGACATACCTTATCGGAAAGTTCGACAGTCAGAACAGAGAACTTTTCCGGTTAGCCGGAGAAACCATGTTTTGGTCCAAAAATCACCGGAAAGTAGCCAAAAAGGCCGGAAATCGTGTTACAAACTTCAAGAGGACCAAGAGTTACGTTTAGTTTCACAACTCAACCACATTCAACCTCAAATCCCTTCGCCTTCTCCGACGAACACAAAATTAAAACGCTAGCAAAATAAAGGAATAACAGTAAGAAGAGGAGGGGAATATTAACGAGTTTTACCTTAATACGAGTCGAAAGGAGTGTTAAACCCAGAAGAAGCGCAGACGCCCAAACTCTGAATCGATCTGAAAGGTTTCAAAAGCAAGATGAGAGAACATAAAAGTGAAAGTGGAGAAAGGGAAGCATGCGAGACTATTTATAGGCGCGGGTAGGTGAAAAGGCGAGGCTTCCTGAAGAAGCCTCCACACGTGTCGGCTCCCCAATGAAGAGTTTCCTCCTGATGTGACGTCAGTTGACAGCTAGAATGAACTAGTGGTACATAAATCGTTTCGTCTTCATCCATCTGCTTGGAACCATCCATGCGAATGGATGGGGGAATTTGTACTGGGCTGGAAATCCAGATCCGGTTCAGAACTAAAGCTCAGGCCTAGGCCCAGTAATTCCGAGACAGCCCAACCATTCCGAGGCCCGTCAACCGGGTAAGCGAGCTGTTGAGGAAATCCCGGATCCTGTGGAGATCATTCCGCGAGGATCTCATTCGGATCAGGTGACAACTCTCCAAGCCTCTATAAATAGAAGGCCTGAACCTCAAAAAAGGGGACACTCGATTACTTACCGAAACGCTGCCGAAATTGTTACTCAAGCTGCTATCTCCTTCGATTTCACTCCGGTGAGCATCAGGCGATTCAGGTGACTTCACCAATAGAAGTCAATTGAGCCCAGAGCTCACTCAAGGGATAGTCCACATCCTTCCGAGGCAATCCTTCCGACAGGAATCGGGCACAGGAAGTTAACCCTTTCTCTCATTTATTTAGTTTTCTATCTATTCTCTGTTCAAAACTGACTTGAGCGTCGGAGTGCCTACGGCAGACGCCACACCGGTGTCCCAAGGTCCGCTCGGACATTTATTATTCTTTTGCAGGATACCTTGATTTTTGGAATCGGTCCCAATTAAGCCCAGAACCATCCGGTCCGTCAGTCTGGATCAACTGTAGTTCCGAACCACTACATATATATAATATTTAGGGAAAAGTTGATCTCAATTTCGCTCCTTATTGACAAAAGAAACCACGGAAAACTTCATATTAGGATATTGCATATCACGTTCGTGAGGCTATTCGCCTTTGTATTTAAATTTTTTTATTTTATTTTAGTTTAACTTATTTTTCGTTCAAGGAGAGAATGGATATTTTAAAAGTTGACTTTCCAGTTTGATCATATAATTTAACTAAATTGACTTTTGAGATAATTTTGCAAACAAAATAGAATTTTGATATATTTTGTAATTATTTTTCAACTTGGGTCAATTGCAAACCAAATAGAACATTTGGGTTTTTGTGACATTTATCACTCATATATAGAGTAAAATTTTGTTTTAGAAATCATTTTTCACGAAAACCTTAATACTCATTCTATGTGTTTTATGTTTTCTTAACTAAAACCCCCATCGTGAATTTCTAAACATTCGCTTACCAAGATTTCGAATGGGAAATTTTGATTTCTCGTTTGTTACTCTTGTTCAAGTAATGATTTTTAATTCTCTTATCTTGATTTAATCACTTTAATTTCAATTTGGGATTTCTTGATTGATTTAGGGTTTCCGATTTGGGAGTTTTGAATTCAGATGATTTGGGTTTTGAAACCCTTGATATTAGATTTGTATATTTTGGGTTTAATTTGGGTTTGATCTGGTTTTTAATCACTGCTTAATTGAAAACCCTAACTTTTTTATTTTAGGAATTAATGTGTGATTATTCTTGATTTGATTTAGATCAAATTGGAGATCGTCAGCCGGAGTGATTTGGTGTTTTCGAATAACGATAAAGGTAAGTAGCCATATTTACGCCCCCACCTCTGTATTTTCCGTCTGATTTGCTGTGATGGTATGATTAATTTTATAATCTACATATCTGAAAATCTGGAAATTGCATATAATTCTGTCCGGTTGATTTCACTCTGTTTATGATTATCTGATAATTTTGTTGCTTTAATGTGGATATATAAATTGATATTCATAATCGTTTGTTAAACTGGAAATATAAACTCTGTAATCTGTCCAAAGTCTTGTTCTAAATTAATACGATAAGACTAGCATGCTTTAGGAAAAACTAGATGTATACATGATGCGCAAAAGCGTATTAGGCCTTGTAGCCGACCAATTTCTAGATGCGATGGCATCATTTTGGAGCTTTGTTCATGTCTGGATGCGACAACATCATCTTTGGGATCTTTGATTCACCTCTGAGGGTTGTACCCTATTTCTGTTTTCTGTTCCCCATTTTTGTATTTAAGCTAAGGATAGACTTGGTAAGTTAAACACCATAAAATGTAATAATCTGAAATCTACTATGTCAAGAGTTGATCCTGTCATTACTTCTGAATGTTTGTTATAAAATGCTTTCTGCTCTTTGCATTGTTTTGTTAATTGGATTCTAATTTTTGGGTAACATGGATTTGAATGCTAACTCGCTGTAGGCGATAGGAATATACTTAAATAGTTGTTTAGAGCTTTGAATAATGAAATTCATACTTTTGGATTTTGATTCACACTAGACATTTTGGATATTTCGTGTTTAAATTTTATTGAACTTGTATTTGAACTATCAGATTTGGTGAAGTTTTGGATAAATAATATATTTTAGAAACATTTCTTATTTATGTATGTTTATGTTAATTGTATCTGTTTGTTCTGTTCCGCATGTAACATCTGTTTTCTGCGTCCCTTCCGTTGGGGTAAGGATTTGGGTGTTACATCGCACATCCATAGAAGAAGATAACATGGATAATATCTTTCATGACACTTCTGAAAATCTATATGATAATTCTCAAGTTCATAAATCTATAATCCAAAAAAATTCAAGTGCAAATATATCACTTGATGTGGCATTTGTAATAAAGAATCATTAGTTTTTACTTTAAAATATCAAAGCATCCACCGAAATATCTAACTTATTAGTGAAAGACTTAAAGTCGGATAAATTTACCGGTGTTTATAAGATTAAAGATTCTAAGTTTTAAGAGAAAAGTTAGAGAAATATTTGTAAAGAAAGATAACATTTAAAAGATCACCAGATATAAGGAACCCCATTTATGTAATTCTACTTTCGAGAGTATAGACTATCTAAAGTTAGATTTCGACTTCATTTCCTCTATTATTATGGATACTATACCAACTAACATATAAAAAGCTTGAGTTGATATATATATATATATATATATATCAAAATAATTTGGAGATTTGAAATATATGTATCTCAAAATAATTTCGAGATTTGAAAGCTTCTTATAATCTGCTCCAATTATATAATTTAGGGATAATATAATTGTGGGTACTTATAGTTGTGCAAAATTTTCACTTAGGTATTTCAACTTTGCGAGGTTTCATATAGATACTCCAACTTGAAAATTAGATCTTAAGTAGGTACTCTAACTTTACGATGTTTCATATAGGTACTGCTCACAGATTGCGCCACATAAGTCGAATGATTTAAATGACTTGTAATTTGCAAGTTGGAGTATCTATATGAAACCCCGCAAAGTTGAATTACCTAACTGAAAATTTTATACATTTATAAGTATCCATAATTACATTATCCCTATAATTTTTTTAAAAGAAGTAATACCAAATATAATGGTGGATATAGATGTAAGTACTAGTTATTTTTTAAATAGAACATTATAATATTATGACTTGTACTATATGCTACTATTATGGGATTTTGTTCGTATGCACTCAAGATTTCCTCAACTATAAATCAAAGATTAAATCTATGACACATGCCTATCTGAAAGGTATTAACGTACCCATTCTTATCGTTCTGCCTTGACAAAATTTTACCCTTATTTTTGAGCCCATATGGAGTAAGAAAATAATAATCATGGAATTATTATTATTATTTTCTTAAATTTTAGACAACTTGTAGCATAGAACTCCAACCCGAGTGGGACTCGGTGTACGGAGTCCGGTCGCCACAATTACGCATACGCATAAACATTAACGTAATATTCCTCATAACTTAGTACTTAATCTGTACATATCAATATAAATATAAATATAATAAAAATCATCATCAAATAAAAGAGTAAGTATATCATAAGTTCCTAATATAACTCACATGTTTTAATTTTTCAAATAATACTCGATGTGTGTCGAGAGCGTAAAAAATATTTAATTCTTGCAATTAACTATAAATAGTAGTAAACAGGGTCGAACTACAGAGAACAGATTAATCGATTTAAATTTTCTATGACCTAAAGACTAAATTGGGGGAGTTTTAAGATTGATTAAAGAACTAAAATACGAAATAAGTAAAATAAAAAATCAATAGAGAAAGATAATCCAGTAAAGTTTGATCAGTAAATTAACGTATTGATCATTGAATTTAAAAATAAAATATACCAATTCAGTAACTATAGTTATAGTCGTTGACATCACGCTAACAACCTAATCTTCCCTTAATTTTTAGATTCACTAAACAAGCGCCTTCTAATCAGCCCCTAACCTATCAGTAACCCCGATAAGTGCCTGACAGATTCAACCATAGATTGCAGTAAGTATTAGGAAGACTTATGGTCATAGCTAACAAATCAACAAAACGTGTTCATTAAACTATGATCATAACTCCACACAGCAC
Organism: Cardiospermum halicacabum; assembly: GCA_031304145.1. Lineage (NCBI taxonomy): Eukaryota > Viridiplantae > Streptophyta > Magnoliopsida > Sapindales > Sapindaceae > Cardiospermum > Cardiospermum halicacabum. Next base: position 36,021,971 of record CM062389.1, on the reverse strand, counting down.
GACGTATCACACTGTTTGCAGCATATGTTAACTCCATTAAATGATTATGCATTTAATTTCATTAACTATTAGGATATCAACCTAATTGATTAACTAACAAACCTAATTAATCAATCAATCAAGTAAATATATTCAGCCTAAACCAAGTAATCACGGCGAAATTATGAATACTGCAGATATAATCAATAAAGCACAATTCTCACAACATGGGAAATAAACTAATCAATTTTACTGGATCAAAATAACTTAGTTAACTATGATCATAGCTAACATCATCGTTATTAATTCAACGTTCAAACCTAAAAAATGGAGAAACTAAATGAACCTCAGAACTCAGAAATAAAAGAGAGCTCCCTTACATCGTATTGGAAACTTTTATTTAAACCTAAAACTAGAAAAATCAGAAAAAATCAAATTCTTTCCTGTGATATCTAACTTGAAGTTTAAAACTCAAAACTTAAACTGAACAAATCATTTGATAAGAAAAACTGATTCTTCAGCTGACTTTGACTTGTGGACTTTGACATAATAAATATCTCTGCAGTACCCATAAATCTTTCAAATTGTAATTTAACCCCCAAACTGCATAAAAATACCAAATAGAGCAATTCAGTACAAAAATCATCAATTTAGTCCAACAATCATGGGAGAAATTAACTATAAATATTACATATTTTGTGCAATAATTAATATATGTAAATATATCACGAATATCAAGAGAAACCAAAATACCAACCGAATTATATATAAATGTCCAAAGTTCATAAAATTGTCATTTGTCATTAAGTCTAAACTCTTAAAAGTTTGTGTAGCGAAAAATGAAATGATAGTAAACTTGAGGATGCCCACGAAGTTGTTGCCATCTCGATAACAATTAATTTGATTGAACACATGTACCCATCCGAGATTTTTTATACAAAAACAGAGACAAATAATAAACGCGTCAGAAAGTCCTAGTTAACACGGTTACAATACAATTAACATATTGTAATCAAATTATCAAAGATTTCTTAGTTACCAAGTGATGTTACTTATAGCACAAGTAATCACAGATTCGCATATGACACAATTCAGATCAAAGTTACTCAGTCAAATTCATCAACACACCAATTCATACATAAATTTCCACCAACAATTTGTTGCATCAATTAAATTCTTGTTTTCTTTAATTGCCATTTTAAAATATCTTAGAACGAAAGTGGGAATTTGGAACCATAATCCCCCCATCAAGACTATGTCTTGCACATCGAGATTAACTCGCACATCATGACTCAAGGTCAAGCAATTAGCTTCTACACCTATTAACACATCAGGCGCTACCCGTAGCTATCTCTAACTAAGCTTTACTCAATTACAGAGTTAAGGTACCTCTATACCTTAAATATGCAATGGATCCGTCTAATAAGGCTAGTTGTGAAGGGAAATGTTATCAATTTATCACCACATTCACTTATATTCACATTTATTCATCTATAAACTAATTTATGCACATTCTGGATTTTATTAACCGATTATTATCCAAATTCACACTTTAGTCAATTGAATCAAATTTATGGATTTTATCTTCCCAATAAATATTATTATATCTAGTTTATGAATAAATAATCAAATTATATACATTCTCAATTTTTGAACCCACAATAATCAGGGTTACATGTTGTTATTCATGTACATCTAACATATGAGATATTGCAAATACACAAAATCCAAAGACATTTATAAGTTCACATGTCATCCATAATTATTAATTTACGCATCACATGTGATATTTTTATTCCATTAATTTCAATGTAGCTTATTATTATCAATCACATGTTAGATTTATCACATTATTCACTTGATTCATAATTCAAATAAATTATATACATTCTCGGGTTCCATACTCCATTATTCATTATTATTTATTATTTCCATTAATTATCAGCACATCTCTATCTAGTTACAAAAGTAAGAGCAACACGCATATCAATGTAGATTCATAGGTTAACACATTTATCAATAATATATATGGTTATTAATTATACACTGCATGTGATACACCATACTCATTAAACTTAATATTAATAATCAATATCAATAATATTCTCAATAAATCACCAGAGCATACACAATTAATTTCAGTAATCATCACATCAATTCATCATCACATCATACACAATTAATTTCAACAAACATCACATGATCACATCAATTCATCCTAACATCATACACAATTAATTTCAGCAATCATAACATACACATCAGAATTTAACAATATGCATAAGGATAGACGCATATGCTAACCTCCCCTCCAAAGTGAACAACTTAGCTACGCCTTTGGCTTGACATGTCCTCTGTCCCTTGAGTTCCTATGGAACCGGTCCAAGACATAAATACAACATCAGAAATCTCTATCTACAAATCCCCAATTCTCACAATTAGGGTTTGATATCCCAATACACCTAGAGACACAAATATCTAAATAATCTACTACTAGAAGCACGATTTGAATGGAATGAATGCTTTTGAAAAGTAAATAAATAAATAAATCGAATCGAATCATGTTTCACGAGAAGTAAAGATTTTACAAACCTTGTTAATGAGAACATGAATTCCAAACTCTACGAAGGCGATTGGTATTGATGATTATTTAAATTTTTTCTAAAACTTAGTGAGTTTTGAGAGAGAAATCGATAGGGTTTATTTTTGTGTGTTTTCGTAATAAGTGAAAATTATCCCCATCATATTTGTGAAACCACTTTCGCGTGAAAATTTTTAGAATACCCAATTTACCCCTAGAATGTAAAACACGTAATTAAGCTTAAATCCACTTTTCCATTATAAAATTTGATTTTTTTGTGCTATTATTTAGGTTAGTGTCTGTAGTTGACTCAAAACAAATCAATTCAATCAATTACTATTGGATTATTGAAATTGCATTTCGAAAAAATTTTAAGATAAGATTCAACCTAAAGTTAACTGGAATTCAACGAAAAAAATTTAGGCCTAAAAATAGGACGTTACACAACTTGTATGTATCAAGAAAAATCTTTCGTCATATTTATCAAGATGATTCAATATACAAAGAAATTGAAAAGGTGACAGAAAGGTATAAAAAAAATAGGACGTTACAAACTATTACTGATCATTTAAGTATATACAGTCGAGAAAAACCACACATGAAGGTATGCTTAATAATTTCTATTCAAATTATTACAATATTATTTGACATGTTTACCAAATATATATATATATTTTAAATGAATGATATGTAATATTTAAGAAAGAATTCCCCTATTAGTATGGAATAACCTTTATAAAGCAAGAAAGAAAGCAATGACTCGACTAAATACATTTAAAAAAGTGGACTCACTTTTACAATGGTCACATAAATGACCAAGTAGCCACAAATCTTATAGGATGCATTAATTAACATGTTAAGGGCGCATTAATTAACATGTTAAGGGCATGCGCCATCTCCTTATATTAACATTAGTTTAGTCGACATATATCGTCTCACTAAATTGTTTGATTGTAGGGTCATTGTAAATACATAATCTATTTGCTTATTCTTTTAGTCTTAATATATATAATTATTCAAATGACCAAAAGTTTGCAAGAATTATTTGTATTGAATTCGTATTCAATTCGTATTCATCTGCACTGTTATATTAAAACTTAATCTTTTAGTAGTGATTAAAATCCTTATTGAGCAACATTATTACATTAAAACTCAATTATATAGTAGTGATTAAAGTCTTATGAAAATGTAAGGAAAAAAAATTATAAAATTCTCTAAAAAGATAAGTTAAAATATTTCCAAAGTATAACAAGTAAAGGTCTAGAAAATAATATTGCAGAACACATCATAGAAGATTGCAGATTCTTCTGCAAGTAAGAGTACAAGTAAGGGTGGCAAAATAGACCGGATTTACTAAATCCAGTCATGTCTACACATGTTTCGATCTAATAAATTCCAAATAATTAATGATCCTATTAAAAAAAATCCAATCTTTTTCAAACAAAATTCCGTCCATATCTAGGATTTTGAAAAATTCTTTAAAAAAAATGCTATTATCTCTTTTCATTTTATTAAATAAATAATGAAGTATCTTTTGGAAAGTCTGTATCTTATATCATTAAATTATCTTCTCTTTCTTCATTTATTATTTGTTATTTTTTATTATTTTTCAATTATCAATATTATAAATTATTGAAATTACTTATTTTACATTTTTAAACTCCAAACCATCATCTCATGTAATTTTAAAATAAAATTTTATATTTGTTCAAATCAATTTTATAATGATAATTTATATTTTATTAAAAAATTTTAATTATTTATAAAAAAATATAAAAATGTTCAAATTTTCTATTGTGTTTTTTTTAATATTTATTTTATAAACATTATTAATTATATTATTTTTAATTATCTTCCTTTTTCATTCAAAGTTAGATATATTCACTTTTTTATTTTTATATTATTATTAAAATTAATTAAAATAAATCTTTTATTATAAAATTATTATTTTCTTTTATTAACTTTTACATTTTCGTTGTAAATTTTTACTTATATGAATCGACATTATTTGTTCTACGATGTGTACCGAATAGTGAATAATGTATTTACTTGTCGTGGATCCTTTCATCCAGCAACTTGAATTTTCTATATCCTATAACACTTACTATGATTCATATGAGTTTCAATATACGTGAAAATAAATTTATAAATAATTAAATGTTTAGACAAATAAATAAATTTATCATTATTTAAGATTTTAATTATAATATAATATTGTTTATTGATTTATTAATAAAGAAAAACTTAGAATGTAGTTAAGGATAATAATATGAAAATCTTAAAAAAAAAAAAAAAAAGGGGAGGGGGGAGAATTACATAAAATAGACCAAATAAAGTTTAAAAATTCAAAACTAAACCAACAAAATTTTATTTCTATTTTTGAACCATCTAAACTTTGGTTTTCAAAAATAGACTTTCACACCTTCACAAATCCTCTACACAGACCACCTTCACACATTCACATATAAGTATAAAAGGTCTTCACATAAAGGTAAAATGGTCAATTTGGTTCATTTTTTAAAAGTGAAAGTTTGAAAGATTATTTTTGTAAAATTTTTAAAATAGGGCTATATAATGTAAATAAAAGTTATAAAATAACAAAAATGAAAATAACCCAAAAAAATCTAAAAGAAATTCAAAAAAAAAGTTAGAAGATAAAATAAGAATATAGATAAGGATAAATTCATATCCTCAATTTCTTAGTACAGAATATTATCCTACCCATAAAATTTATTTTAGCACATGAAAAGAACTTTTATCCTTAAAAAAACAAAAAAATTAAGGATTCAATTAGGACATGGGTAAGGATTTACCCCTATGCTGAATTATGCCAAGCCGCGAGACATTATTACCTCATTCGCAAAACGAGCCACTCGTTTTGCTTGCTGTAAAACGGTGGGACCTATTTGACTGAGGACATTTTTTTAAGCATTTCAATAATCTTAATATTTAAAAAATATTTTTTTTCTTGAAAATTTTCAATCGTAAAAAGAAAAAAAAGGAAATAGCGAGGTTTTATATATAATTAAGAATAATTTAAATAATTTTTTATAAATAATACTTTATATCTATTAAAATATAAATTTTTATATTTGTACACATTTAATAAAAAATTGTATAAAAAATTTGTTAATTTTCAATTTTTTTACTTTAAAATAAAATAAGAGTAGATTAAAAAGATATATAAAATTTATTCTTACAAAATTGTAAGTATATAAATTTTTAAAAATAAAAAGCAGGCTATTACGCTTAAAATATATGAAAAGAATAATAAATGAAATTTAATTTTAAAATAAACCAAACAAATAATTTATTTATTTTATATAACAAAGGAGGAGCATACCCGAAGTAAAAATACTGACGAACAATGCGTGGTAAAGCCACCTCTTGTCTATTCTGGATAAAGATTTGCAAAACCTCAGTAGGAGGATGCCATCAAATATTCCTTCTAACAGCAGATTGCACAGCCAAATTAGCTAGAGCATCGGCCACACGATTGGCTTCGCGAAATACGTGACTCAATGTTACAATCCTGTCCCTTTGCAGCCATCTATGCACCTCAGATATCAAACCTGTAAGCTTTTGATTCCTCCCATGACCCAAGACTAGGTTCACACCAACTAGAGAATCCATTTCCACTTCTAAGGCTCTGTTTGACATGAGTAGCGTTTAGAGTATTTTAAAGCGTTTAGTTTTTTTTTTTTAAATAGCGATTAGTGTTTAGTGTTTTAATTAGTGTTTTTAATAAATATTTTTTGGTAAATTAGCATTTTATTTATCTTATAAAGTCCAAATGACGTGAAAGGACATAATATAAAAAAATATTATTTTTATGTTTAAAATAAAATTTTAGTATAAATTTTTTCTCAGTAAATAACAAAATTAAATAATAAATTAATAAAATCAACTTCTTTTTATATTTTCATAAAAATAAATATTTAATTTATTGTAAATAAAATTAAGATAAATAAAAAAATATTATGAAATAAAATAATGAAAAGAAAGTAATTTAAAACTAATATTGATGAGGATAATTTGGAAAGATTTTTGAAAATTCTCTCACTCAAACACTAAACATTGCTTTTAGAAATATTTTAAAAACTCTCTAGAAAACACACATATTAGATTATAAACCGTTGATCCAAACAAAGATTTTTTTTTTTTTTTTGAGTTTTGACTGAGTTAAAAAAAAATTAAAAAAAAAATTAAAAAAAAAAATTAAAAAAAATAATAATAAAGAAAAAGAAAGAAGCTTATAACAAACCTAGCCTAACTGTCTACAACTAGCTTTTGATTCATCAGATAATTTTGTTTTTTAAAATAAGGACAGAATAGAAATTTTCAATCATATATAAGCAAGCCTTCACGATAAGGAAACAAATCAATAATGGCCTTCACACGGTACCCATGACACGTTCAATAAGGAAACAAATCATAGAATAATGGATGGGGAAATGCACTCACATGTAAAATTTGGAAATTTGGTCAACGTAAGGATTTTGGATATTTCTTAAATGAACTGGATTCTTTATCACCAATTTTTTTGAGAGTAATAAACTACTCTTTGTCATCGCCTCTTTCCCATGAATATGCATCCTTCAATCGCGCTGAGAAGATATTCATGTTTCCAAATTAAAAAACAAATATAATTTTAATAATAAATAATAGTATGCAAGTGACATACATATTTATCATATATTTATTGTATACTGTTTGCTAAAATTTTTCAATAGCATTGCTCATCAGGGTTAGATTTTAAATTATCCTATTTGTGTTTGATAGTTGTATTTAAAATAATATTTAATATTTTAATTAAATTTTTAGGTAATATTTTTTTTAAAAAAAATATTAGATATATATTTTAATTTAAATATTTAGTAATTTAATTTTTTTATTGGTAATTATTTATATCATTATTTTTTAGATTATTTTTATATTTTTAATAACTTTTTTAGTTCCTTAAAAAATACTTTTTAAATAATTTTATATTTAATAATTAACTTAAAAGTTAAATTAATATAAAAAATTTTGCATTTGTTTGGTTGGTTAATTAAAAAAAAACCCTATAATTTTCAAACTTTTACACTAGTCCACTGATTTCAAACGTTCCTTATAAAAAATTCAGGTCAGGCAAATTTTTTGCATTAACCTGTTGGTTTAGACATTTTTTTCTATTAAAAAATATACTTTTTCAAAAATAGAAATGAATTTTTTGTTAGTGACGTTTGAAATCAGTGAATTAATACAAAAAAAAATTGAAAAAGTGGGGGATTTTTGTAATTTACTATTTGTTTGGTAAATAGATTTTTAAATAACGATTTAGTAATATTTTTGGAGAATTTTTTTTATTGGTTAGATGTTTAATTAGCAATTTCCCAGACAGCTACTTGAAGTAATTGTCCACAAATCACTAATAAAAATTTTCTATTTTACCTTATTAAATTATGAGTATTATTAATATGCATAATAATACTAAAAGCTCCTATTTGCAATAAATTATGTTTATTTTAATTTCATCATTATTTATTAAATATGATTACAAATCTTAAATAACTTATTTTTAAATGGTTTACTTTTTAATGTTTTAATAAGCGGATGACAATAATATTATAGCTTTTTAATTAAAAATCACACGAAAAATTATTTAAAAGTAAATATTACCACTAAATAAAAAATAAATTATATTATAAATTAAAAAATAGTATCTTGTTTTGTTTATGTTATTTTATATTTAAAAACTGCTTTAACATCTTACTATTATTAATAAATACTCGTTCTAAACTATAACATCTTATCTAATCGCTAACATCTAAACGTTACTTTAACAACTAATAAAACATCTCATAGATAGTGCGAAACACACCATCTTTCCAATTCCTAACCTCATAATTAACTAAAAAGTTACGTAAATATAATGTCGAGTATACTCTAAGTTAGAGTATCTAATTAAATATAATTTCGTGTACGATACTGAAAGATATTCTAACTGTTTTCGAGAGGTGTAGAATTCAAATGACTAAAAAAAATAAATTATATTGTAAATTTGATATCTCATTTAAAACAAATTGTAAAATCTTGTAACTTTTTTTTTAAATATTTTACTTAATTTTTTTTTATTTGAAAAATTCTATAAAACTACCTTAAAATAATTTATGATTTTGGTGTGATATAGTAATTTAGTATGGAGTTAGTGGCGCTTCAGGAGACCATATGTGCTTGATGGCAAAATTAGTAGAAGTGGACATAAATTATGGTGAATAGTTAAAAAAAAAAAAAAAAAAAAGAAGAAATGATAATAAAGAAAAATGTGAAGGTTTTTATGGTGTATTTTTTAAGGTTTTTTTTAGGTAGATAAGTAAAAGACATGGTCAAAGGGTGAAAAAGATAAATGAAGCAGTAGAGTAAGAGGAAATGAGTGAAGAAGAGGATGAAGTTCTGAGATTGAATATCTCTATTCAAATATCTCTGAGGAGACATCCTACCTCATATAGGAAAATTTATTTTCATCTTATAAAAAAAACTTTTAATATGAAAAAGATAAATTAATCAATTAATTAGTGTACCACTCTAAATTGAGAAACATTTAAAAGTAATTGAATTATTACTCATATTACCAATGTGCGCATTACTTTTCTGGAGTTCATAATTAAATCTCCAAAGTAAAACGTGCTTGATTTGAAGCAATTTTATAATAAGCAACCTTCTGAGAAGTTTTTCTGGAACGCATGTGAGTAAGGACAAAATATGCTGAAAAGTATAATGGTGGTTTGTGGAGCCAGTGACTAGTTTTAAGACTGGTTAAGTAATTATGTGGTATCTGACCACCACTGCACCTCGTGTCATCCGGAGCGGGGACCATACATTATTTATCTCTAAATAAATTCTTTTTTAAATTAATCTTGAAACTTGAAATTTTTTAAAAATAATTTTTAAGAATGGGGTGAATTTAAATTTAATTTACTAAAAATACACTACAAAAATGTATAAATGTTACAGTATAAAGAAATAAATAATATAAGAATTAGTAAGAGGAGGTTGGCGATAGTAGTCGACACCGGTGGTATCGCCTGTGACCTTGGCGATAGATGAAGATATCGCTTGTGACCTTGGCGATAACATTGGCGATAGAATGAGGTATCGCTTATGACCACGACGATTGGTAATTGTAGGATCGCTAGAAGAAGGCGACGATTCCGGTGATAGTGTTTTGAAGTGGAAGCATCTCTACTTAGTATTTCTTTGTTTACTACATTAAATGTCCGCTTGTATTTCTTTGTTTATCGTATTTTCATAACAGAATATAGTTAATATTGACAATTGCGAATATTCTTTTTCTTTATTAGTTCATATTTCTACATGGTATCAAAGCTCAGGTGATCGATCTATTATTGATTGATGTTGATTACTAGAGTAGATTCTTAAAGGTATGAAAGTAATTTTTTATAGACGAGAAACGATGATAACGTATTAGAGTGGAGATTCTTTGCATCTCCAAAATTCAGATCATCCAGGAATGATTTTGGTTGCATTACCTCTAACTGGTAAGAATTTCAATTCTTGGAGAAGATGAGTTATCATAGCTCTCGGAGCAAAATCAAAACTAGATTTTATAAATGGAAGTTGTGTGAAACTTAGTGAGGATTCTGAGGATTTAGAGCAGTGGAAATGAGTTGACTATATAGTAACATCTTGGCTTTTAAACTCCATCTCTAAGGAGATATGTGTCTTCCTCTACTAAGTTTTGGATTAAAATCAAAGAAAGACTTGGAGAGGCTTATGGACTAATGATTTATCATCTTAGGAGGGAGATTAGTTCCATTAGTCAGGGTAATCTGCTTGTGGCCGAATATTACACTAAACTAAAGATGCTATCGGAGCTGCAATGCTTAATGCCACTACCAAATACAGATCATAATTTTAATACTGCTAAAGAGCTTACAAACATGATGATCTCTAAACAACTAATGGAATTGCTTATTGGGCTTCATTATAGGTTTAACTTAATTAGAAATAAGATTTTGCTACTCTAACCTTTGTCTAGTGTTAACAAGACTTATTCCATGGTCACAAGAGTAGAAAAATATATGAATGTACAATTATTGTTAAATGCACAGACTAATTGAGCAACAACTACGTTTGTTGGATCCAATAATTTTAACACTAGAAGAAAATACAAAAGGAACGATTAGAAGTAAATTGATAAAAAAAAATGCACGCATTGTGGTGGTATTGGACACTTGAAAGATGATTATTTTAAAATAATAGGCTATCTTGAATGGTATAAACAGCTTAATGATCAGAGAAATGAAAATCAATCTAGCAAAACTTATACAAATGCAGCTGCAATAGCTAACAAAAGCTCATCAGATAAGGCAAATAGTACTGCAAAAGCATCAAGTTTTTCATTAAATATTCAGATGTTTGTCATAGTACAACAAGAAGTTGCAAAATATCTGAGCAGCTTGAGTGCGAGCCTTCTCAACATTGTTAATTTGATGGATTCTACATGTAACTCTCAGCACTTTGCATTAAATGCTTTTACATCAAGTTATATGGACTCATGGATGCTTGATAGTGGAGCCTCCAATCATATATCCGACAATATTAATATATTTGACTCAGTATATGATTTGAAGAAGACTGTCAAAGTTATACTGCCCAATGCTTCTTCATCGTCAGTAACTAAGGCTGGACAAGTCTCACTTTTCCAAAACCTTATTCTTCTTGATGTTTTCTATATACTAGAGTTTCATTTTAATCTCACATCAATACCTAAACTCACCTAAACTAAACACTTTATGTGTATATTTCTTGTCTTTCTTGTATTTCGCAAGAGCACCAGTCTGAAGTTGTTATTGCTCTTGGAAAGCTGGATGAAAATCTATACATACTTGAGCAAATTAGGAAGTCTATGAATCTTGCAAGTGGTCAGTTTTCTCCTAAATTTCTTTCTATAGTTATGATTGTAAATACTTATGCTGATAAAACAAAACAAGATAGTCTTGAATGAGATGTTTCAAAACTTTGGTATAACCATCTTAGTCATGTATCGGATGTTTTCATTTAAAGAATTTCTTGTATATATGATGCTTTCAATTCATCATCATTAAAACCTTGTACTGCTTGTCATTTTTCTTACCAAGAACGTGTTCTTTTCATTAAAAGTACTTCTATTGCATCACAGATCTTTGATCTTAAACATGGAGACTTATGGAGTCCATATAATCATTCATCTATATCAAAATCGCCTTATTTTGTAATTCTAGTTGATGATGCAAGTCATATCACTTGGATTTATTTTATGAAACACAAATCAGAAACCACAAAAATCCTATCCAATTTATTTAAGTCTGTCCAAACACAATATAACCTACATGATAAAACCCTTAGAATTGACAATGGCAGTGAGTTTACTTCTTCATCCTGCCAGGAATTATTTCTTCACAATGGTGCTTTTGATAAAAAAAAAATCAGTACTATATACTCCCCAACAAAATGGAAGAGTAAAGAGAAAACATAAACATTTATTGAGTGTTGATAGAAGCATTCTGTTTCAAGAAAATCTACCTTTAAAATTCAGGGAAGATGCCTTGCAAACTGCTATCTATATTGTGAACAAATTGCCTTCTTCAATATTACTTTAAAACACACTTTGAGATTCTGCATAACAAAGCACCAGATTATGAGTTTACGAAATGTTTTGGCTATCTATATTATGTAACAAACACATCCCAAAAAATAAAAGTTTGATGAGAGAACTTTAGAGTGTATATTCATCGGGTACATACCAGGACACAATGCCTACAAAACCTATAATATTAGAACTCATGAAATACATATTAGCAGAGATGTAGTGTTCTATAAAAATATTTTTCCATATGTTGGTCTCACGCCTTATTCTTCTGTTCATTGCCAATATCAGATCCTTTTGCTGACCATTTTGAGAATCCCATGATTTAGGAGACATCATCAATACCTCTTTTCAAGCCTTAGACAGCCCTGAGCATGTTGTCATTAATGACATCCTAAGCTCAAAAAATGAGTCTTTTATCCATTGTGATACTCCTTCTAGCTTAAAAATATCAAAATTTGATCCTATCATTCAGAACAATAATCCTAAAATTGACACTGCTGTTTCCTCTGATTTTCCCAAAAATGTTCCAAACACATTTTCCACAGTTAGGACTAGTACCAGAGTTGCAAAAGGATATACACAAACTATATGGGTTATTTCAAATATAGACATATATAAGGTGAGATTAGTTGCAAAAGAATATACACAGATTGTAGGGGTTAAGACTCCTTCTCTCCAATAGCCAAAGTTGTGACTCTAAGATTATTCCCTGTTATAGCTGCTTTACGAAATTGGCCAATTGAGCAATTGGACATCAACAATGCATTTCTTCATAGATCTTTAAAGGAAGAAGTTTACATGCTGCCTAAGGGATAGTCAGTTAATCAAAATAAAGTTTGCAGACTCAAAAAGTCTCTTTATGGTCTCAAATAGAGAAGCAGGGAGTGAAACTGTGAACTCACCTCTCATCTCATATCCTATGGTTTTATACTATCTCACAATGACCATTGCTTATTTACAATGAAGAATCAAGATGTTTACATGGCTGTATTGGTGTATGTGGATGATCTTTTGATAATAGATCAAGAATTATCGCATACCAATGGTGTTAAGAAATCTTTACACCTAGAATTTACCATAAAAGACCTTGGCACAGTTAAGTATTATTTAGGTTTTGAAGTTGTACGTGCCACTAATGGGATGTTTATATCTCAACACAAATACATTGAAAATCTCTAGGATAATGATGGAATGGAGTCTTGTAAACCAGTAGCCAAACCTCTATCACCTGGATGTAAACTGGTAGATTTAACACAAGACATAATAACTAATCCAGAAATGTACAGACGAATTGTAGGGAGATTGTTATATGTTAGTTTCACTAGACCAGATATAACATGAGCTACTCAAACACTAAGTCAGTATATGAATAATCCTACTGCATAACACTGGCAGGATGTCTTTCATGTGCTCAAATATCTCAAAGATTCATCTACACTTGGTCTGTTTTATCCATCAAATCAGAAGCCATCTTTGACAGCTATAGTGATGCTGATTGGGCCACATGTACAAATTCAAGAAGATCCCTCACTGGATTTTATTTATTTTTTTGGTAAATCACTCATTTCATGGAAAACCAAAAAGCAAACTATTGTATCTCGTATCTCAGCTGAAGCAGAACATAGAGCCATGACTACAACAACCTATGAACTAAAGTGGCTGCATTTCCTCCTCACTGATCTTAGTATAAATGTCCCTCTACCTATCAAGCTACATTGTGATTCTCAAGCAACATTACACATTACTACTAACCCTGTTTTCCATGAAAGAACCTAACACTTGGACATTGATTGTCATGTAGTTGGAAATGAATATAAAGTAGGTTTTATTGATCCTTCACATATTTCTGGATCTATGCAGTTGGCTGACTTCTTTACAAAACCCTACCTTCCTATATCTTTTCGTCTCTATTGTTCAAGTTGGAAACTCTTTTAGGTCCTCCAACTTGAGGTGGGTTTTACAATATAAAGAAAGAAATAAAATAAGAATTGGTGAGTGAAGGTTGGCGATAGTAGTCCACACTAGAGGTATCGCATGTGATGTTGACGATAGATAAAGGTATCGCCTGTGACCTTGGTGATGACATTAGCAATAGATGAAGTTATCGCATGTGACCTTGGCCATGACATCGGTGATAGATGAATATATCGCCTGTGACCTTGAATATGATTTCGGCGATGACATTGGCGATAGATTAACGTGTCGTCTGACCTTGGCAATGATATTGGTGATAGATGAAGATATCGCATGTGACCTTGATTGTGATCTTGGCGATGACATTAGCGATAGATGACGGTGTCGCCTGTGACCTTGGCAATAGAATGAGTATTACCTGTGACCATGGCAATTGGTAATTACAGCATCAATTGAAGAAGGTGATGATATCGCCACTTTGTATTTTTCTATTTATTATAAATAAGTGTCCCCCTGCTGCTCCAGTGATATGTAAATATAACATTTATTTCTTGTATTTTCATAACAAAATACAATTAAGATTAACAATGATTTCTTTTCCATTAGTTCACGTTTCTACTATAAATAATTTCATTCAAATAGTTCAATAAAGCAATTTTCTCATAAAAGACTAGTATGTTGAGGTGTTAAATTTGACACAAAGGTGAACAACCCCATCGTAATAAATGGATAGTGAATTTAAGTTAAATGGAATTCAAACTTGTTCATGATAGGCTTACACGTGAAGGTTAGAATTTTTTAATGTTAATGGTCTTAATCCAATGATGTAAAAAAGTTAATTTTTAGATATGGAAGGTAAATGTCGATAAATTTACAACTATATATTGAACAAATAAAATATATTTTAGTACACAATACAAATATCATAAAATTATTTTCTATTTAAATAGTTTAGTATTATATTATTCTCATACATAAATTAAAAATTAAAACCTTCACGTGTAAATTAAATCTGAATTTAGTTGGCACAAGTTTTATTCAACATATTTATATTTTTATGAGTTTATATTTTTAAATATGAATTAATTTATTATATATATTTTTATAAATTACCCAAAAAAAATTTAAAAAAATATATTTTTCAAATAGAAAATAATAAGAAATTTCTAAACTTTTAAAATACAACTTAAAAATAAAAGTGAAACAAACAAAATTCTATTTTAAAGAAAAAAAAATTTGTAAAGTAATGTACTATTATAAAATTTAAATTTATAATTTAGCCCTACTTCAAATAAAATTTAGTAAGAGCATCTCCAATAGTTTAGTGGATTTAGACATATGTGCCATGGTAAATGGAGGGTGTGGGATAAAAATGTGTCAAAAATATTATTTCTGAAAAAAAAAATTAAAAACAGCCCATATTGGTTATTGTTTATTCAAATTTCCCTAATTTATAACTCATTAGAATTAAACTTTTTTTTTCATTTTTAATTTATAATTTAGATAGAAATAAGGTAATTACAATTTAAAAATATTAAAAATATTGATTCACACCGTGAAGTACGAGGTGGAAAATAGAAACTCTACCTCACACCCTTTATTATTTTTAAGGATTGCTAAATCCCACACCACAATTACTAAAGCACACATAAAATTTGAGGGAAATTTCAAAAAAATATCCTTCAATATTTAAATTTAATTAATAATTATTATATCTTAATATTATATTTTTTATTAATTTTAAATTTTTTTATTTTATTGTAATAATTATTATCTTAATATATTATTGATTTTACATTATTTAATTTTTATTTTAATAATAATAATAATAATAATTAGTGTTAGATTACATAATTGTTGAGGTTTCATTGGAGCAGTTACAATATTGAAATCTCTGATTTTAAAATTGATTAATCGTCATCCACTCATATATTATTTATTTTGATTTGGAGCATTATAAATATAATTATTTAAAGAATTTATTTCTAAATTTTAAAGTGTTTGATAAATATATTAAATAAATTTAATAATAACATAAAGTGTTTAGTGATTTTACAATGGATCACTATTACGTAGAAGAAATATATTAAACAAATTAATACTAATATTTGTTTTAAGTAAAAAATATAGTATCTTTTATAAATTGAATGTCAAATTTGGAAGAGAACCTTGAAGAGTGATGATAAAAAAAAACTTATTTTTTTATTTATATTAATATATCGATATTCTAAATTATAATCTTAACTAAAAAAGGAAATCAAATTATAATAAAAAATAAATATTAAATTAAATTAAAATTTGAAGAAATAAAAGAAATCAAATTATAATATAAAAGTAATGGAATAACATGTAAATATAAAAAATAAAATATAAATAAGTAAAATAAATAATAAATAAAAATAAATATAAACTTATTTAAATATTTAAATTTTAAATTAGATAAAAAAGTAATTTTGGATGAAGAACGTGCCATTTAGCAATTGGCACGTGGAATTTAGCAATGCCCTTATTTTTTTTTTTAGGAAGACTATAAATTTATATTTTTATGTAGAGATGGTCTAAATATTGTTTCATTTTAAATTAAAAATAATAAATATTTATTTTTTGGGTAACACACGAATTATCGTTATATCAGTTACTCAATTCTAAGATAATTTTGGTTAGAGAAATAAGAGTTTTATTTAAAATAAATAAATAATTAAGTATAATCAATTGGCGAATGAAATGAGCAGTTCATGGTCATCCATGCACGAATCCTATAAAGAGGCCAGCCAATCTTTTTATCTGAAAGCTGAATTGAACGAGGAAACTAATGGCATCAGCTCTTTTCACAAACCTTGGTTTAAATCACAGTAGAGCCTGCTTTATTCAGTACTCCAAAATAATTCCCAATACAAAGCAACATCAATCTATTAATGCTGCAAATCAACCCCCGGTGACTACTACTTCGCCGGAATTGAGGATTGAAGAATATAGAAACACAAAGATAAAGCAGATCAACAGGGCTCTGGAAGAAAGTATTCGGTATAACCAGTATCAGAGTATTGTTCATGAGTCCATGAGATACACCCTCCTTGCTAAAGCAAGCCGTCTGTTTTCAACTATTTGTATTGCCGCGTGTGAAGCAGTCGGAGGAAACGAGTCATTGGCAGTACCAGCGGCTTGTGCAATGGAGATGATAGTAGCGATGGCATTGATTCTTGACGACCTCCCTTGTCATGATAACGATGATCTTAGACGAGGAAAGCTTGCGAATCACAAGGTATTCGGTGAAGGAACTTCCATTCTCGCATCTCAATCTCTCTTCTGCCTTGCTGTTCAGAAGATCGCGTCCCACACCAAAAATGTTTCACCCGACCGGACAGTTCGAGCTATTAAGGAGATATGCGACGCAATTGGCCCCAATGGTGCCACTTCCGGACAGTCCATGGATTTGCAAAGCGAGGGAAAAGAAGTGAGTTTAAGCCAATTGGAAACAATTCATCGGCTTAAATCCGGAAAGTTTGTGGAGGCAGCCGCTGTTTGTGGGGGTATTATGGGAGGTGGAAGTGAATTTGAGATAGAGAGGCTGAGAAATTATGGGATGCTTGTGGGATTGGTATTTCAAGTTTGTGACGATATTATAGATGTAACTGGATCTACCGAGAAAATGGGGAAGAAAGTTGGTAGAGATGCGTTGCGCGATAAGGCCACATTCGTTAAGCTGATTGGATTGGATGGATCCAAGAAATATGCAAGGCAACTGGTGGCTCAAGCCATTGAAGAAGTGTCTTATTTTGATCCCACCAAGGCTGCTCCTTTGTACAGCATTGCTCGCTCAATTCTTTCTACATTGTCTTAGATATATAGTATAGATGTCTACGTCCACTGGGGTGTTTTTCTTCTCTATATTGTTTGAATTGAATGTTCTTTTACATTTCATAAGTTGGTAGTAATGCAGATGGCTCATGGCCTTACACTTAGTATCTGTTCTAGAAGAGAATCGAACCAGGACATACAGTCGACGACAAGTCACCACTTACATTTTTTTTAAAATTAAAGTGGGGTGGTTTCATCAGTTAAGAAAAAAAAACTTTTTACCTTCTAATGACACCTTACACGTGTGTTCTCAATCCGATATCAAATGACTTTTCAATCAAAGTTTTGAATTTTAACCAAATCTAAAGCATACTATACTTTATTCATACTTATCATCAATTTCCTAGTTAATTTTGTAATAATCTTTGATACAATTCGATTATTTTTTTATTTTTTATTTTTTTACGCTCAAACAACGGAAAGAGCTTAATTGTCAACATCAATATTTCGTTCAACTCCAAATCTCAAATCACTTGAAACTTAGACGACCTTTTTAAAAAGCAATGAAATTGCCAAACAACAGAAAATGAATAATATATATATATAACAGTCATAATTGAGGTCACGAAAAATCATAATAGAGAGTTCTAATATCAAGACTCTTTTTTTTGGCACGACTTTAAAGACTTGGAAGAATATGACGTGTCTTGTAGATATTATACAAAATTCCTATAAGGTGTTTTTGAATGAATTACTAGTATGTGAGGGTTGCTATTTATAAAGTTTTTAGGGAAAACTCCCTCATTTTAATTAGTATTTCAATCAAACTATATTTATTCATAACATTTTATATTTACATTTTCAATTTTTTATCACACTTAATAATATCCAGTTATTGAGTCTGAGAAAGATTTCTATGTCATTAGTCATATCGTTACGTGGGATATGGGTGAACGAAGAATGCAAATGTGAGGCTTGTCTTCTGAGTTTGTCCCCCATCCATTTTCCGTAGAAATTCTTTTGGCGAATGATAGGATATACTATTCGATGGCCGGTATATCTCATAATCATTGTTCCTTCGGATGAACACTCTTAGAGCGATCTTCTAGATTTCGAGTAAAAATCATTTTTGTGTGTATTTGGGACCTCAATTTCAAACATAGGAACCTTCTTTTGAGGGAAGTAGGAACACTCTCGAAGTTATCCTTCATGTGCCCTATTTTGAGGATACATGGTGATCCTCAAATTCTCCTAAGTTACCTATTTTGAGGGATGCAAGAAGATAATCGAATTTGTCCATAGGGAACCTATTTGAAGCAGGGTGACCCTCAAATTTTTCCTCCAAAGGATCTATTTTGCTTGTAAGTCTTTCGTCCTTTGTTATGATTGTCTTCGTATGGTCTATTTTATAAGTGAATAATAGACCTACATGATCTTTGTGAGTTTTTTAAAGGTGCCCTCTTTGGTGGGCCTCTAACGGAGAAATGTTTGAATGGAAATCCTTACTTGTAATTAACCAGATTTAGTCATACTCTGGGTCCATTCAATCCCTCGTATTGTACTAATTTGTTAACGCCACTTAAAAATAAACTAGGCAATATCCAATTTTCAAGCCCAATTGACTTTCTCTTTGTAATTTATCTTAGCCACTACAATAATGATGATGAAGATAGACAATAACCATTCAAATCAACAACAACTAGGATTACAACTTAAAGAATAAATAAAGATACAAACTCCACTATATTGCATTGTGGCGGGTGATGTTAAATGATAGTGGACTGACCTACGAAGAAGGATTAATGGAGAAAGAAATGAGGATGATGGAGAATACAAAGTTTACAACTAACACTTTGATTTTAGATGGATATAGACTATAATAACGATTCAAAACAAAGTGATGAACTATAATCATATTTCAAAACAAGGAGGTAAAGCATAAAAATTTGAAAAAGTTGTGTAAAAAGCACTACAACGAAAATCTTCATTTATAACTCTTAAAAAGAGCTACAAATTACTTTTCGTGGCGTTTTTCAACCGCCACAAATGCAATATTTGTGGGACTTTTATACCGCCACAACTATATCACATTGGTGGCAGTTTAAAAGCTTCACAAATTTGCCTCAATTGATATACTTATGAGTAAAAAATAACTTCTCTATAGGTCACCCATCCTCATCCTCCTATACCAAGCACCCTTGAAGCATTTGCTTAACATTTAAGTTTTTTAGTTATGTTGATCCTTAAAGCTATTTATAAATTTACGATACTAATAATACAATAAATCTTTTATATCATTAGCAAGTCAGAAAATTCTATAGTTTTTATTTTATATTTTTTTAAAAAAATATTAAGTTTAAAATTTTTTAATAAGAAAATATTTTTTTTAAATATATATTTTAATTCTGGCGGTTTAATGTGTGAACCGTCATAATTATGTCATTCGTGGCGGTTTGTACAGTGAACCGCCTCAATTAGGTTATTTGTGACGATTCTAATAATGAACCGCCTCAATTATATTATTTGTGGCGGTAACTGTTTCAATTATGTCTTTTGTGGCGGTTCATAAAGTGAACCGCCATGATTGACTTCAATTATGGCGGTTGGAACCGTCTCAACTGTGTTATCATGAACCGCCATGAATAACATAATTGTGGTTGCAAAAATACCGCCACAATTGATGCGCTAAAAAAAACTAGTGAATTAACTTGGAAATTTAAAAAATATATATATTCAGATTATTCTTATTGTTTATTTTTCGAACTTGATTTTATTATTACTATAAAATTAATAGTTATTAAATACCACTTTTATTGTTAGTTTTTAATGAAATTTTAGTAATGAAATAATTTATTTTTTAGCAAAATAAGAACCAAATCAAAATTATAAATTTTTTTTCCCATAATTCTTGGACAGCTCATTCAATATCTTATTATTGAATTTTAAATATATTAATTTAACAAGTAATGATATAGATTTCAACATTTAACTCAAGAATTAGTAGCTTCCACAAATAGGTATTTCACATTAAATCCAATAGTAAGGCTAAATAGATCCTAATCCTTAAAATTTTTTAAGTTGTTTATAGACCTTAATATTCTCATATATGTTCCCCAATAAATATTGGGGATACTCCCATAAATAAAAGTGAAGAAGACTGGAATTCAAGTCACTCAAATTTAATATTCTAAAACTAATTTACTACTCAAATTCTACTCAAATTCTCTTAAGTATTTTGTCAATTTTGGTAACTATTTTACAATCAAATTTCTCGGCTCTCGTTAAAAATCTTTACATTTATTCAAATGTTTATTTCTACTCTCTCAGTCATTTACGATCCATATGAACGAAATATTATAATAATTTTTTTTATTTTCTTAAAGAACAAAATTGACCTTGACTCTTGAATTTAATTGTCGAAGTGCCTATAACAGGCAATAATCAGTTTCTCAAAATTTTTCATATAATCACTTATTGTATTTGACTGGTCAAACTACCTAATTTAGTTCCACGTTAAATTCAATTCCTTAACTTAAAATTAAGTAATTCAAATAATTAATTAATTATTTCTATATAATGTAACTATATGGAAGTCTACCCCAATAATTTTTTTTTTTTAAATGGCGCAATCAGCCTTCGTCAAAAGTCAATAATTTATTTATAATATTAGTTCAAAAACTCTCTTTTATCTTTATTTTTTTAAATTAATTATTTTAAATTTGAAATTATATTTTTAGGAAAGTATTGTTATTATTTTTATAATTTTATTTTCAATAAAAGAATATTTATTATATAAATAAGAAATATAAAATGAAAATATTTACATTCATATATACTTTATTTAATTTAAAATATCAAATTCCATAAAATTTTATATATGTTAATATAAATAAACTTTTTTTTTAATAATTTATATATTTATCATTGGACTAAAAATTGAATTTTAATATATTATTAAATTAATAAATTTATATATAAATAAATAAAATATTTATATATTTTTATTACAAACAAAACAGAATCATATTAAATGAAAAAAATCAATAATTCGGAGATGCATGAACGGGCTTCGTTATTATTATCACCGTGTATCTTCGTAAAGCTAAAAGCACATGCTCTCTCCGTCTCGATTCTTTTTTCTCAATGTGTTTATCAATTACTAGCTTGTAACAGCTGTCCTAGAGCTGCGTATAATCTAATACAGATACAGAAAACTTTTATTTGATCACATGGTCTCAAGATCAACTTGTTTAAATATTTTTTAATCTAAAATCGTCGAAAAATGAGCTTCTGCACCATTTTTTCGGATCTAGATATAGGTCAAACAAAGCAACAAAATTATTATACAGTTATTAGTGTAGACGAACTATCATTATCATTTTTATTTTTTAAAATAATAACAATAAATATTTTAAAAATATTTTATATTCAAATAAAATATTTGCTTACACTTCTCAACCTGGCTGATTAGTTTTTAATCTATAATCATAGGAAAATGAGCTTCTGACCTAATCTTCCGGATCTAGATAAGATTGAACACAGCCACACGATTATTATACTGATATTAGGGTGGGCCACATACCATTATTATTTTAATTTTAAAATAATAAAAAATAAAAATATTCTTAAAAATTTATAGCAATAAAAAAATACAACAATATTGTTGTAAAAATAAAAATAGAGTATGGGTAGAAGAGATGAAAACAGTTTAATATCAACTAGAAATAAATTAGGACCAGAAAATACCTGGTAATCTTGGATTGGATCTTGGACTATGAACAATCAACTAAACAACTACCAAATCGTTGATATCAGAGTATAAGAGAAATAGAAATGAAAGGGAAAACAATTACAGAGAAGAGAAGCAAATTGTATTGTGTATTATTCATCTGACAGGACACACACATATATATATATATATTGTTGAGACAGATGTCAATATGCATGTTGATGTACTATGCATGCTCTACATATGTTATCCAGGTGGAAAACCACTAAATGTTCACAACACTCCCCCTTGGCTTTCCATCCATTTACTGTCTCGTTAAAACCTTGCCAGAAAAACCCAGTGGGATAAAAACAGGACGAAGGAAAAAGACTACAGTTGTGGAATCCAATTACAAAAACTCCCCCTGTTAATTATACCCATAATCTAATCTACTAATCTAGAGAGCTTTCGCATTCCGATCTCGTAAACGAGTTTCTCGAAAGTATCGGCAAGATTAATTGGCAGAGCGAATATTGCGCGAATTTGCTTCACATTGATTTGACCAGTATTTTGAAACTCGTGGATGTAGAAGAATTTTGGAGAAATATATTTAGTTCTATCTCTTTTGATGTAACCTCCCCGAACTTGGACGATGCATGCAACATTATCTTCAAAAATTACAGTTGACCCATTCGTAGTTTCGGAGAGACCACATGAATTCAGGATATGTTAGATCATTGATCTCAACCAAATACACTCTCGACTGGTTTCGTGTAATGCCAAAATTTCAGCATGATTAGAGGACGTGGCTACTAAAGTTTGCTTTGTAGATCTCCAGGAGATCGTAGTACCATTATATGTGAAAATATAGCCAGTTTGAGAACGTCCTTTATGCGGATCCGAATGATATCCAGCATCGGCATAACCATTAAAACCCAGAAATTTATCAGAATTCGTATAAAATAATCTCAAATCTTTCGTACCCTTCAGGTAACACAAAATATGTTTGATTCCATTTCAATTACGACGGGTTGGTGTAGAACTATATCTCGCTAATAAATTTACAGCAAACGAGATATCTGGTCTCGTACATTGAGTAAAATATAACAACGCACCAATCACACTTAGATATGGTACTTCAGGACCAAGTAATTGTTTGTCATCATCCTTCGGTCGGAATGGATCATTTTTGGGATCAAGTTTCTTACAACCATGGGTGTACTTAATGAATGGGCATTATCCATATTGAATCTTTTCAGAAGCTTTTCAATGTATGCTGATTGATAAATCAATATTCCATTTGATTTATGTTCAATTTCCTGACCAAGACAATATTTTGTTTTTCCCAAATCTTTCATCTCAAACTCCTTTTTCAAATATTCAGCAGTTTGTTTGATCTCTTCAGGAGTCCTAATAATATTCATATCATCCACATAAACTGCTATAATGGCAAAACCATACCCTGATTTCTTAATAAAGATACATGGACATATAGTGTTATTCTGGTATCCTTATTTTATTAAATATTCACTAAGGCGTTTATACCACATTCTCCTAGATTGTTTCAATCCATACAAGGATTTTGGTAACTTTATGGAATACAAGTTTCAAGATCCGAATCGATATGATTCAGGTAGTTTCAATCTTTCTGGGAGTTTCATGTATATATCAGAATCAAGTGATCCATATAGATATGCAGTGACTACATCCATAAGACACATTTCCAGTTTCTCAGAAATGGAAAGACTAATAAGAAATCGGAACGTAATAGTATCCATTACTGGGGAATATGTCTCATCATAATCGATTCTAGGTCTTTGGGAGAAATCTTGAGCAACCAAACGTGCTTTGTATCTCACAATTTCATTTCTTTCATTTCGTTTCCAAACGAAAACCCATTTGTAACCAATTGGTTGAACATCTTCTGGTATTTTCATTATAGGTCCAAAAACTTTTCGTTTATTCAGAGAGTTCAACTCTGCCTGGATTGATTCTTTTCATTTTTTCCAATCATGTCTATTTCTGCATTCTTACATACTATGTGGCTCATGATCATCATATAAAATATCTACTGCCACTGTGTAGGAAAATAGATCATCAATTTTCATTTCATTTCTATTCCATAATTCCTGATTGAAATTTATAGAAATTTCTTCATTTTTTGATTATGATATTCTTTGATCATTTTCTCCTCCAAGGAGATTATTTTTCAGATATCTCAATAACTTCAGGGATTTCAGTGGATGTGGTTTTAGGATCCAAATCATTTTTTTTTCTTTTCATTGGAATTGTATCTTTTGAACCAGGGGGTGTACCACGCTTCTGGCGAGGGATAAGAGTTTCATTTGCTATTGTCTTTTAAGATTGTCCTTCTGGAACATTTACCCTTGGTGGTGCATAAGCAACTTCAATATAAGACTTGGTTATTTTTGAAGTATCATTAAATGCATCAGGCATTCGATTAGCTATCATTTGTTAATGTAGGATCCTTTGAACTTCTAGTTCATATTGTGGAGTATGTAGATCCATATGCGCTAATGTGGGAACTTTCCATGCTAATTGAAGTTTCTCTTCTGGAGAAATATTTTCTTTTCTAAGTGACGGAAAATTACTTTCATCAAATTGACAGTCAGCGAATCTAGCTGTAAATAAATCTCCTGTCAATGGTTCCAAATATCTAATAATTGATGGAGAATCAAAACCCACATATATTCCTAAACGTCTTTGGGGTCCCATTTTTGTTCTCTGAGTTGGGGTAATAGGTACATATACAGCACACCCAAATGTTCTCAAATGCGAGACATTAGAAGGATGCCCAAATACTAACTGTAATGGGGAATATTGGTTATAAGTTGTTGGGCGAATACGAATAATGCGAGACGTTAGGAGGATGCCCAAATACTAACTGTAATGAGGAATATTGGTTATAAATTGTTGGGCGAATACGAATCAATGCAGCAGCATGCAATATAGTTCGCTGACTGTCAATATAGTTCGCATTCGTCAATATATTGTCCCGAAACAGTTACCGGTAATTTTGAGCACATTAATATAGTTCGCGCAATTATTTGAAGGCGCTTAATTAATGATTCAGCTAATCCATTTTTGGTATGAATATGCAGCACTGGATGTTCAACATCAATCCCAGATACTTGACAGTATTCATCAAATGCTTTCAATGTTAATTCCCCAGCATTATCAAGTATTATACTCTTAATAGGGTAATCTGAAAATGAGCTCGTAATCGAGTAATCTGGAAAATGTTTGCCCTTTTTTAATTTTATTTCCAAAAGTTAGTTACACTAGAAGTCCGTATTGAATCAATGAGTCAAAATATAAGGAATACTACTTTTTGTTTTTTTAAATTCGGGCCCATTTCTTACTTGATTCTAGTTGGATTAGGTTAGTACTTTCCCTAGTATACAAATCATACTCCATTTCACTTGTCATATACTTCTCGCCTCTTTAGGATTATCTAGTCCAAAATTTAAATTCCTTTTATTAACTCTCCTTTGAAAATAGAAGAATCCCTTAGAAACAGCCTTTTTATTAGCCATTGACTGTGATATGTTAATTTCTTCCTTATCACTTGCCCAAGAATTTTGTTTTTCTTTTTTTAATCTAATTCTCGTGATCCCCCACCGTGGTGCTATCTTACACTTGAATTTCAATTCTCGTTCCCACCCGATAATAAAATTTATAACTGATTATGATAAAATTTATAATGAGTAATGATGTGTAGCCTATTCTGGTAGCCCACTTTTGTTGCCTACTCATACATGTTGATTTGTTATGTAATTATTTTTATTTATTTATCAACTAATTATAAATCACCACCTATGAGTAGGCAGCAAAAGTGGACTACGAGAGTAGGCTATGTAGCATTACTCATTTATAATAGATGCAATTCTTGTCCCCAGCAGCCAAGAGCTTATGAAAAAATTTATGCATATGATTGAGTTTTCCACGTAATCAGTAGAAAGTCATAGAATTCTCATACTGAAATATAGGATACAATACTAAAACTTTATAATCTATTATTTTCTTCCTACACTTCGATTAAAAGTCTTATATCATTTCTAACTCGAATTGTGTGACATCCATTTACACTAGATAACACTCACCTCTTATCATACGAAATATATTCACCAAATACTCCCAAACTATTTATCCATTGATTTCATGATGGATCCTAGAGGTAAATCATGAATATGACTTCAAAAATAACAACAACAAAAAATCAATCAATAAATAACATTACCACTCTTGTTCCATTCCTCTTTTTAGTATATGTCATAAAAGGAGATGATGATTATGTTGGAATAATCAAGTCCACAATAGAATTGTAACGACCAATAGGAGATGTACCTAAGTCCATTCACACCCATAGATTTAAAGTGAAGAAACTAGGCCTATCAGCTACTCAACTGATTCCAGATTGTTCTCTACCCCTCAGCTCTAATTCTTCAAATAAGATCAAGATATATATAGATAAGAATAGAGTAGTATAATGCAGTAATAATACTACATTAGTAGCTGTCAATCAAGGAATAAATTATATCCATCTGATCATAATTGATTTGATCTAATGGTAAAAGAAAATACTTGTAATCTGTATATATTCCTCATATCATCGATTAATTGAACTCGGAGTGAGAGCATTTTTCTTCTTCACAAATTATATTTTTTATTAAAGGCTTAATTATTGTGTAAGAGTTGATATAGACAAATGCCCAAATAAATTTTTACAATAACTCACTCAAATGATTCCTTGATCATTTTTCCAATTAATGTTTTTAAAAAAAAAAATCTACAACTGCTATCTACACTATATAAGGGAACACTTTCCATCTCTTATTTTTAGAACATCAAATATATAAGTGAATATTTGAATGTTGCAGGTCCCATTGTATCTAACCAAGAATTAATTCTTTCTAGTCTAAATGGGTTTAGCTCAGACTATGACTTTATGGTTGTTCATTTGACATACTCTATGCTAAGCTCTTTGTTACAGGATGTTTGATGTGCATTGATGATGGATGAAACTCCTTTGAAACAACAGAACACATTGTCTTAGATCTCTACACCAAATGTTTCTACAATTATAGCCTACAAAAACAATCATAGAAACACATCAATACCTATATTGTCAACTATGTCAATGACAAGACCATGATGCTCTAAGGTGTCGTAAGAGATTCAACATCTACTAGTAAGGTAACTTGTCTCACTCATCTTATCATAAAGACTCAGAATTAATGTCTCTATAAGAATACACCAAAACCACTATACTCAAACTCTTCATGTTATCAGTTATATATATCACAAAGTCCTCCCTACCAGCACAAACTCTCTTGAAGCATTTGCTGAACCTACTTGGATTGTTGATAGCAGAGCTACAAGTCATGTGACTCTATAAATCTGAAAAATTTATCAATCATCATATAATACATTAATATAGATCACCTCACTGTTGGAAATGATAATTTTCTATGTATATCTCATGTTGGTTCAACTGTTTTATCAAACAAAAATATCATAAACACACCTATTACTATTTAAAATATTTTACGTGTTCCACAAATCACAAGAACTTTGTTAAGCATTTCACAAATTACTAATAACATCTATGTAGAATTTTCTGACTCTGTGTATATTTAAGGACAATTTCAAGGAGACATCTTCTCATTGAACTACCTCGATATAGCTTGTACAACCTACTTATCCAAACTAAATATGCTCAAACCACTACTCATTCACCTACATAAGATCCCTTTATTTCTTCTATTATTTTTTCAATCAAGTAGTACTAAATCAAAATCAGATGTCAATTCGTGGCATAAATGTATTGGACACCCCAATGATTATTTACTACAAATAGTTTTTAAATAAATGAAAATGTCATTCTCTAAATTTCATCTTCATTTTTGTGACATATGTAAGTTAGGCAAGCTCCATAAATTACCTTTTCAAAATCATTCCATATCTATAACAGATCCACTGAAAATTATTTATTCAAATCTTTAAGGGCCTCACCTTATTTGTCATTAGAAAGACATAAATATTATCTCATTTAAGTTGATACCTACTTCTAAATATACTTGGTTTTACCTTTTGAAATTGAAATCACAAACTAAAGAGGTATTTGCCAAATTTAAAACCTATATAACATCTTAAGGGATTCAAGTTAGGTTTAACTGCTCATACACATACAAACAAAAATGGTGACTCTGAATGCAAACATAGACATATTAATGATTAGGACTTACACTACTTTCACAAGCAAAAATGCATCTCCATTTTCAACTTGAAGCATTCTACACAACCATTTATCTAATTAATAATATGCCTACTCTTATTCTACAAAATACATCCCTTATCAAAAAATTATAAAAAAGTCTCTTATTTTTAAAGATTTAAAAGTTTTTGGCTGCAACTGTTTTCCTTATTATTAGTTTTTTTTACTCTCATAAAGTTAATTATCATACCACCAAATGCTTATTTATTGGCTACAGTTCTGTTTACACAAGCTACAGGTGTCTTACGCCTCAAGGTAAAATTTATATATTTAGGCATGTATTATTTAATGAAAATGAGTTTTCATTTTCATAATCTTTATTTGTAAACAAATCTCATACCACATCCAATCCATTGTCTAATTTTCCTCTATCTTCCATCACCTTTGCTCTGATACCATAATAAAGCTTTGATAAAAGATATTGTCTGTTGAGAAGAAAAATATTCACTCGGAGTTCAATTCATTGATATATGAGGAATATATATAGACTACAAGCATTCCCATTTCTACGCCACTAATAATTTTTACATAAAAGCCACTCATCTCTAGTCCTGTTCAAAATATACACCCTATAAAGACTCAAGCTAAGTGTGATATATTTCGACAAAAACTATATCACACAACATTACCATCTCCAACACAAGAATGAGAATGTATAGCTCAAACAGTAAGTAATCCTATTTAGAAAAAAGTTATGGTTGAAGAGTTCAATGCACATTGAAAAAATAAAACATTGCATTTGGTTCCTTGTGATGTATCTATGAATCTCCTTGGCACTAAGTGGATTTTTCAAATAAAATATGCCTTAAATGGTCAAATTTAAAACCACCAGGCTAGATTTATTACCAAAATATTTAAACAAACACCTGATAGAGATTTTACAAAAAAATATTAAGTCTTATAATAAAGTCTCATAATTGGGATATTCAACAAATATATGTGAACAATGCTTTTTTGCATGGTTAATTAAATGAGAATATCTTCATATGTCAACCTGGAGGCTTTGTGAATCCTAAACTACCTCAATATGTATGCAAACTAGATAAAGCTCTATGCAGCCTCAAATAGGCTCTGAGGGTATAGTACTCCATTTTACGAAATGCACTAATTAATTGGGGATTCCTAAATGTAGTATAAAACACTTTATTATTCTACAAATTCAAATGATTCAATTACAATTTTATTGATCTCTATTGATGATTTTAATCACAAGGAGCTTAACAAAATGAATAATTCCAGTGATACATTAAATACAAACAAAATTTTCATTTAAGACATTTGGTAATGTCAACTATTTTTTAGGGTTTGAAGTATATCAAAATAATGGTGGCTTACATCTTTCATATTCTCCCTATGTGGCTGATCTCTTTGCTAAGACATACATGTCTTATTGCCAACCATGTGTGTCTCATATCTCCTTGCTAAGACATACATGTCTTATTGCCAACCATGTGTGTCTCATTTGTCATTAGTCACAAAACATTGAGATGACAATCCTTCTTTTGCACATCCTACACATTAAAGAAGCATTTTTGGTGCTTTATAGTACCTCTACCGTAGTTGACCTAACATAAACTTTGCGGTCAACAAGTTAAGTCAGTATCTATCAGATTCTACAAATAACTATGGGGTGACTCACAAAAGAGTTTTGAGATACCTGCGAGGCTCTATGGACCTTATGCTCTTCTTTTGTCCCTCATCCACTCTTCTTGTACTTCATGCATTCTCCAACTTTGATTGGGCTGGATCCTCCGACGATAAAGCTCACCTTATGAGGTGTTGTACTTCTGTGAGGCAATACATTCTACAAGACCTCTAAGAAATAATCGAGTACAGAGGTTGAATATCATGCTTTAGCTCATGTATCTACTAAAATATTATGGCTGCTCATTACTTATGAAAATTGGCTTTAAAATCCCACACAAGCCCATTATCTGGTGTGACAACAATGGAGCTAAGTATTTGGCTCAAAATCTTATTTTCCATGCTAAAATAATACATAGAAGTGGATGTGTACTTTATTTGGGATAAGATAACATTCGGAGAGCTTGATGTCCGATAGATATAAATTGACGAATAGGTTGTTGATCTCCTTACCAAAACATTGCTCACAATGAGATTAGATTATTTGAAATCCAAGTTAAACTTATACCCAAAATTCGATTTAGTTTGGTTGGGCTCCAACAGTAGATTCATATATGCCAATTAAAGATGGATCTAACTCCATTCAGAATCCCACAAATTCTAAGTAAAGAAACTTGGCCCATCAACTGCTCAAATGACTCCTGGTTGTTCTCTAACGTGAGCTCTAATTCCTCAAATAAAATCAAGATATATATGGATAAAAGTATAGTACTAAAATGCTACAAAAGTACTACACCAATTGATTCCAATTATCGAGGAATAAATTATAATCATCTGATCATAACTAATTTGATACAATTGTAAAATGAAAATGCTTATAATTTATATATATATATTTCGTATCATGAATTGAAGTTAGAGTGATAGCCTTTTTCTTCTCAACAAACAATATCCCAGACTTTATTAGGTTAAACATCCTAGAGCTCCATCCAACGTATTATTTTAATAGTCCACATGAAAAAATTGAAATAGAAATCAACTCCCTTTCATCATTTGAATATTGATTCCTCTTATAGGATGCCACAATATATCTGCAAGTGTATTCTTTACTGAATAAAAATATTTAATAAAAACTCAGCTCACCAAGAGCCTACAAAACCATGCTATCGGAGCAGGTCTCCTTTCAATGATATATATATATATATAATATATATATATATATATATATATATTAAAAACCCTAGTGGTTGTTACCAAAGTGGAATTTGATGTTCTGTGATGTCAGCGGTATCAATATTCCATTAACAAATCATCTTCATGAGACTGCCCAATTTCATCTAGTTAACATTAATGTTAATGTTTTTCGTCACGTCAACTCAGAAACCGATTTGTAAGGGAAAAATAATATATGTAAAGAAAAAAAATTAAAATAATATTACATTTTTTTAATTATTATATCACTAAAAGTATATTCAAAATGGAAAAAAAAAAGTAAATAAATAAATTAATAACTAATTAACAAATATAATATTATTTTATAATTTAATTTAAAAAAATCCTTTTGCTTTAATGAATATATGAAAAAATAACAATTATATAAATATTTTAAATGCTAGGGAGCAAGTTTTACAAATTATACAGATTTTGTTTACTAAATTTAATAATAATAGTAATAATAATAATAATAAGGGCCATTTTAACTTTTGAGAATTTTTATTTAAAAAAATTATATTTAAGATAAACAATAATATTTTTACAAAACTAAACTTTAAAAAAGAAAAATAGACTAAAATAACCATTTTATTTTTCCATAAAAAAAAATATATTCAGCGTATTACACACTAGGAAGCAGCTCATTTTTGTAATTCTTTTTTAACAATTTTTTTTATAAAACAAGTTCAATAATGTAAAACATTAAGAGTTGGTCTAAAACAAAAAAAAAAAAAAAATGTTGATAAAATCTTATTGTATGTATTTTTACTAATTAATAATAATAATAATTAATAAACAAAAAAATAGTTGGTCTGATAAAAAACAGAAATAAAATTATAAAATTTCATTCATTTTATATTTAGATATCGTTTATAAATTTAAATTACATATATTAAATATAAATTATTTTTTTACATTGAAATTAATTAATTAATTATTTATTTTTTGAAAACTAATAGTTGAAATTTAAATATGGATATAAAATATAAAAATATTTTTATAAACTATAAAAAAATTTAAATATACAATTATAGATCTATTTTAATAGTTTGCAAAATAAAAATTTGAATGTCACTCCATAGACTATTCAAACTTTAATTGTATTTCACCAAATTTTCAAATAGTTAAATTTCATAGGTATTTGAGAAATTAGGGTTATGAAGTTTAAAGTCCAATTTAAGAAGTTTATATATTTTCTAAAAATTGGTTTACAAGTATATTTTGAAGTTTAAAAAATCAATTTAAAAAATTTATCACTAAAATATATTATTAAATTTTATAAATAATTAAAAAAAGTTTAATAATTTTAAAATTTTTTAATGGTTTATAATTAAATTTTTAATTTTAATTGAAATACTGAAATAAGATTAACTTATTTGTTTCGGCATTTAAATAATTTAAAATTGAATAAAGAACATAAGAATTTTGACAGTGAAGACTTGCGATATCAATTTACTAGACCACGATGACTATCCATGAGAAAATAGAAAACATGAAAATATCCATGGTTTATCTGAATTCAAGTTAGGAAATAACAAATACAAACAAGGAAAATAGGAAGGCGAAAATACAAACATCAGATGAAGATTGAATAGGAAGTGTGATGAACCAGAATCCCAATCTTTCCCGGAAGTAGAGATACGAAACCCCAACTGCAGGGCGATTAATCACATCTGAGAAAGAACGAAGTGAGCAAAATGGTACAAAGGAGCAGCCTTGGCTGGATCGAAAGAAGAAAGCTCGTGACAGGCTTGAGCCACCATTTCCCTTATATATTTCTTGGACTCATCCACACCCATCAACTTGACAAATGTGGCCTTATCACGCAAGGCATCTCTACCCACTTTCTTCCCCATTTTCTCGGTAGAACCAGTCACATCTAAAACATCATCACATACCTGAGCTGCCAACCCTAAAAGCCTCCCATAATTTCTCAGCTTCTCTATCTCAACTTCACTTCCCCCTCCCAAAATAGCCCCACAAACAGCAGATGTTTCTATAATCTTTGCCGATTTAAGACTATGAATGACTTCCA
The DNA here is from genome assembly GCA_031304145.1 of Cardiospermum halicacabum. Lineage (NCBI taxonomy): Eukaryota > Viridiplantae > Streptophyta > Magnoliopsida > Sapindales > Sapindaceae > Cardiospermum > Cardiospermum halicacabum. The sequence goes on along the minus strand of CM062389.1, from coordinate 35,988,228 downwards.
ATTCGCTCAAACTCACTTGTTTTCCTTCGCTTTGCAAATCCAAGACCTGTCCAGCTGCCACGCCTCTGAAGCCAAATGCATCGCAGATCTCCTTAATAGCTCGAACTCTGCGTTGGGATGAAGCATTTCCAGCATCCGATGCGATCTTCTCTATAGCAAAGCAGAGGAGAGATCATCGTTATCGAGACAGGGGAGGTCATCCTGGATGAATGCCATTGTTACAATCATCTCTAATGCAGTAGCAGCTGGCATTGCTTAAGACATATTTCCTCCAACTACTTCACACGAAGCAATACATACGGTTGAATATAGACGGGTTGCTTTGGCGAGGAGGGTGTATCTCATAGCCTCAGGAAGAATGGTGAGCTGCTCGCTCAATGGAATACTTTCATCCGGAGCCTCGTTGATCTGCTTTACCTTTTTGTCTACGTATTCTGCAAATGGGAATTCATACAAACTAGGGGTCAGTTTGAGTGGATTTGCATTTGCAGCGTGCAATGATTGGAGTGGTTTTGTGTTAGGAGAAGTTATTTTGGAGCAGATGAATCCGATTCCAGTGTGGTTTATTGTAAGTTTTGTGAAGAGAGTCGATGCCATTAGTTTCCTTATGATCAAAATGATGTTTATCTAAATTCTTCAAGTCGCATCAGATTGGCGACATCTCTCTTTATATTATTTCGGATGATGGATTCCGCCTAAGTATTAAATTATAACCTTTTAACAAATTTTATAAATCCAATTTAAAATAAAAGTTTATTTATTTTATAACGAGAAAATTACTGATAGATAAAATAAATAAGTTAGCCAACTGATTTATTAATGCACGAAAATGAATTTTTGGAAAGAGATTGTTTATCTACTATATTATTTGTTTAGCTATATGAAAAATAATTAGGTACCCTTTTATATGGAATAACTAAAAACGGCTAACCATTAATTCACACATGAATTAAGTGACGAGAAAAATAAATTTTTAATAAAAGGGATATCAAATTGATGTGATGGTTAATGGTTCGTCGAATTCAAATTCTTACGGGGTGGTGGTCCCTGCCTATGTAAGTTTTTCCGTACAGACTATCCATATTTGTTTTTAGTAATAAATATTTTTAATTATATATAAATAAAAATTAAAATAATTTTAATATTTGAATATTATTTCGTATAAAAAATATATATAAAATATGTTAATTGATAAATAGAGTGTTTCACCCTAAATTGATTTTCATCACCTATTTTAGTAGCGAGTTATGGAGATAATGACTTTGTAGATTAGATTTATTCCATTTCCCACAATACATTTTGTTCTAATGAAAGCATAAAATAATAACTTGGGATTCGGAGCAGACAAATATGGTTGTTTATTGGTAGGTTGAGGAGCAGAAATTAAGAAGTTGAACGTACGTCAGCTTCAAACTTGGCCATGTCTTCACGAGTGAAACGAATCCAAGCCTCTATTCCATCTCCTGATTTGTTGTCCATCAAAACACTATAGTTCTTGAAAGGAATCCCTTCCCAAGCCACCCATTCAGGCCTACCCCAACCGAAATCAACTTCATACACAGGGTATCTGCACAAACTTGAGTACCCAAAGTTCAAAATTTCTCCTTTAACTATACCACCAGCTGTACTTGTGAAATAATTAAACCAGGACCATCCATCTTGTAATTTGCTGATGTAATCGGCATTGACATTGCTTATCGAATCTCTCAGCTTCTTCACACAATCTTCATCAGCAATTGCCTCTGAACAAATCGCCATTGCAACTCCTGATAAATTTCCGAATGAATTATCAGGCAGTTTGGGAACCATCCTGTTCCGGAAATTCACTGCATGAGCAAATAAAACAGGCTTTTCCGGCCCTATTTTTGTACCCGTTGAGGACAGATAACGGCTCCAGATAAAAGAAGATACGGCTTCTACACGTGTCGGGTATATGTCACGTTCTGAGCTCAATCCACCGGCATATTTTTCTCTCAATGAAGTTATCACAGAACCATCAAACACAAACCGCTTCATCACAACATCACTCATCTCCAGGATTCTGCATATCTTATCAAATCCATCGAATTCAATCGATGGAAACAGTTTCGCAGATACAAATTCGAAAAAGATCTTTTCTCTGTCGCCTCTGGTAACCGCAGCCCAGTTGTTGATAAACGTGATTAACGAAGAAGCATCTGCGATCTTATGGGAAATACTAGCTCCAATAGCCAAATTACCGCATGTAAAGAAGTTAACTTGGACTGCAAGGCACTCGTCACTCGGGCGGACAGGAAGCAATTGCTTAAGCTCAACAGGACGTGGCTCTTGGAGGACTTGTGACAGTTCACAGCTGACTTGAGCCTCCAAGAACAGAGCACCTTCATCGTTGCAGGCCACATGTTTGTCATCGACTACGCGTCCCGCTAACGGATAATAATGTGTTAGTAACTTGGATAGTGACGTTTTCAAGTTACTGGATATGTGATCTTTTGTAAGTTTTTGCTCAAGATTGAAAAAGTAGATCAAAGAGATGTCCAGAGGAGGAACTATCTGATCGAGGAAGGAAAGTTGATAGCTGCTATGCTGCTTTGGTGTTGGAGTGGAGGGTTTGATCAATTCTTTGGAGATGACTTCAACATCAATTTTCATCTTTGACATGTCAAATTGGATATGTAGTTTGAATGAAAGAACAGATAGTGATTAGTGTTGGCAGAGTCAAGAAACTTAAGTATTCCGTGATTCCCCCATGCTATTTTGGTCAGGTTTAGCATTTTTTTTTTTTTTTTTCAGCGTTTAGTTTTTAGATAGTATAACGTTTTTAAATAGCAGTTGGCGTTCCACGAGTGCTTTTAAATAGCAGTTGGCGTTCCATAAGTATTTTTAATAAACACTTTTTGGTAAATTAGCGTTTTAATTATTTAATAATATTGTAAAAGAATATGATATAAATTAATAAATATTTTTAAATTTAAAATATGACTTTAGAATAAATTTATTATTTTTTTAATAAATAACAATAAATAATATATTTACAAAAAAAATTTTTAATATATTTATAAAAAAATATTTAATTTATTGAAATCAAAATTAAAATAATTAATTGAAAAATAAATTGATAAAAAAGAGTATAGATAAAGATAATATAGGAAAGATAATATTAAACTCTTTCAAACGTTGCTCTTACCAGCGTTTCATAAACTCAAAAAAAAAAAAACTTTTAACAGTCAGATTATAAGTTAATTATAAGTTAAACACCAATTAGAGATATTAAATCTGGTTAGAGTCAAAACTCAAAACTATTTATAAAACGTTCATACCAAACATAGCCTTTGTCTCTTTTGCTAACGTTTAATAAATATTTTTTCATTAATTAGTGTTTTAATTTTTTAATAAAATTTAAATGACATAATAATTATTTTAAATTTAAAATATAATTTTAAAATGAAATTAATTTGCTAAGTAAAAAATAAAAAATATATTTATAAAAATCAATTTTTTATATTTTTATAAAAAATATTTAATTTATTACAAATAATATTAAAATAATTTTAGTAAAAAGTAATTATTATAAAATTTAATAAAAAATTAATTTTAAATTAAATTGAATAAAAATAATTTTAAAAATAATTTTAAATTTTTTATTAATTTAAAATCTCAATGATTTTAGAAATATGAAAAATATATATTAAATATTTATAAAATATAGTTTTAACTAAATTAAAATATAAAACACTAGTCACATCTAGTCTATATAAGATTTTTTATCCTAAGAGTATAATATTAGTTATGATCCATCAATATCGGATCGTATCATTTGTGCTAATATGTTGTTGAACAATTTCATTAGGATGTAGTTTATATTTACTACTTTGAGAGATTTCTAGCATCCTGATATTTTCAATTCTGCCAGTCTGTCTCTACACTCAAAATTTATCTTGGTCAAAGAACTAAATAAGTGCGCGTTTCCACGTGAACCAGTGAAGAAATTGCTGTTTAAAATTATGAGAGGTCTACGCTTGTTTCGAAAAGAACCTTTATTTATTTGCTTTGCAGGTCCTAGAAAACAGACACATTTGACAAAAGTATCTACTGTATTTGTTAAAACAATCTTTCATATTAAATCACACACCAGTGCAATATTAGAAAAAAAATCTCCACGGTTTTAATTTTAGTAAAAAAAATTACTTTTTTAAAATATTCTATCAATATCAGTTTGTTCATTGTCAATGGATGAAAAATAACAGGGTATTTTAATAATTAAAAAAAATTTTAAAAACAATTTTAAAATATAAAAAAATTAAATTTTTTTTTAAAAATTGAAAATTTACGAAACTACCCCTAGTTACTGTTCATCCACTGACGGATGAACAGTAACTGACAGAAAATGTTAAAAAGTGGTTTTTTTTGACTAAAAATAAAACAGTGGAGGTCTTTTGGTTAATATTTCAAATCTGCGGTGTTAAAATGGAAATATCCCTAAAATAAATGTAGTACGAAATTAAAAATATATATATTTAATTGACATCATTTAGCGTTGATTACCGAATAAAAATTTGTGCGTCTAGTGTCAGCGGTTATTGTGAACATAGCGAAAAAAAAATGATGGCATTTTTTTTTCAAATATTTTTTTCTACCAACAAAATTTTTTACGGTAATATCTATCTAGATTAAAAAAAATTAAAAGGTAGTAAGTGAAAATTCTATTAAAAAATGTTAAATGGAGATGCACATAACACGTTTGAAGAAATACCTAATAAAAAAGGCATTGTCAAATAAGGTAAGTTTTCTAATTTTTCTTTTTATCTCAGCAACAGAATTACCTAAGTTACAATTACATTTGCTTTATTTATACAGAATGATTTTTAATCTTAGCCTTTAGTTGTTATCCAACGTTACAACTGATTACATGGGATGATGCCATGTGGCAATCTTACTGACCAACTTGTATATTCTGATAATTCGTACATTTTGCGTATTGTTGATTTCTCCTCACATATCCAGTTGTTGATTACCCATACTCTGTATTACGCGTAGATTGCTCAATATGTTTGTTCAATATCTTCTTTCAAAAATTCAAAATTAAGTGTGTTGGAACTGGAGCAATGTTGGGAATGCCTGATTTATTAAAAAGCTTCTTTAGGGAGTTTCTCCGGAAGTATAAGGAGCTTTTCCCAAAAAGCTCACGAGTGATGACAAAACATATCGGAGAGTGTAATTGTAATTTATGAGGCTAGTACCTTCATAAATGAGGATCGTTATCAATAACGACTGCCTTCGTGCTCCTTTTATAGGTCAAGGAAAGGTGAGTGACACCAGCATATTTTCATGACCATAGAAAAGTACGCTAATTTATATCTTAAAACTATAATAAATCACGGTCTGGACAATAGCAGTGTTGAGATATGGAGTCTAGTAATGAATTTTAGGGTATACACCAAATCTATATAATTGAAGCGCTTTATCAGGCAATTTTATTAGGGAGCTTTTTTAATCTTTTATTCTCCTAATCTATAAATATTTGCTCCCCTATATGTTTCTGTAACAAGAGAATATAAAAGTGTAAAATAAAACCTTAATTGCTGCTGAATTAGCCAAATTGGCAAACCACGTAAATTTGTGTGTCTCTTTACTCTACTCATTTAAATGTTATCTTTGATTATTTTGTGGTGGTTTAACCCTAAAAAAACTCATATTAGAGCTTTAGGTTTACATCACAATAATCTGTGAAGATGAAGACTGCCTAGGTTTAACTTGAGAAAATCGAAGGAATTGATTTCGGTTTCTGGAAGATACAGCTTGAAGATTATATATATTAGAAAGCTCTCCATGAACCTTTGTGGGAGAAAAAAAATCAAAGTCCATGACTAAAGAGGTATGTGATATGAAAGATAGACAGGCTCCAGGTTTGATCCATTTGACGTTGGCAAGAAACGTTGCAATCAACATCGTAAATGAGAAAAAATAGCATGATTATTAAAGGCCTTGGCAAATAAGTATGAGAAACCATCGGCAACAAATAAGGTAGTTTTGATATGACATTTGTTCAATGTGGAGATGTCTGAGAATGGATCTGTCACATATCATATTAATGAATTTAATGTGATAATTAGTCAATAGAGTTTTTTTCCAATTGATTTTGATGATGAGATTAGAGCCCTAATTTCGATCTCTTCTCTACTCGAGTCATGGAATATTATTGTTTCTGCAATTAGTAGTTCTCGTGGTTCTGAGAAGTTAAAATTTGATGACGTCCGGAATGTTGTCTTGAGCAAGAAAATTCGTAAAAGAGAAATTGGAGATCTGAAAATGCACTCGGTGATAAGGGTAGAGGAAGGACTAAGCCGAGGGGTGGCCATAAAGACACGGTTGATCGAAGTCAAAGGGGCGGGAAAAATCTCAAGGTAAAATTGAAGTTCTTTGTTCGTATTATGGTGATAAGGGACACTTCAAGAAGGATTGTCTCAAACCAGAGTAGAATAAAAGTCACAGAGCTCATGAAGATAATGATTATTTAAATTTTGCAAAGGACATTGGAGATGCCCTATTTTTCAGTGTGGATAGTCTAATTGAATCTTGGATAGTTGATTTAGGTGCATCATTCAACTCTTCTCTGAGCCGAGAGTTATTTAGAAAATTACGTCTGAATATTTTGGGAAGGTGTATCTTGCAGTTAATAAATCCTTAGAGATTATTGAAATAATGATGTATGAATTAAGACTTCAAATGAGGTCAATAGAAGCTGCACAATGTTAGATATATTCCTAATTTAAAGAAAAATCTTATCTCTATTAGCTAGTTAGATTAAATGGGTTATAGAATAACTTTTAGGGAAATTTCCTGAAAAATTGTGAAAGAGGCTATCATGATAGACCGAGGCATAAAGATTGGAACTTTATGTACTATTACAGGGTGTAAAAATGTGGTTATTGTAGTAGATAGTACATCGAGTTCTAGTTTGTGGCATAACAGACTTGGAAACATGAGTGAGAAGGGAATGAGGATGGTAGTTTCAATGGGGTATTTGCAAGGTTGGAAATTTATTGATTTAGGTCTATGTGAATGTTGTATTCTAGATAAGAAGAAAATGAGTCAGCTTCATAAAGACTAGTAGAGAACTAAAGGCACAATGATTGGAACTAGTGCACACCCAGATTTGTGAGGACCACCTCTTCTTTCATCTCTCGGTGGCTCGAGATACTATGTTACTTTCATTTATGACTTTAGCATGAAGGTATGGGTTTACTTTTTGAAACATAAATAAGATGTATTTGCTACCTTTAAAAGGTGAAAAGCTAAATTTAAGAATTAGACCGGGTTGAAGATCAAGTGCATAAAGTTAGATAATGATGGTGAGTATGATTTAGCAGAATTCAAGAAGTTTTATTTTGATGTAATAATCAAGTTCACTAGGACATTTCCTGACAAAGCAAGACATAATAAGATTTCTAAATAGATGAACAGAACAATGAAGGAGTGTGTAAGGAGCATAAGACTACATGCTAGGCTGCCAAAAGTAGTTTGGGTAGATGTAGTGAACACGACATCATACTTGAGGGGACCTATTTTTTCTTTCGGTTTCAAGATTCTGTAAGAGCATGATCAGGTAAGGAAACTAAATTCTTTCACCTGCAGACTTTAAGGTGTGCTACCTATATTTATGTTATCCTAAAAAGAGAGATATCCTTACGTAAAGGTTGTAAAGTGCTACTTTGTTGGGTATGATTCTAATAAATTTAGGTTCAAGTTTTGGGATGAAAAGAATGGAAAGATTTTGAGACACTAATGTGTCAATTGATGAGAATGTCCTATACAAGAACGAGACAAATGTGAGATCTAAAGATGCAGAAAAGGTGGGAGTTGAGGTTAAGTTGTAAGAAAATTCACAATGTGATGTTGTTGCAACACCATAGGAGAATACCAAAAATATTACTTTTGAACAAGATCTAAAGCCAGTCCCTGAAATAGTGTTAAAGTCATCTACCTTAACTATTAGGGCAGTAGAATGATATTCTCTATCTTTTTATTATTTTTATTTACTAATCCTTTGATGAGGCTTTTTAGGTGAAGCATTCGATCAAGTGGGAGCAAGCCCATGGATGATGAGATATGTCACTTAAGAAGAATGACACTTAGAAATTAACGGAGTTACCTAATGGGAAGAAGACCTTCTCAAATAGCTGGGTTTTTAGGATTAAGACAAAACCTGATGGTTAAGTTAAGTTCAAGGCTCGACTGGTGATTAAGGGGTACTCGTAAAGGAAAGGTATTGATTATACCAAAATATTCTCTGCTGTAGTGAAATTAACTATAATTAGAATTTTGCTCAGTAGTATTGCAATAGAAAATTTGCATCTTGAGATATGGATGTAAAAACAACTTTTTTACATTGGGATTTGGAAGAATAAATCTACATGTAACAACTTAAGGGTTATAAAGTTCTAGATCAGGAAACATAGTGTAAGCTCAAGAGAAGTTTATTTTGATTGAAGCAGAATCCAAGACAATTGTACAAAAAGTTTGACCTTTTCATATTCATGAATGGTTTGTAGAGAACTAAAAAAGATCAATATTGTTATCTCAAGAAACTCATTAACTCCTATGATATTTAACTATTCTATGTGGATAATATTCCGATTGCACGTTTAAGTATAAAGAAGATAAATAATCTCAAAAGAATATTGTCATTAGAACTTGAGATTCAGAAGTGAGCTCAAATGAGAAATTCTCACATAATAAATGTGATTTAAAATAAGAAATAGAAAATTCTCATACTTTACCCCTTTTAGTGAGAGAGAATGTGGTGGGTAATAGATAACTTCATATTTGTTGTAAAATTACAAAAAAAAAAACAAAAAAACAAAAAAACAAAAACAATTAAGTGAACACTCTCCATGTAAGTGAGATGCATGGTTGAGGTATGCAAGAACTTGAACTCCAACATTTGATGGACCTAATGTTTAGTGTAAAAAATCGGGCAGCTTAATTTTTTTTCTTGTAAAAACATAGTCTAAAGTGGAAAAATTGTAGCCCTTCAGAATACGGGTCAGGTAGTTCAGCTAGATTTGTGGAAAATGAATTCTAAAGTGAGCTCAGAGAAGAAAATCTTACATAAAAAATATGATATGAGATCACAAATGGGAAATTCTTATACTTTACCCCTTTTGGGAGGAGAGAATGTGGTGGGTAATATATTACTTCATATTTGTTATAAAATTATAAAAATAAAAAAATTAAGTGAACACTCACCATATAAGTGAGATGCATGGTTGAGGTATGTTAGAACTTGAACTCCTACATTTTATGGACCTAATGTATAGTGTAAAAAATTGGGCGGCTTAATTTTTTTTTCCTTCTAGTAAAAATGTAAACTGAAGTGGAAAATGGTAGCCCTTTAGACTACGGGTCTGGTAGCTCAGCTAGAGTTGTGGAAAATGAATTTTGAGGTGAGATCAGAGAAGAAAATCTGACATAAAAAATGTGATATGAGATCACAAATGGGAAATCCTTATACTTTATCCCTTTTAGGAGGAGAAAATATGGTGGGAAATAGATTACTTCATATTTGTTGTAAAATTAAAAAAATAAAAAACAAAAATTCAAGTGAACACTCACCATATAAGTGAGTGTATTGTTTAGGTATGCTAGAACTTGAACTCCTACATTTGATGGACCTAGTGTATAGTGTAGAAAATCGGGAGGCTTAATTTTTTTTATTTATTTTTTAAAATTTCCTAGTAAAAATGTAGTCTGAAATAGAAAATTGTAGCCTTTTAGAATACGGGTCAGGTAGATCAGCAATATTAGTGGAAAATGGATTCTGAGGTGAGCTCAGATAAAACTATCTAACAACACAAATGTGATATGAGATCAGAAATGAGAAATCCTCATACTTTATCCCTTTTGGCAGGAGAGAATATGTTGGGGAATAGATTACGTCATATTGCATGTGAATGTGGAAAAAAATAAAAGAGAAGACTATCCATGTAAGAAGGAATGTATGGTTAAGGTATGCAACAACTAGAACTCTTACTTTAAAGAACAATTACTATAGTGTCAAAAATCAGGCTCCCTAATTCTTTTCTTTCTTTTATAGTAAGTGCGAGGTCTGAGTGGGGAAATGGTTATTTATAAGATCATTGGTTAGGTAGATCACCCAAATATGTGAAAATGGATTCTGAGTTGAGCTCAGAGTAAATATCTGACTTCAGAAATGTGATCTCGGATATGATATAATAGATCCTCATAATGTATCTTCTCAATGGTATAAGAACACACAAATTCATTGAAGTTATATGAAAGACAAGAGGTGCAAACTAAAGTGTCTATGTTAGTCCTCGTTATGGTGTTTTGTAGATTCTGAGGTGAGATCAAACATGAAAATCTGACATCAAACATGTGATATGAAATATGATAAAGAAAATTTCACAATTGAATTTCACTTTCTTAATAAATTTCACCCTAAAAAATTAAGAGGTTTAGTGGTCATTCAATTGCAGGAACTAAAATTGGAGGGGAGACTTGTGTACTGATTTTAATTTCAAAAAATTTAAAATGAGAAATCTGATATGAACATTCACAACGGCATAGAAAAATAACAAAATAAACATGCAAAGATTATTGAAAATTGGTGTCCTTAATTTAAACATAAAAAACATACCGAGCTTACACAAAAGTGGTGTCCTAACCTACCATTTCCTACCGGGACACCACAAGATACAAATTTGTTATCTAAAAAAACCTAAACATATATAAGAACACCTGAATATTTTCTTTGTCAACCCTCTTTTTCTCTCTTGACTTGATTATATATTCTTGTAAATGCATGGATGAGTCACAATCAGACTCACCATGATTTGATATATGTTGATCGACTTCGAAGTCACAACAACTGAAATACCATGATGTTCTATCTGCTTCTAAAGAAATTAATGTCTTTTTACCAAGTACTTGAAAATGTACGTAACATCAGACATATTTGAATATAGATCACACATATCAGACTTGACTTCAGAAACAACTGAAACCGAATCAAGTAATAGATTATTTAAAATACTTGCAATATCATGTCAAACCGCTTGCTGGAGTTGTCTTCAAAGTCCTAGTTTAAACACTTAGGATAAAGACTTTTATCATTTTCATCCTTTCGAGTTGGGTGACCATTGCTGCTGCACGCACATCAGAGAAGCACTTAACCATCCACCACTGCACACAATAATTTGAATATGATGGATATGAAACTCAGAATTGAACCAAATATTTGAATACTAGACATAGATATAACAACCTAATTATGTACCAAGTACCTTTTAAACTCTGTTTCCAAGAAAACAAATGGATTTAAACTTGGTCCTACTTGCACATTTGTAGAACTGTCTAAATGGACAACTCTCAATTGACTCATTTAAAAATTTATCGTTTCTTCCTGACTCGTGCAACCAGCGCCAAAAAGATAGATCCAACAGTTTATTCACCCGCCGCTGGGTAACTTCTTTACACCACTTCTTCTTATAGTTTACATCCTGATACAATTGAGAAATGCAATTGTTAAGATATATAGGAAATACATGTAATAAATTCTATATTTCGAATAAAAATATTCCGAGTCTAGTTCACAAACGAAAACTCAACCTTACAAATTCAGATTATACACATACAAACAACGAAGAAAACAGACAAACAACTACAGTATACCAACTATACAAAGAGGAATCACCATAAATAAGCCAACCCAGGTTAACATTCTTCACAATAAATACCAGACACAAACATTAACACCATTGTCTTCCTATTTACAATTGCAACATAAATTGAAGAAAACCCATAATATACACCCACAAATCGATCAAAACAGCCACCTAAACAACTAGTACAAAATCAAAATCAAAGTTCAAAACATTAACACTATTGTCTTCCTATTTACAATTGCAACATAAATTGAAGAAAACCCATAAATATACACCCACAAATCGATCAAAACAGTCACCTAAACAACCAGTACAAAACCAAAATCAAAGTTCATGCAAGAAGATAAAATATATGTAGATAATTCATCGCATCCATTTCCAATTTTCGCAACAAGGGACTGTAACTTACCTCAACCTTATTTGAAGAATCACTCATCCTCCAATCCTCGATAGTCCCCACACTGATAACTCATAAGAGCTGCATATCAGTGCACAAAAACCCATTCACAATTCAAAAATTCAACAAATAAAAACGAATATTACATAACAGAACAAGTTATAGCGGGCAACAAAATGTACGAACCAAGAGGAAGAAACTAGGTCCTTCAATTGTAATTTCTAGCAATTTTATAGAATTACCATCCTAAAAAAACCATAACGTTAACACACACAGAGCTTCCTGCATACGATAACTGACTCTAACTTAATCGATCTACAACGTAGCCAGAAAATTGGATTACTATTACAGTTCAACTACTAAATGACGTAGAGAATATGAACTATCGATGCTTTTTAAAACTGAATCAGATTTTTAAGATTGAGTAACTGTTATTACATAAATTTTCGGTTGAGCATTAATTATTGGATTCAATTTCAACGATTTTGTGAGTGCAGGGGTGTTTAGATCTTCTCACGTGTAATTTAAATATCGAACATATTTTAGAGCAATTTTGAAATTTGATTTTTTAGTTAAGAATATAATGGAAAGCACAGTTGAAGCAAATTTTACCAAATTTATTTTTTTTAAGGGTATTCAAATTAGGCCAAAAAAATAATTTATACTTTTCAATATCCATTTTCAAGAATTTCCAATATTTTATATTTATATTTTATAATTTTTTATCTCAACAAATAATATTAATATTTGATTAAAGAACATTCCTCACTACTTGTGCCATTTGAAGTTCAAGCCGGGGTCGGAGTTGAGCTTAGTGGAGAGATAGACATGAAACTTAGGTATTCAAAGACTCACATGCTCTACCTATACGATAAGACTTTCTTTTATCCTGGACGAGTATAATATTAGATGAGATCCATAAATATTGGATCGTATCATTTGCGCTGATATGTAGTTTATATTTATAAGTTTGAGTGTTTTCTGGCATGTGGATATTTTCAACTGTGCCAGTCTGGCAACATTTGACTTAATATTGTATCGGTCTTGCCAATTCGTGTCTCAAATCTCAACGATTTAAGAATTTATAATAAGTTGGTCAATGAACTAAATAAGTGTGTGTTTCCCATGTGAAACAGCAAAGAAAATTGTTGTTTAAAATTTAATGGGAGTATTACACCCGAAAAATTAATTAATTAATTAATTAAAAGCTTCAAAAGTTAATTTACAAATAGTATTAATTGATTTGTTCCACCCCATTTCTATTTATTTTTTCAATCCACTTCACTGAGATTTATTTATTCAATCCAACACATATTTATATCATTTTTAATTTTCTTTTTTTTAAAAATTAAAAATATAGTGCTTACTTTTAGAATTTTTTGGAAGGGACTTGAATTGGATAACATATTTTCATATTAATGTCCACATTTGTATTTATGGATGATCTGTCTATAAACTTTGTAAGGGGAAAAAATTGAAAAAAATAAACTATTTAGAATATAATAAAATATTAAATAGATTATTGTATTTTTATTAAAGAAATAGAAAAACAGGCTACTATTGGAAATAAGAAATATGTCATAATTTCTATGTGATCCTTTTTTCCCCCTAAGATTTCTTACTTTCTGTTTTCTTAGAGAGTAAAATCTAGAGTCTCTATATATGATAATGAAGATGTACTTGGTGTTACGATTATCACTTTTGTATAGTTGGTATATATATATATTTATTGAAAATTCTAGAAAGTGGACTTTTTAAAGTTTAAAATACAATTATAGGTCTTTTTTGAAAAACATATAAAAGCAGACTTTTAAAAGTTTAGTTTTCACTCTATAGGTCAAGTTTCCCAAAATACCCCTTAATTTTTACTATTCACAGATTCTGTGAATTACGGTCACAGTCTATGAATGACGTATGGAGTGAAAATCAAACTTTAATTTTGCAAACTTTTCAAAAGTGACCTATAATTATATAGTAAACTTTTTATGACCTATAAAAAAAATTTATATATATATATTTATATCATTAACTTTCAGACAATGCAAAGTTTGAAATTTATCCTAAGTTGAGGGTGTTAAAGATCCGCCAATCAAATAGATGAAGGTAAGGGGATTGAAGGGGCACCTTGGCTGTTTAATAAATAGCCACTTGTTTGAAAATATATTGGTACTAGAGAAAATTCGCTGCAGATTCCGTCCCTGAATTTCAGGGTTGATATTTTCGCTTTGGAACTGGGTATATAATGGAAGGCATGGCTCCATGTTTAGGGGACTTCAAAGGTGAGTACATGGATTATGATATAGGGAATATTATTAAAAGTTAGATAATCCGGATGCATTTATGAGAACTTATATTCGAAATTCTTTAAAATGAAAGAATCTGATTACAGGATCAAATGGTAATACTTTAAGTATAAGAAGTTGGAATTTTTTTGTGTAATTTTTTTTTACATGGAATCTTAGTGCGAACTCAAACATCATAAAAAAAGTTCGTGTTTAGTTGGGTTGAAAGTTTAATGGCATTTTCTTTTGAGAGTCTATGACTAAAGGATAATGGAGTTAATTCCAAATTTGATAAGCAAGCTGATTTACATGAGGAAACAAAGGAGATTGGAGTGAATAATATGGCTTTTGTTTTCAAAAAGAATTTTATATGGGAAGGAGGCGCACGAGGATCTAAATAATTCAACAAGACATGTTATGAAAACAGATGGACATTAAGGGTCAGCTATAGGTTAGGAGGAGGATGTGAGCTTGACGGAGGAAGTTAGAATCGACAAGCCTCAAGATTTGAAGAAACGACAACGTTTAAAGAAAATTATAGTTAGTACATGTAGTAGGTATTAGAAGATACATGTCACATAAGAGAAAAGATCATTGGAATGTTGTAAAATGGCTATTGAGATATTTAAAGGAAACAACTAGTACCTCATTTTGTTATAGGATTGACAAGGTAGTACTAGAGGGATTTATTTATGTTGATCTTGGTGGGGATTTAAATTTTAGTAAAAGCACATTTGGGCATGTCTACATTATAGATGAGACAATAGTAAACTGTATGTCCAAACTTAAAAAGTGTGCTTCTTTGTCATCTATAGAGACTAAATATGTTACATTAGCTGACACTTTATAATGAGATGATTTGGTTGACTATTTATTTGGAGGAATTAGGCAAGAATCAGCATGGTAATTTTTTCTCTACTAATAGTCTAAGTGTAATGCAATTGGTGAAAATCCTTGTAAATCATTTTAGAACTAAGTACATCTGACATAGGTATTAATTCGCCTCGTAGTTTGGTGGAAGAAAGTGTAATGTCTTTGAAGAAAATTGAGAGTGTCAATAATTCAATAAAAATTTTGACTAAAAAACTGGAGTTACACAAAATCTCTGTTAGTCTAGTACAACTCTAGTGTGGAAGGTGTTGCGAATAGGTTGAGTAATTATTGGTGTTTTGATATTGAGAGAGAATTCTCTCTGAGTGGGAGAATTGTTGACATATGGAGACTAATAATTGTTTTTAGAGTATATAGCAAACACATGTAATTGAAGCGCTTGATTACAAGTTTTTACTAGCATTTTTCAAAAAAATTTATTCTTCTAGTCAAATAAATATATCTTCCCCTAAATATATCGATAACAAGAGAATATATCACCGTGAAATAAAATCCTAACCACTTTGGATATAAGTCGTGTTTGGAAACCACGAAAATTTATGAATCTCTTTACTTTACTCTTATCTTTAATTGTTTGTGTTTTCCATTCTAATACTATGTATAATTTTCCATTCTAACACTACGTATAATTTTATACCTTAGAATTCAATAAATAGGATATGATACTCAAATTATTAAATATAACCTCCATGTTTTTATATCTCAAACGTTCTGTATTTTAATTTTAATAGATTTATTTTATTTAGAAAAATAATAATATAACTTATCATACATATATACGTCAATACTTTATTTGATTTATACTTATAAAATAGTAAACCAAAACTTTAATTTAATTTCAATTTGTCAATAGAATTATATAGACAATCTTATATATTTATAGTAAGAAAATGAGATGAATTTAAAAATCAAAACCCGAAAAATTATTTAGAGAAAGTAGAATAGTAGTTCAAATGAAATAACATACCAGAAGATAAGAAGAGAAAGAAGATCCATGAAAATACAGGAATGGCAATTTTCATTATAAAACAGTTAGTTTTGAAATAAAGAAGAATATAAAAAATCAACCTGAAAAGAATGGGTAGGTTTATTTTAAATATAAAAACTCTGATACATTAAATTTATTTTGAACATAAACATGTGATATATGGATAATAATATATCACAAATGTAATTATATATTTATTATTATTATTTTAAAACTTACTAACCACTGGACCCTAAGTGATAATAAGTCAAATTAAACCTTTTCAATATTATTTTTTTTACCAACCTTAAATTATTTACATTTTAAAATTTTTTTATAAAAAAATTACAAAAAATAGCAAAATTGAATCTGCTTCCCAGTATGTAATACCAGGAAGCTGAAATTTGCTTCGCGGTATTATACATCAGGAAGCAAGCTTGAATTTTTGCCTACTTCCTTGTGTAATACCGGAAGCTACTGGATATATTTTTTCATGCTATTAAAAGGTAAAATGGTCATTTTGGTATATTTTTTTTGTAATAAAAAAAATTTTAAAAATTTAGTTTTGTAAAAAATTTAATATTAACTTAAAAATATAATTTTTTAATAAAAAAAGTTACCCCTAATTGATAATTATATTTGATATTAGTTAATACTATATATAGTCTTCACCACCCAACCAAAAATGATCACAGTTTATATTATATAAATTAATTTGGACATTTGCAGATTTAAAATCTATTTTTCAACACTAAATTTTACAAATTTATTCGAGTAGAAAAAAAAAATACTATAAATACACCATTTCTATAACACACTTTCTATTCGAAATTAATATAAATAATTTTTAAATATTTAAATTTCTTTAAAGATTGGAAACTGTAAATTAAATTATCAACCAAAACAAACAAAAAAACCAATTTTTTTTTCATAGTAAACACATTAAAGTTATTCGGTTGTGGGGATATAGCTGTGGAATTACTACTGTAGAAGCACCAAGCCCAAATGTTTACCTCCCTGACATTGAAACTCCCAATTCTACTTCCAAAAGAATTTAAAAAGGTAGAGTTTTTCCCGGTCGAAGTGAGATTTTACTACTAGAAGTATAAAAGCGAGATAGTCACTCAAATCCTAGATTTTAGGCTTTACATAACACGACTCTCAAAAACCCGAACTAGTCCAGGTCCGTTTTAGCTGTTAGTTTGGTTTCTGTTCCATTGAACTAAACACAAGAAAAGTTGTCCGTTTCTTCATTCGAGAGCAGCGAACATGAATGACTTCAACATGACCTAAGCATCTATAATAGCAACGGACACTTTGTGTTCGAATTCTACTATGTGAACCCTATAACATATAATAAAATATATTTAATAATTAAATAATCAAAATGTTAATAAGACTTTGTGGAGAGAGAAAGAGATAAGAGTGAAGTACAAATAAATGATTCGTGGATGGGAGTTATCCGTCGTCTCAATTTAGAGGTACTCGAGAGAGAGAAATGAGATAATTATTAGATGATTTGATTTAAATTAATACTATTTGAGTCTATTAGATTTTTAGGCCATAAAAAGTTTATTATACAATTATAGGCTATTTTTGAAAAATTTGCAAAACTAAACTTTGATTTTCACTCTATAGGCCATTCACAGCTGTGAGCGTAATTCACAAACGGTAAGTATAATTCACAGCATCTATGAATTGTAAAGTTTCAGAAGTATTTTGGAAAACTTGACTTATGGTGTGAAAACTAAACTTTTAAAAATCTGTTTTATCTGTCTACATATAATTATATTTTAAACTTTAAAAACTCATTTTTTAAAATTTTTACATATTATTTTATCATAATTTTCTAAATTGAGACTTTAAGTGTATTTTTATTGTGGATGCTCTAACATTATTTTCCGCAGTGTTTATTTGTGCAGCTCTATTTTTCATAATTGACTTATTAATTACACAATTAAATTCAAATTAGATAATTGAAATTTTATTTATTCACTGTCACATAGGTCTAACAAATAGATTAGGATGATCTATTTTAAATATTTAATTAGAAACTGGATAAAAGATTGGATTTTGTATCATAACTTCTTTGACCAAAATGTTTTCTGCTATCTATTCTATTAAATGTGGATAGTTTGGTTTATATGTAATTACATGTTTTCCAATTATATATTTGTTATTTTTTACGTTGAAGTTAGACATAAATATTTTTAAATTATTTTAATTAATATTTAAGGTATAAGTAGGGGTGGACAAAAAACCGAAAACCGAATTAAACCGAACCGAACCGGCGTGTTCGGTTCGGTTTGGTTTTGATAGTAGAAAACCGATTGTATTTTCGGTTCGATTCGATTCGGGATTTTCGGTTCGGTTCCATTTTGATCCGAACAAAAAAATAAACTAGATTAATTCAGTTTTTTCGGTTTTTTCAGTTTTGGACCGAACCGAATCGAACCGATTAATTTCGGTTCGGTTCAGTTTTCTACTTAGATTTGGTTCGATTTTGGAAAATCAAAACCGAAATTTTTTCGGTTCGGTTCGGCCGAAAACCGAACCGAACCGACTCGTGCCCACCCCTAGGTATAAGGGCTTTAAGAGCCTTTAAATTTAACTATAATTTTTAAATTGCTCATCCAATTTTTTAAAGAGTCATTTTAACCTTCCAACTTATAAATGTTGAGTTAACTAAACTCTTTTCGTATAGAAGTTGAACCGGAAGTAAAAAGTCAACTAAACTATCCATATAAATTAAAAGGGCTTATTAATCTAAATTTTGAGTTATCACGAAGTTAGGGGTTAATTTGAAAAATGTAGTAAAATTCAGAGGTTTTTTTTTTACTCTTATGCCAAAATTGAAAACACTTAACTAAATTTAATCTAATAAATTGATATATTTTATAACATCGATTTGTTATTATAATTTTATTTTTTCACATGTTTAAAAATATTTTATTAGTTTATAATATTTCTAGTTCTTGATTTAAGTATAAATTTGATTGCTTTTGACTTTTAATTTGAGTAAAATTTTCTTCCCTAGCTAAGGATTACAAAATATAAGAGTTTGATTCCTTATTTTCAAATACATTATTGGTGATATACAAATTTATACGTTAAAAATTGTGGAAATGTTAAGGTCTAGTAGTGTCACCTCATGAAATTCTATCTGTATCTTTATTATGAATTGTTATCTTTATATTCTTCATTATTTACCATTTTACAATCTCTACTCACCTTCACATCCCTTCAAAAATTTATATGATATGTTAAATAAATAAATTAATTTTCTTATAATAAATATAAATCTAGTTAAAATTGTAAAATTTTATATTTTTTCAAAAGTATTACATTGGATAAAGTGGAAAAGAAGTGATATTCTCTACCATTCATAAATATTATATATATATATATTATTATTATTATTATTATTGTATGTGGCGATCTTGTTATACATATACTTATTATTGTAATGGTATCAAACAGAATCCATCTTTAAATATAGAAAGCCTAGTAAATAGTATGGGGAAGGAGTTAGAGTTTTTAAGAAAAAATTATTTTTAGGCTTTTCATAAATAAAAAATCACTTTCTAATAAAAAAAATTCATATTTTCAAATTAAACCAATTATAAATAAAAATTAGTGCAAAATAAATTCCTATAGATAAGTTCAATTTAGGATTTATACACTCCAATTTATAATTACCCTTTTATCTTTAAAACACATAAATTTTTAAAAAAAAATAGTAAAATCTTTTTAAATCAATTCGGACTTTCCATTTTTACTAAAATATATATATATATATATTTGAAAAATACAAATAATATATGTATATATTATATGTATAGATTTAAGTTTTTGTTTAATAAATACAAATATCTGTTTATGTGCTGTATATCCACCCGTCGACAACAATTATTTTCATACATTTGTACATATATGTTAGTATAATTGTTTAGTTAGTAGATTAAAGGAACAAATAAAAATTTAAAAATAAATTGTAAATTAAAATAAAAAAGAAAAAATAAGGGGAGGGAGGGAGAGAGCATTAGGCTCCCATGTCCTTGGCCATATATATTGAGAGAGAGAGAGAGAGAGGGGTGTTGATAGGACTGGATTGTAGAGAAATAATGTTCGAATTAAGAGGAGAATGGTGTACTGTTGGCCTTTCAGCTTTGTTGTTGTTATTGGGGTTGCTTGTACTGATGGATTGGCAAGGAAGAAGAAAAAGGAACAGAATGCCTGAAGGAAGCAGAGGGTGGCCATTGGTGGGTGATAGCATCAATTGGTACTATGCTGCCACTGCTCATCCTTCTCAGTTTCTAGAAAAACAAGTCAAAAGGTACACATTAAATCGATTGATTCATGTATTAAATCGATAGATTAATGTATTGATTGATTGGATTGAACACACAGATATGGGACGATATTCTCAAGCAGCTTGTTTGGTAAGTGGGCAGTGATATCGACAGATCCCCATTTCAACAGATTCGTTATGCAAAATGAAAGCAGGCTTTTCCAGGCTAGTTATCCGAAATCATTCAGATATTTGCTCGGGAAAAATAGCATCCTCTTTGCCCAAGGAGACCGACACAGGAAACTCCATGCTACTTCTTCAAACGTTTTGCGTGTTGACAGACTCAAATGCCATTTGCTGAATAATATCCAGTTCGTTCTGAGACAGACTCTCAACAATAATCTTCACCACCACCAAGTCATTCTCCTCCGGGACTTCTGCCGAAAGGCAAGTACTAATTTTCTTTATATTTTATTTCATATTTTGTTGTCGATGAATATATAGATATGGTTTTTATCTTTATCAGCTAGCTGTTACTCAAATAGTAAACCATCTACTTGGCGTTTCCGAGCCGGAGATCCAGGACGAGATGGTTCATCTATTGACTGACTACTCGGATGGACTTCTGTCATTTCCAATCAATGTTCCTGGCTTTGCATTCTATAGAGCTGTGAAAGCCAGAGAGAAAATCTTAAGCAAAATAAAGAACAGAATTGAGAGATACAGGCGGGATGGGACAGCAGGGGAAGTTTGTGTGCTCGCAAGGCTACTGGAAGAAGAACACCTGCCTGATGAAACCATCTCAGACTTGATTATGAGTCTGCTTTTTGCTGGGCATGAATCAACTGCCAAGACTATGCTTTCTACTATGTATTTCCTCACTCAGACTCCTACAGCCCTGCAACAGCTCCTGGTATGTATCATTCATGACTTCACTTTCAGTATCTGTCAAGATCTCTTGAATCGATTGGCTAGGATTGTATCAGAGTATAGATATTGATCAGTTTAGTTGGTTGTCGGGTGAAGGAAGAACAGGACGGTCTGAAGAAGAAGAATGATGAAATGCTGACATGGGAGGATTATGAGGGCATGCCATTTATGCAATGTGTAAGTCATGAGTTTAGTTGGTTAATATAATTTATAATTGTATAAATGTATTACATGGTGGAACAAACAGGTGATTGATGAAACTCTTAGAATAGGGGGGATTGCATCATGGTTGATGAGAAAGGCAAAGGAAGATGTTACATACCAAGGTATATCTATCTATCTATTGAACATCATGGTAAGGCCTGAGTTTCAATGTGTATTTGTATGTAATGTGGTGATTAAATGGTGGTGGCAGAGTATGTGATTCCAAAAGGATGCTTTGTGATACCGGTTTTATCAGCAGTCCATTTGGATGAGGATGCGTATGGGGCTGATGCTCTCACTTTCAATCCATGGAGATGGATGAACTCTCATGATCAGGTATTTTTAATAAGAGAAAATACAAAGTGAATGTTGTTGTCAGAGTAGGAAATCAGAATTGGTTATTTTGTCAGGAAAAGAGAAACTGGAGAAAGAATGTATATTACTGCCCATTTGGAGGAGGAGGCAGGTTGTGTGCAGGGGCTGACTTGGCTCGCCTTCAAGTTGCTCTCTTCCTTCATCACTTTCTCACTCGTTATAGGTAATTATTATTAATATTAATATTAATGTTATTTTTTTTTCTAATTTATAATTTACATTAATGTAGATGGACTCAGCTCAACCAAGAGAGAATCTCGGGTTTTCCATCGGCTCGATCAATCAACGGCTTTCAAATTAAGTTGATCAGTCGCCTCTCAAGCTAAACATTTTTATTATTTTTTTTAATCCCTTGAATTTATGGAATAAAATATTTTTAGTAAATAAACAATGCCAGCTACATAGATTATATAGTATTTTCAACCATGGCTTGTCAATATCTGTTGTGCGCAGCAAAAACTTAAAAAATAAATATATATATTTTACAAATTTTGTAAATGTGTATCATAAAAATATTTTACAAATTTAAATATAGAAATTAATTATTAATTTAAAATTTAAAATTATAATTATTTTATTTATGTTAAAAAATAGCATTTATATTTTAAAAACTAAATAAAATATGGATACATAAGTAATATAGAATATAAATATTTTTAAAATATAGCATTTATATATATTTTTTTTAATCCAAAGATCTACTTGGAAAAATTTTAAATTTGTGATTCTTCCCAAAGAAAAATAATAAAATTAATTTGTCAATTTATTTTAATCCTAAAAATTTTACATCAATATCAACCAAACACGAAAAGAAGAAATGCTTTTAAATTTTAAAAAATCACTTGCCATACAGCTAGAATATATATATATATACCTTGAATTTTAATTATGCAAAATTTACATCCAAGAACATTAATCACTTAAAATGCACTTTATGACTATAGGAGTCCTATCCTATAGAATTGTAGGATTTTCATTCAGAATTTGATATGTGTAATTTTTGGAGGAATTTTTTTTTTAGTAAATTAGATGTGAGAAATAACTATTAAAAATATATTACATTTATCAAGTAATAATGACTATAAAAAAAAAAATTTTCATCTAAAATATTGACAAGTCAAATTTTGAAAGGAAATCTTATAATCGTACCGAAATTAATCAATCAATAAAATGTCTACTACAATAGTTAAAAGATATTTTCCACTAAAATTGCTTTTTGATTAGAAAGAATTACTTCAATAACTACAATGTGAAAAGTCCATTTTCAAAAAATTGTTAAGTATATGTTCTGATTCTCTATGACCGTTAACAAATTGAAGTCACCAAATTTACACTAAGAAAAATTCAAAGAGAAATTATGAGTATTCCTTCACTTCTAAAAGCACCATGATCATTTTTCAAATAAATCATTAAGAATAAAATTCTACATGTATTCCAAAAGTAGATGAAATTAGAGATTTCTTAACTATCAAGATGAATCACAATTTATACATATACATCTATATTGTACAAGCATGAATTAGAAAGCTCAGTCCCAAAATATAATGATATTCAACCATTGTTATTTCTAACTTCAATAAAATATCTAGATCTTATATTTATTCTCAATATTACTCTCACCTGTCTCACTCAAGATTAATTTATCCCATGTTAATTGATTCTCACAAATTTAACTTTTCCATTTACCTCAAGAGCAGTACTACATGAATAAGAACCTAAAATTAAATAAAAGATAAGCTTAAGAATTACATGAAATGCATTTGTAGTGAAGGAACAACCAAGAAGAACTTAATGGTAATACAACAACACAAGATTCAAACCAAGTTCCATTGAAAATTTACAAGAATACAATAAAAGAATAGGGCTGAAGAAGAACTAGATTGGTTGAAGGAGATCTTCAACGATGTGTACGAAGACTTCACGATCCAAGAGAAATCCTTACTCTAAATCTTGAAATCTCTTCCAAGAGGATGAAGAAGATATGTTTCTCTCACTCAAACTTCTAACTCACTACAACTAACGACTTCTCTCTATAAATGGATAAAAGATCCTTTTTGCATGTCTAACTAACTCATTTATATGAAACACTTGGGAACAAAATATTAATAGAGTAATTTTTATAATTAAAATTATCAATCAGATCGACTTGGTAGCTTCAGGGCGAGCACTCCTAACCACCAACAGCTCGCCAACATCCAACATAGTCAATACAAATGACATGGCGCGTTAGAGATCTTTATCAACTCATCGTCATATTGCACTCCTACCCATCGTTTATGACGAGATCTTGATCGCGATAAGTGACCGCCAATCATCCTTAGTCAACATCTTGGCTTTTCAGCTCGACCATTCTTCTGGTGAGACGTTCCTGGGCGAGCGCTTCATGTTAATCGAGAACTGGGTGCGTCAATTCCTTGGCAAGGCAATTCCTCACATGACGGTTCTTCCTAACGACAACTACCCGCTATGATCTGCCCAACAACTTCTCTGCTTCATTAGTGACGACCACACCTTGTTTCTTCTGCATCATGCTCACACCACACTTCTTTTGATGTTCCTTGATGAGCCAACTGGTTTGACAATGTAGCAGTTTAAACTTGTTTGAAAAAGTCAAAATTTTTAGCAGAAGTTCTGCTAGTTTCTAGGAGCTGTTAATAGTAGTTTTTCCATTCAATAAATGCGTGGGATTAGTGATCCTCGTTTACTGATTTGTAAGAGCTAATTTCTTATTGCTGAATTTGTGTAAGTACGATATAGTGTTGAGGTTTTTTAGTGTGAGACTGTGTGTACTGTTTTTTTCTCTCGTGAATGCAGAAGTTATTTGCATCAAGATTCTCGTCTTATTCACGTATCTTCATCATTATTCAACACAAATAAAAGGGGTGTTTAAATTCCAACGGACAATATCTCGTCATCTTCTAATATTGAATGCTTTAAATTATTTCTTCTCTTTACTATGGCTTTCTGAATCTTTTAGCCAACTCCCAACATTAATATTATCCGTTTTAAATTAGGATCGAGTTTGCACGGATTTGTTATTGCTACCACTGCCCAAAAGACTTCTAGAGTTCTCTCGATATTTTATGTACAAGTCATTATCCTCTTCTATTACCGTCTAAAGTTCAACATGATTGGTAGACAATTACAATGAAATTATATCAATTAACATCTAATTTGCTACCGAAACGATAGGATAAATTCAAATATATCACCTACGTGGTAGGACACTCCCACCAAACATTTTCGCATATAGTAGAGGTGCTATTTTCTTGCCACGTTTCTTTAGAGAAATGGGAAGCCGTCTATTACTAGTAATTAGATATTATCACATATTTTATATCAATTAATGATATTACCTTTATGTCGAAATGCAATAGGCACATATATAATGCATTTCTATTATGAGCATCTCCAAGCTCATCCTTACTTTATCAAAGTCAAGCACATGCAATTTCTAGAAATCATTCATGATAATAGAACAATCAAAACATGCTATGTCACACGTACATGTTCATTCTATGATTTACCAATCATTAAAATTAATCTCATTTCTCTTATCATTAACTAGTAAGTTCCATCAATCAATCATGAGATAGTCACTACAATCAAGTCAAGAAATTCAAACAAGCCAAACACTTCATGAGACAAACCCTTCATAGTCCAAACAAACACACTGAAAATGTTTTAACATTAAACAATCGGATGAACAAGCAAATGTATCTTAAGAACCTGTCAACGTTCCTAAATCAATTCAATACATTCACGCCAATCAAATAAAATAAGTCAAACTATCAAACTCAACTCTTTGCACTTGATTTTCAATGTTACCGAATTGATACCGAACTTTTACCAAATTCGAATTCAGTAACCTGCAAGACATAGTATACTAATTGTCTAACAAAAATACAAATTGAAGTAGTTACCAGAATTTCATTTTGGTAATCAAAGTACATAATGAACCTAACCTTAGCCCAAATTACGCATTGAGCTAGCTACCAAATTGGTAAT
This sequence comes from Cardiospermum halicacabum, assembly GCA_031304145.1. NCBI lineage: Eukaryota > Viridiplantae > Streptophyta > Magnoliopsida > Sapindales > Sapindaceae > Cardiospermum > Cardiospermum halicacabum. The sequence continues at coordinate 35,962,217 of CM062389.1, read as the reverse complement.
TCGGTAATCAAGATAACAGATTGAATCTTTTTTGCCCGAATTGAATATCGAATTATCTACCGAAATGCAATTTGAAAACAAATCAAAAATGAAAGACACAAGGCCATTGGATAAAAAGCAATCAAGGAAATGAAAATATTGAAAAATTATCATGTTGCAAAAACTCTAGTGTTTTCAAATACCTTTAAAGACACATTCGTCAAAATCATATTCGATATTAAAGTAACCTTTGGTATGGCAAAAAGTAGGTAGATTCACTAGATAAATAACACACTCACATGAAGATTCAAAATATTTGAGAGACAATATATAGAGGTTTCTAATTAAAAAATTAGATTTTTGAAAATAGGATGTTTCGTACAATTTAATAACATTAAAATCGTTGCAATATTAGTCATATATCTATAATTTCAAATCATATATTAAAAAAATATATCATCACAAATTCATAACCACAAACGGAACTCAATTAAGACTTTGGGTGCAAGACTTACGCAAGTTGCACAAATTTTTCAAAGTTGAAATTTATAAATACTTGAAGGAGTTTTGAAATTTGAATATTCAAATGATTAGATTGTTGAAAAACAAAGTCATGGCTGGAGACTAGGCAAAAAAATCTGTAGTTGCAAATAGTACCTAAACCAGAGTCCGGATGAGAGAGAAGGGGGCCAACATGTCGGAATTTTTTATTGCACCAAATTCTATACCGAATTGTAATTCAGTATCCAGAAACTAGGTCTCTATCCCAATTATATACCATATTACCTACCAAATTATAATATGGTAAGTTGTAGATTTTGTCCAGATTACCATTTGAGCGATTTGCTCAGTTTTAAAATCCGACCAAACGATATCAGTATGCAACTAAACTTTAAAAATATCATCTATGCATATAAAAAACCCACACTAGCAATCCGTTCGTCAATCAAACCAACAATTTAGGCAAAGGAAATTGAGCAAGTTGCCTATTTGGCCAACTAATTGCAACAGTAGTAGCAAGATAATGCAAGTTCAATATTTTTTTCCATGACTTTCTATCATTAATACTTATCAATTTCCATCATTTTCAAGTTATAACCGACAACTTTTAATAAGTTGATTAACCAATTAACATCGTGATATCACAAATCCAAATTAACATATCAATAGGATGTTTAACAAATCCACATACAATACAATATTATGCATCAAACATGACTTATAAAAGAGGGTTAGACTAAGCATTGACTCACCAAGAAACCCTCCCAAACACATCAACATCAAGCACGAGACATTCATAGGCTCTTAGCTAGCCAAGATCACAATTATTCAATGTCATTATAAGTTAAACCAATTTATTCTCATTGGTTACTTAAGTCCAATTATGTAACAAGGATGATGAGATACATACAAAGTTCATACACTTAGACATACTTATTCAAGTAGATCATTAATCATTTTTGTTTACCAAGAAATCTTCATCTCACTTCCAATTTTCAATATCCATAACAATATCATCTTGTTATCAAGTTCAAGAATCTTTTCACTTCTTCATCTAGACAATATCAATATATCATCAAGATCAATCATCAATAATATGTCAAGTTCAATATTAAGATTCATTTTCAAGCTTTTTATCATATTTTATTAACCATTACTCATTTATTCACTTTTACCCAAATCTTACTCATCACTCAATTTCAATGTAAATAAAATCAATAAATATTTGTGAATAATGGTTATGGCTCCGATGGTTGTCGACGCCGTAAAGGCTCATGGTTCGTATCGAGATGACGATTCAAAAATGCCCATAAACTATTATTAGGAAATTTCCAGTTCTATCCAAATTTCTTCCTAGTTCCTAATTCGATTCAACCAAAAAACAATCAGCCCAGACACAAACACAATATTTAACGTGGTTCGGCAAATTGCCTAATCCATGGAAAGATAACAACTTTACTATGAGAAATAATAATTACAAGTCATTCAGACAACACTCTCTCTCAACACAAAATTGCTTTCTTTCTCAACCAGAATCTCTTTTACGCGAACAACTCCACCACGACGAGACAAACCTAAATAAAAATCTTCTTAATGGTGAGACACCCCAATTCAATAATCATTACCCCACTAGGCAGGCATGACCAAATCCAATGATCATTACCCCACTCGGCAAGCATGACCCCAATCCAATGATCATTACCCCACTCGGCAGGCATGACCCCAATCTAATGATCATTACCCCACTCTACAGGCATGATCCCAATCCAATGATCATACCCACTCGGCAGGCATGACCCAAATCCGATGATCACCACCCCCAAAGGGATGATATTCCAATACGATGATCACCACCCCAAAGGGATGGGATAATTTCTTCTTCATGAGATAACTCTATTAATAGTGATCATCAAATATACTTTTCTAATTTGTTTCCTTTCCAACTAAGGAATACAATCAACCAAATTAGGAAAACCAAATCTTTCCAAAACAAAAAATCACACCATTAGGAAATAGATTCAAACTCAAAATAGGAAAATCCTCCTAAAAGGAAATCCTTGTGATTCAAGGCAATCCTAACAAATCTCCACCTTGACTTGAATCACATAAAACTTTTGAATCCATTTCCTTTGATCACTATCAAACCAAATTTGTCTCCATCATTCAATTCATTCTCTATCAAATCCAAAATATTTCTCCACCTCGAATGAGAAACTACCAATTCCCAAATCCAGATGTTTTCAGTTCTTGATCTCAATCTCATACTTTACCATGCTTCCAATACGCAACAGTCATATTCTGTTCAATATCGCTCCTTCTAGAAATCTCCAAAACTCATATCCACCGTCCAAATTTAACCTTCATGTGTCGTCTACAACATACTCAAAATTCAGTCTAATCCAACGATTCATTCAAGAGATATGTCATTTTCAATATGAAAGCGCAGGACAGATCCGTGAAACCCATGAACCCAATTGTTGATGTCATATCTCTTTATTTCAGTCTTTACTCCAAAATCCGAACGGTCAAAGGTTAGCCATATATGTTTAAAATATTAGAATGAAATTTGAGCATCATCCAATGGTCGGTTAAGGATAAATCTTTAATTATTCCAAGCTGTCCAGAAAATTCTGCTGATCAAAATATTCACTAAATTTATCTCACTGATCTACATCATGGATATGAATTCCAATCGAGGTGTCCACTTCAAACTTGATCTTCAAAGAAACCTCCACCAAAGCTCTGATACCAGTTTGTTAGAAAATTTCCGGTTCTATCCAAATTTCTTCCTAGTTCTTAATTCGATTCAACCAAAAAACAATCAGCCCAGATACAAGTACAATATTTAACGTGGTTCGGCAACTGCCTAATCCACGGAAAGATAACAACTTTACTATGAGAAATAAGAATTACAAGTCATTCAGACAACACTCTCTCTCCAAACAAAATTGCTTTCTTTCTCAACCATAATCTCTTTCAGGCGAACAACTCAACCACGGCGAGACAACCCCAAATCAAAATCTCCTTAATGGTAAGACAATTCTAATTCAATGATCATTACCCCACTAGGCAGGCATGACCCAATCCAATGATCATTACCCCACTCGGCAAGCATGACCCCAATCCAATGATCATTACCCCACTCGGCAGGTATGACCCCAATCTAATGATTATTACCCCACTCGGCAGGCATGACCCCATTCCAATGATCACTACCCTACTCAGCAGGCATGACCTCAATCCAATGATCACCACTCCCAAAGGGATGAGATTCCAATACGATGATCACCACTCCAAAGGGACGGGATACTTTCTTTTTCATGAGATAACTCTATTAATAGTGATCATCAAATATAATTTCCTAATAAGTTTCCTTTCCAACTAAGGAATACAATCAACCAAATTAGGAAAACCAAAATTTTCCAAAATAAGGAATCAAACCATTAGGAAATAGATTCAAACTCAAAATAGGAAAACCTTCCTAAAAGGAAATCCTTGTGATTCAAGGCAATCCTAACATATATAATAGCTTTCTTAAACAAGATCAATAAATATTTGTGAAGAATGGTTATGGCTCCGATGGTTGTCGACGCCGTAAAGACTCATTATTCATATCAAGATGACTTTTACAAAAATGCCCATAAACATATAATAACTTTCTTAAACGGGATCAAATGGACCAAAGTTCCGAGACGGATAAGTCCATAGGTGAACTGAAGTTGCAAGACAATCCTAACATCGCTTGGGTGCATCAGAGTCATAAGTGAATCCTCATCTCTATACGAACTATGAGCCTTTACAGCGTCGACAACCATCGGAGCCATAACCATTATTCACAAATATTTATTGATTTTATTTACATTTATTTTTTAATAATTAATATAATTTATAATTTATAATGAATATTTATTTATTTTATTATATATATTTTTTAATTTACAAAAATCTTTCCATTTTTCAATTTAAGTATATTTCATTCCAATTTTTCCTTAATCAATACATGTTTTTATCATTTTTAACCAATTTTTTTCTTAGTCATATTGTCTATTACAAAAAATCAAATAAATAAAATTATATTAACTCATAAGCGTTAAGTTGATAGTAATGTTTTTGTATTCCATAATTATTCATCTTATATTTTTAACTATTCTATTAAAATATAATTTATACTCATTTTTAATTTAATAATTTAACAATTTTTCTTTTTTTTTAAGGATAACATTAGGATTTATATAAAGACAAAAAAAATGAAGATACCAACAAATTTGGTGTAAATAAATAAATAAGCTCGAGGATTTTCTTCTATCATTTACCACATTTAATATAAATTTTATAAATAAAGGAGTTTGACTTTATTCATACATAAGGTTTTAATAGTTATTGTTATTTATTTATACAATATTTTATATGTAATATTTCATTTGGTGAACATTGTTATACATATTAAAATTATATATTTTGAATATTTTTTCAAAATTCAATTATATTCTCTAGATTCAAAGTGGCAATACAAATTTTAAATATGTATATTTTAAAAATTCAATTATTCATTTCTTTAAAAATATAGTTATTGTAATATTAATAAAATAATTCAATTAAATAAATCTATATTTATTAATCATATACTTCCTTTCCAATATATTCATAACAAAATAAATTCAAATTAATATTAAACTATTATCAACCAAAATTAATTTAAATTTTGATGATTTAATTTAACAATAGTAATTTAATTATGAAAAAATAAAATTTTTATTTATCTGATAATATATATATATATATAATACATTACCATTTAAACTCTTTTATAAAATTTAATTTGATTTCAAATTTAACTTATTTTGTAATAATGATCATGTCCCCGAATCAACCAATCTTAAAGTTCAATTTTTATTTTTTAAATAACTTATAACTATAAGTTATTATATATTTTTTTCTAAAATTCAAAGTTGAATATAACAAAATATTATTAATTTATATTAAAAATATATATTATGTTAAAAACAAAATTTATTAAAAAATTATTATTTTGTATTTATAAATATTTTTTAAATATTATATTTTAAAATTAAATATAATATTATAAAATTTAACTATTTAATAAAAATAATATATTATATATAAATATATAAAATTAAAAATAAAAATACATATCCCCCAAAGCGCGAGATTGGTTTTACTCGTAATATAATATCCGGTTAGATCTGCTGGTTGTACTGTGTATACAATAAAAATATGATAAATAAGTATGCCACTTGCATATATTTATTACTTCATTTTCTTTGGAAACATCCTTTTGGCGCGATTGAAGCATGCATGTGTATTATTTATAGGAAAGAGGCTATGACAGAGTAGTTTACCAGTAGCATGAAAATTGGTGATAAAGAATCTAGCTATTTAAGAGATATCCATATCAAAATAACTTAAAAATCTCTTTTAGTAACAGTGAGGTCTGATAATCTTGGACCTACTTTGTCGGCGCTTTAGTAATGTAGCTTTGAATAAACCTTTAATGGTTTCTATACATAAGGTTTTCTAGGAAGAAAATCCCTTCTTTTAATTGGTGTTTTAATTAAACTAAATTTGTCTATTATCTATTTATATATATATATATATATATATATTTTCTTGTTTTATCAAAATCGATTATTATAAATATTAGAAAATAATGTTTTATTTGGATTATGTCTTTATTGATAAAATCTTTCATATTTAAGCTTGTTAGTATAAATCATGAGTCCATGACAATCCATGACCTTTAACATTGTAAGTTTAGCACTCTATTTTTTTTTTTTTTTTATCATATCCTTATAGTTTTTAGAGCATCTCTAATGAAATGTAGGCGTTAGATGATGTGGTCGTGTAAAATAGAAGTCGTGAATGATGATGTAGTAAAATTTTTATTAATAAATAGTGAAGTTTAAAAATAGTTACTGTCTATCACTTTTATTTTTTTTAATATTTAATAGAAATTTAATTAAAATTAAATTCTCTAATAAAATATAAATATATAATTATAAAAAGAATTTAAATACAAAATCTAATAAAATAATATAAAAAATTGACCTTCTAGAAGGTGTGATGGATCATGTCTATTTTAAAATTTTTTGTGTCAGTTGGACATTTAAAATAAAGAATACTAATAATTGAAGCTCTATTTTTTAAAATATTAGACCATGGAAAATTAGAAATAGATATACCACTGCATATACTTGTAGGATTGGTATTTCATCTCGTGCTTGAAATCAAAGAATTTGATATAATTTTTAGGGAAAAATAGCGTGCGACTTGGGACCTGTTTGTTTTTCCCAACTTAACACTTAATGGGTCTTAACGCTTGAAATAAGTGATTTAATCCATTTATTTTTTTTAAGAAATTATCTGAAATTAAGTTATTTCCATCTGAATTGTTTAGATATTTTTTCCACTTAAATCTAAATCGATTCGCTTTTATACATATATTTACATAACTATTCTTGCATTAATATTTCTCGATACTTGTATTCTTTCTTAGCATAAACATTAATATAATGAAATATTATTTTTTAATTACACATTTATTTGTGAAATTCAATGAAAATAATAAATATTCACATGCTAAATTTTAATGAAAATAATAAATGTTGTCATTTAATGCAAATAATTAATATTGTCATTTAAATTTTAAAAAAAAAACAATAAATGGTCTTGTATGATTATTGTAAATTTCAATAAAATAATAAATATTATCATTACAAATTTTAACGAAAATAATAAATATTTTAGATTTTTTTAGTGGGTGGTTTGTTTATTTTATAATTCTATTCTATTCTATTGTAAATTATTAACATTAACTACAATATATTAATGAATTTAACAACAATTTATAAATGATAATTTGTTATTGATACTTATTTTATTTAATTCAAAAAATATTAAAATATTTATAATATAAACATTCATATGAATTATAATTATTTATTTTAAATATTATAAATTAAAATTTAAATAAAATTATTAAACTAGAAAATATTTTAAAAATTAAAAATTGACAAAAGAATAAAATTATAAATTAACAAACAGCCATTTGTTTTTAAGTTGATTTTAAAAAAAAAAAGTCAATAACAATATTTTAATAATTAGTAATATATCATAAATAATTATTAACAAAATAAAAAAATTTACATCAAATAAATTATATTTATTATATATTTTAAATTTTAAATTATAAAAATATGGTGGATATTTTATATTAAGAAATCATGAATAAAAAAAATTACTAAAAGAATATAATAGGAGATGTTATAGGGATAAAATGGTCAAATGACAAAAAAATGACTTAAAATAAATTACGTGAAATTTTAAAAAAAAATAGACAAAGATCTCAATTGAATTAAGACTTTTTACATTTAGCACTTAATTTAAGTGCTAATAAGTCTTAAGTTAAAAAAACAAATGGCCCCTTAGTTTCTGAGTTTAAAATACTGCAGGTCTAAAATCAATGAATTTAAGGACAAATTTTAGACCCAAATGTATTACTACCTCCATCCCACAACACCGTCTCTATATTTTTCGAGACCTCTGGTAAATGCGATACAATAGACCCCTTCAAATTATTTATTTATTTATTTTTAACATGACCATAAATAGGGTAAACATGAGTACTAATATTCGATACTATGATGATCCATGAGATAAACAAATTCGATATTACAAACCAAAATAGCAGTAATATAAAACTAGTCCGGTTACATCAAATTAATCGAAGTAATTAATTTTTTTTTTTAAAAATAACATCAAATTGCATTTTTTTATTTAAAAATTTCAGCTTACCTCCGACTCTGAAAACCCCCACCACGCGGGGCCCCGGCGGTCGCCCCTCCAGCCCGCCCTCTGAACCGGGCCTACATATTAACTACAACATTAGTGTTTTTTTACGCTATTTATCAACTAATTGTGTTAAACTTGTAATTTACATATAAAAAAAATACATATTTGAGTGAGGTTTTATTTTATTTGTTTTAATATTTATTTTTTAAATATAAAACTGCCGTAACTTTTAATAATATGTAATTAAAAATATTTACCATTTGAAATTATACATCGGTAATTATATTAAAAAAACAAATGTTACTATATTAGGTTGACGGAAAAAAGTATTAATATTATAGGCTCGAAATTACTGAGAGCTCCCTTTTCGTGAGGGATCATTACTTATTTTTTGAACCATTACATCAATCCTCTGTTGCCCCTATTAAACAACTAGTTTTTCCTTTCTGTTCGGGCCATATTCGAGTTTTCACTTTTGCAACCATCAATGAAACCCAAATCCAGTTTATCTGCAAGTGCCTGCCAGACCTTTTCACTACTTCCAGTTTATATTTCTTTGTAAAATAAATTCTCGATTTCAAAATTTAACTTTTCAAGATTTTAATGATCATTTATCACATTCTTATTTTTATTCTCTTTCCCACAGGTCATTTGTAATCTATTAAAGATTCTTTACAAATGTCACGAACGTATGTGACAAACCTTACAAATTTGTGATTCTTTTATAATTTCGACCGATATTTATAATGAATCATTAAGATAAGAAAAATAAAAATTTCATAAAAATTTATTTTATAAAATTGGAATTTTTAAAAAATAAGTTTATTAATTTAATTAAAATGGCTATTTATGATTTTTTTATCAGTTAAATAAATTTTAAAATTTAAGTTCATTTGGAAGTTATTTAACTTGTGACGGAGAATTTGTGACTGGTCATACTTATTAGTGACTAGAAATTTTTATTATTAATATTCTTTTTTGAAAAATTAAAATTTTTATAAAAAAAAAAATTTATTTGACTCTTTAATTTTATTCAAACTTTATAATTTTTAAAAGATAAAATTTATATCGTGAGAATTTTTTAAAAATTATTTTTAAAATATAAGAGGTGAGGATAATTAAAAATGGAAAGACCACTCTTTTTTATATATTATTATTATTTATTATTTATTTTTCTGAATTAGTGGATTGTGGATATATATTTATCTGTACATTACATTACAGGGCACTTTTGCAACAACTTCATAGAAAAATGCTAATTGAGATTAGCAAAGTTTTCGAGCAACCAGCAGCATCTCCTCTTCTCAAGAGAAACTTCTCTAAATCTCTCCCCAGAAAACTGTCCCACCCGATCCAATCAAAAAGTCCGGTAGCGAAATTGGAAAACGAATCCATACCCAAATTCGCAGCGCAAGAATACATAATCAAGAAGCGAAATCAAATCAACGAGGCTCTTAAAGAAGCCATTCAATCGAAAGAGCATGCTCCTCTACTCGACGAAGCAATCAGATACACTCTGTTGGCCGAAGGGGACCGTATCTATCCCACCATCTGTATGGCTTCATGTGAGGCCGTAGGAGGAAACGAGTCTATTGCTCTGTCAACGGCCTGCGCTTTCGAAATGCTATCAGTAATGAGGTTCGCACGAGATGATCTCCCCTGCCTAAAAAACAACGATCTTCGATTCGGCAAGCCAGCGAATCACAAGGCTTTCGGCGAAGGAACCACCACTCTCACGTGTCTATCACTCCTGTGTCTCGCTTTTGGGCAGATCGCGTCCAACGCAAAACGCAGCGTTTCGTCTGACAAGATCGCTCGCGCTATTGAGGAGATGAGCGTTGGAGGTGCGACAGCTGGACAGGGCTTGGGTGGGAAGTTTGTGGAGGCGGGTGTTGTGTGTGGGGCTATACTGGGAGGTGGAAGTGAAGTTGAGATACGGAAGCTGAGAAATTACGGGAGGCTTGTTGGGTTGGCTGGTCAGGTTTGTGATGATGTGGAAATGGGTAGGGGACTTGTGGATCGAGCTTGTCTGGAACTTTCTTGTCTTGATCCTACAAAGTCTGCTCCTCTGTACCATTTAGTTCACTTTGTTCTTTCTCAATGTCGTTAGTTGATTGTGGCTCTGCTACTTTGTTGGAATGATTGGGATTCAGGTTCTGTCACAATGGGATGTATTTCCAATTCTATGTCATCTCTGTGTTTCTATTTGGACTTCACTTGGTTTTAGTTTCCAGTAGGTACTTACAGAAAATAAAACAAAAATATTAGACTGCCCGCACTAATGATTAGTGTAATCAGAGATAAAAGGTTCCCTTGATTTTAAATTACCCAACAAAATTAAGGCTCTCATATCCAACCTTACATTATTTTTAAAAGATTAAACAAACAAAAAGATTTAAGTTGGCCGGATCATGACGTAAGATTTTAACCCGGTCAACCATTTATTTATTTATATCTAATTTAAATGGAAGAGTATTAATTTAAAATATTAAAATTATATTAAATTATTTTTTTATCTTTCCTATTAAATAATCACCCCTCTTTTCTTATTTGAATTTCAAATGGAATCCTATGTGATTTATTTGAAATATTTTTTTAAAATTATATCACGCAATTACTTTTTAACTTTTCTATAAATTATCATGGTTATTATAAATTTATAATGGCTCATTTTACTCTTTGTCTTTTTTTCTATTTTTTAAAGTATTTCTTTTATATTATTAACTTTTCTAGAAAAAAAAAATAACAAATCATAGTGTGATAATTTATATTGGACCAAATTATTTATAACCCAACAACAAAAATTTTATAAAATTAACTGTTTACAAAATTGTTTGACTCAAATTGGCATGCTTAGCCATTATATTAAAAATATACATATTAATTAAATAAATAACAAATTAAACAAATAAAAGGAAAATAATTATATGGATTGAAATTCCTAAACTACCTTTTTAACTTTCATTTGAAATCAATGAAATTGAACAGTTTCCTCCTCACCTGTTCCCCCTTCTGAATAAATTAACAATCGGCATACTTTACCCTAATTGCATCTTCATCTTCACTTCATCTATTTCTCCAGCGAAAAAGGCATTTCATCTATCTCTCTATACAAAGAAGAAAACCCTAACTGCAAATAGATTCTCTGTTACTACTTCGTCATTCGATTCTCTAACAATCATCGTGGCTTCTTCTCATCTTCGTTGATGTTTCAGGTTGCTCTGCCCTCTCGCTGTTTGTTCTTTCTCCAACTTGGTTGAAACCATCTTCAGAATCATGAAAAACATGCAGCGAATAAAGATATTGAGATGCAATTCAAAGTCCCACGTCGGTTAAAGAAATCGAGCAAGACTATTATATATTTATATATTTACCCCTTGTTTGGATGGAAGGTTTTCGGTGGTGTGGTTTGGTTAGAACCAAACCGCTCCATGTTTGATTGTACTTCCATTCATATTTTTATGGTTCACCATGATTTAATTTATGTTATTTTTTTCAACCACCAAATCCGTATGTTGACATGATTTAAATATTTTTATTCTCAAACTAGACTAATAATATTTTTTAATTATAAAATTACCCTTTAGTCTTTTAGATTTGCATTTGATTAAAAATTACAAATATAAATTACGAACACTCAACTTCAACACAATATTCAAAGTTCTTCTCGATTTTGAAATTGAGTTCTCGTTATCGGTTTCTCTTTTTCTTTTTCTTTTTTTTTTTAAAATTTTTTGTCTAATTGCATATTAATTCTTAGAAACATATATGTTATGAACTTTTGAATTATTCATGTTTGAAATTTGTTTTACTGTGATGATAAGAATTAGAGAAATTTGACAATAATAAATATTGTTTAAATATAAAATTATTATTTTTACTATTTTAATTATGTTTGTTAAGGAACATGTAAAATTTTTATATTATCGATTGTTGTATTTTAGTGGCTTAATATTAGTTTCTTCTCTTTTTAAATTTTTTTTTTGCCATATTATATGTGATTATGAAAAAATAATTATTTAAAAATTAAAAATTAAGTATAAGATATGAAAGGATATTATTGTCATTTACATATAGTTAAGCCATATCATACCCCCAAACCAAACAAAAATAAAATGTCTATAGTGCTAACCATACTTTATAAAACCATATATCCAAACACAATTTGATGTTCCAACCATACCATATTAAACTGTACTATATTAAACCATACTTTATAAAACCACATTGGAAGTCATCCAAACAAGGGGTTATATATTTATATATATATATATATCTCCACATCCACCCTAATAGAATAAAACCTTTTGGAAGGAGTTTAAGAACAAAACCGTGCGGACTAGGCCCAAAGTGGAGGGTGGAAGGAGCGGAGCTCGGGGCTTAACTAGTGGTATCAGAACCCCGTTTATGAAAATAGAGCCCGCAAGTGATCCGTGTTTGGTGTACCTTGTGTCTAGGGGTGGGCATAAAACCCGGACCGGATCGAAAATTGCCGGTCCACGGTCCAAACGGTTCCATTCCGGTCCAAGAGGTGTGGACCGACAATATTTACCGGTCCGGTCCAGTCCCATGTCTCTACGGACCGGACCAGACCGAACAATAATTTAAAAAATAATGTAATTATTAAAAAATAAATAAAAACATATATTAAAAAACAAATAAAATATTTAAAATAAAAATAATTATATATAGTTAGGTTATAAATTATAATATAGACGAAATTTAATTGTATAATAAAATTTTTAATAGTTATTTTAATATTAAATTAATTTAATTGTATTAATTTAAATTTATTAAATATAAAATTAATTTAGATGAGTAATAATAAAATTATAAATTAGCACCATAAATGTATTTAATTTGTATTACATATGGTTTATATATAATTTTTTTTTAAAAATTTAAAAGTCCAAAAAAAACCCAACCCAATTGGATCGGACCGAAACTGATCGGGACCGGACCGATCGGTCGAACATTTTAATCGGTACGGTCTGGTCCAAAATTTTCGGACCGACATATTAGTCGGTCCGGTCTGATCTCATCCCTACTTGTGTCAAAAGTCTTCCTGATAATCTGGTAGTCAGGCGGTGGTGCAAGATGATTAAGACGGATCGGGTGTATTATCGCTCGAGGGGAGGCCACGCGATTGGTGGTCCTTTGATTTGAGGGGAGGACAATCAAGATCCCAAGTCTAGCATCCACTTGAGTTTATAGAATCCCAGACTATTCTTGAGACTATTCTTGTTGTGCGACGATCCCAGAATTTATTCAAAAATTGTTCTATCGATTGCTTGAAATAGATAATGTTTCACTCGATGATCCTTGCTTCTCACATCATCAAGCTTGGCCTATTGTTCATCTGTTAGTCTTGTTTATCCTTTTGGTTTTTGAAAACAATTCTTTAGCAAGCTCCAAAGACCTTTAGCTCTAAGGAAATTTTCCATCAACTTACTCCCGTGATCATATTGGCCATCATAGCGAGGGATTTCGGTCAAGCTCTTAGGAGCAGAGAAATTTGAAATATACTCCTCCTCCCATCTTAAATTTATATGAATATAAATTAGGGTAGATGCAGAATATGTTTGAGATTTACTATTCCATAATTAATTTATAATCACGAACAGTCCCAACGTAGCTTATCTATTTGACATGGGGAAAGACTTTAAGCGAGAGGAATGAAATGAAAGTTTTTGATAGTCTTACTCATAACAGGAGGAGGAGGAGAAGAATATTCAGCTGCCCTGTGGGCTTGCTTTGGTCTACTTTTGGGTACTTCACTTTTACCATTATCTCCTCCACTATCTGAAACATTAATCAAATTGATTATGAATTATAATAGACCCAAGTAGTATGTATATCCATAAAGGTTTTACTTACTAGTAAACAGTTGATTGAAGAGGAGCAAAAACAAGAGAAAGCCGCAGAGAATTGTCACCACATAAGAAGTCTTTTTAAGCATTGCAGATCCCATTGCTCTTGCTTTGTTTTGTTTTGTCTACTATTACAATTTATTTGCTTGGCTTTTATTTTATAGCCTCCGAGTACTCATACTCAACCGTTAAGACAACGTTATGTTGTCACATAAAAGTCGAAGTCAGTCTCTGCTTTAAATTTTGCAGGGTTTTACCAGTTGACTTGCCTATCTCGTACGTTCTATATTTACTTCAGATTGAAGTACATTGCTGAACATACAATTGGGATTAAATTTTTCCAATGCATGCATGGGACATGTGGGTGTGAGTCAACTTCACATTGAAGGAGTCCAATTTAAAGTTCAAAATTAAATGAAAGCCCTTCAAATGGTTTTAGCTTGGATCTCAGATAAGGCCCAATTACTTCACATCTTGGACTTCATTTGCTCTTTGGATTTGAAGCTTGATCAATAACCTATTGAGGGACGATAACGCCAACCCTCTTTTTTGTTTCCAAACCCCAAAATAATTAATTAAATAATAATAAAATACTACAATGTGAAATTACTTCAGGGTATAATATTTGTAAATACACCCCTCTTAAAACTAACACCAATATTTGATCATAAAACTAATAATCAAAGCACAGTAACGAGACAAACAATAGAAGTCAATGATTTCAACCATCTAAAATTTAAATTCACAATCTAAATTCCGAAATCGATATAATCAATCGATTCAAGATCTGAAAAAATCACAGTCATCATCAAAGTCTAGTCAAACAAAGTCAACAAACATATCAGATCTCACTTAAAAACCTTCATAACTTTACTATCTAGCAAACGTCAAAACACACTATAAACTAAAATGCAGTCAAACAAAGAGTAAAAGAGAGTATGTTTTCCACCGCCGAGAACATGATGAACCGGCTTCTCTCTTCCAAACAGCCTAAATATCTTAGACTTAACGACATCAATGGCCGAAAGCTTATCGCTATCAGAATCAGACGAAGACAAGTCATCTCCATGGATCTTGTCAGAGATCTTCTCAAACAGAGATTTGTCAGTCGATTCGTGCTCTGCCGCGCGCTCCACCAAAGAAGGTAGTCACGAACTTGAACTCTTACCAGCAGTATTCAGGCTCTCTCACTACTTCCAAATGATTATCATTTCCGAAAAGTGAACAGACAGTCGCCGGTTCTGGAGTGCCTCACGTGCTCACATACTTGCTCAAGAATCAAAGTGTATATGGCACTTCGAAGTGCCTCACGTGGGGATAGGCGTGGGGAACGTCCGCCGGTTCTGGAGCCTGCGATCTCGATCTTCTTCTTCGATTTATTTTGGGGTGTGAAGACAAATACATTCACCCCATCTATAAAATTAAAGGGTATAATTGAAATTAAATGGGATTTAAATACAAATTAAATATTAAAAGAGATTTAAATGGGGTGTTGAAACTAAAGGGGTGTAGAAGCAGGAAAGTTGGGGTGGCATTATCGCCACTCTAACCTATTTACATTACTTATTTTGCTGGCCCAATTCAATATTGAGAGAAGGGTGGCTGTCGGAACGGTTAACACCCACGGGTTGCTTCACAATTTTGTTTACTTCAAAAGTCTGCTTATCCATGGGCTCTCACAAACTACGTTTTTTTTTTAAATTATTTTATTATTATTATATTTTCTGTGGGGCTCTGTATCATTTTTAGGATTGTGGCAAGAATTCGAAAACTGTTTTGAAAGTGTCATATTTAATTAGAAATAGTATTTTCTAAACTGGATTCTAATTAGGAAAAGAATTCTTTAAAATTTTAAAAAGAAAAATATTTTCTTAATGATTTAGGATTACTTTGTGATTAAGTAATTGTAGTGGTCTAAATAAAACAAGTATTTATATTAGTCCGTGGAGCAACAAACTAAGAGTGGGCCCAATCAAAACACTAGAGTGTGACAAATGCCAGCGACTTAATGGCGTGATTTTTCAGTTTACTGGAGTTTTAACGGGTTGCTAGAATGTTGACCCTTCAATTATGACAAAGCGTCCACTATCTACGAGGGTTGACAATAAGGTTGTCTATAATATCACTATTTGTATTTTCATTGATTTACTTGGTTTAAGATTGAATATGCTATTTTATTTGATTGATCAATGTGTACAATTAATTTACTGAATAGGTTAGCATCTTCTTATTCGATTAGATTAAATTTGTAAATATTTAATTGAGTCGATTTAGATAGTAAACAGTGTGATACGTCGTGCTTTGAGATTCGTAGTCATTAGGGCTGTGCATGGTTCCTTCTAGAACCACTCCAGAATCGGAAACTGGACCGAAACCGGTACTGGAACTGAAAAAGAACCGATTATTTGGAACCGGACCGGAACCGGTACCAAAAATTATATTTTTTGGTACCGGTTCCGGATTCTTAATTAGAACTCGACCGGAATCGGACCAGAATCGGACTGGAACCGAACTGGAACCGGTAAAGGAACCGGTTTTTCTAAAAAAATAAAATAAAATATAGTCGTTCTAGGCGAATTTCTTTCTAGGTAAAAATGTATATATCGTTCTCTTCTCTCACAATTTTTTTTTTAATTTTCAAATTGTATATCGTGGTTGTAAATTAGAAATGATCCTGAAGTTTTGAAGAATATTGTTCCAAGAGTTGAAATGGAGTGCTAGATGTGTTCACTCGAATAATATACCTAGAAAATTAATTTAATTTTAATTATTTTTTTATATTACAACTAAATTATGTTAAATTACTATGTGTTTGTTAGCTAATTAATTTATTTTTTTTAATTGAAATTTAGAATATGCAGGGCTATGCGGTTTAGACTCAAACTTGTAGAACATTTGAAACTTTTATTATTATTATTATTATTATTTAAAATTATGCACAATTTATTTTTAAGGTTATGAAGCTTTTAAACTTTTTTTTCGTCTAGACATCAAATGTAAGTTTATTAATGAAGTTTTTGGAGTTTGTTGGTATGCAATTTGAGAACCAATTTAACAAACTGATAATGGTAATTGAGAAAATTAGTAACTTTCTCATATGTATAAGTTTGTTTTATTATATTGGTTTTGGAATGATTATTTTGTAAATATAAATTTGACAAACGGTGATTTCACAAAAAAATTTTAATAATTGAATTAATTGTGAAAAGTTTGATTATTTTTCCAGAACCGGTACCAGAACCGTACCTGAATAATCGATACCATTGAAACCGGAACCGGTAACGGAACCGAACCGGAACCGCACTGGAACCGGTACTAGTTCTAAGTACTAACAGTACCGATTCTTAAAAAATAAGGAACCGGTAATTCGGTTCCGGTACTGGTTCCTTCAAGGAACCGGTCCCGCTCACCCCTAGTGGTCATAACAAAATAAATGCTCAAAGTTGATTTGTTTGTTATGGGTATAGATTTTCATAATTCTTAAGGCAATTTTTAGTTAACCTGATAAATTAGGGACTAGTCTTAAGCGCAAAGCCTGTTCAAACTAATAAATTAGGAAATATTAGGAAAGATTGATGGTTGGTAACAATTATAACCGTGTCTACTAAATTAATATAAATACATAAATAGTTACATTTATTTGGTTGGATTACTTTTATCACTCGATTGTTCTACTTAGTTGTCATTTATTTTACGTGTCATTTCATATTCAAACCCCTACTATTTATCTATTTACTTTAGATATTAATCAGGTTATAACTAAATTTGAGGTTAATTTTCCATTCTCCGTGGAATCGAGTATGCTTACCTCCCATTTGCAAGATTTAATATTATATTTTGACGATTCAAAAGATTGAGGATGCAGGAGATGAGGCCCTGATTATGGGCGCGGGTATATGTTTCGTTCTTTTAAAATTGAAATGAATTTTTGAAATCTCAATCAACTTTTATATTTGTTTACCGCGTCAGATGTATGAGATGATAGGTCGGATACATGGATAGGTATTTTTTGCATCATACTCTAAGTATCTCAGTTTATCTTATCCGTCGGTGGAAGAGCGGTGGGTGGATGTGCAACCTTTGTTTGATGAGAAGTCCGCTGATGGGTGGCCGCGGATGGAGAAGCAGGTGGAGGAGCCATCAACTGATGAGCGGCTGCAGGTGGACTCATTGACTGATGGACGAACGTTACTGGAGCCGGTGACAGATGAGGTGTCGGCAATGGAGGTGTCAGTGACGAATAAGGTGCTAGTGATGGATGATGAGAAGGTGGAGCAGCCGAATACGGATTTGCAGATCGACGAAAAGAATTGTATCCAAATGCGCTTACGGATTGGCCAGGTAAACTTCCAGGTACATAGGTTTGACCTCTAGCTTTAGCTTCTGAAATATTAATCACACCAACCAGTTTTATATATATATATATATATATATATATATATATAAATAAAATGAGTCATTAAGTTTTGACTTTTAAAAGTATATTTATTTATAAATTCTTTTAAAAAAATTAATTTTTTTTCTATTTTATATGCACTTTATGTACTGCGTTAATTATTTTTTCCTTTAACTTAAAATTATAATTTTAGAACTATCATCCCAATTTTTCTAATAAGCATCATCCCAATTTTTCTAATAAGTTCTGAATCGTGTTTGAACTTACATTAAAAGTAAATATTTCACATAATTTTTCATCACAAATTCTTATCCTGAATCACAGATATCTTATCACATATCACAAATTCTAAAGTAGACAATTCTGGAAAAAAAAAATCAATAATTGATTAAATTATATACGGTAGGTGCAATCAAACTTTCAAAATAATTAATTTTACAAAATTTTCAAATTGAATTTATTTTTAAAATTCAACCTTAAAAAATCCATTTTATAAAAAAGAATATACACACCAATAGAAAATTATGCGATTTTGAATTGTAAAGACATCATATGATATTAGTTTGAATAAAGTATATGCTGTGCATGTATATAAGCTTTACTCACGAGTAACCAATTGATTGAAGAGAAGTGAAAACAAGAGAAAGCAGCAGAGAATTGTCACCACTGGTGAAGAAGAAGTCTTTTTAAGCATTGCAGATTCCATTACTCTTGCTTTGCGTTGTTTGTTTACTATTACCATATGTTTGCCTGGCTTTAATTTTATAGCCACCAAGTACTCAAACGTGAAGACAACGCTAATATTACCACGCCAAAGTCAGTCTTCCTGTGGAGCCGTCTGTTATATCATCGTCTTGTCATTTAAAGAGATCTGTAACTATTAGTGAACGTGGCCCAGGGCTGTATTCTAACTTAGTTTATGAGAAACTTGTCGGACTTTTGATATTTTTTCTAAATTAATATATAATCTCAAAAACTCTTTAAATATACTAAATAAAATATTAATTTAATATATTATTTTATATAATTATAAAAAAATATAAATAATTTATATAAATTCGTTAAATTAATTTATTTTAAATTTTTAATTTTAAAATTTAATTTATTCAAATTTAAACTCAAATTTATTATAAATTTATTTGAATTTAATTTTAAATAAAATTTTAAACGAGTCAAATCGAGAATATTGCTAGTGCGGTGCCTATTATCGAGGCAGATGCGGATGGAGAAAAATAAAATGCAAGCCCTTCAAAAGGTTTTAAACTGGATCATGACGGTTTCTTCTCATCTCGCCTGTGGCTTGGGTTTGTGGTTCACCAATTTACATCACATCGTGGACTTTTAAACTTCATCACCTACCAGTTGCATAGAGTGGCGATATTACCAACACCACCACCATCACCATCCCTTGAATTTGAAAGAATGTCTGAAAATAGAGATTTTTAATTTAAATTTCTAGATTATCTTTATATATCTAATTATTATCATAATAAATTATAAATATATAGGAATTTATTCTTTATTAAAAAATTAAAATAATTTTTTAATTATTATAAAGAAAATTTTATGTAATTATAAACCAATAAAATAAAATAATTATATTATAGTAATAGTTATTATTGATATTGTTTAAATAAAAATAAGTTTACATAAATAAAAAAAGTAAATGAAATAGATTATTTTAAATATGTTGTTTTTAAAGTAGTAAAAAAAATTAAAAATTGTGTCTTTTATAAAAAAAAACATGTTTTATTATTATTTTTTTATCTTTAAATCATATTTTATATAGTTTAATATACGGACTATTCGCGTATTAGTAGGTTGGGGATTTAAAATTTGAATGGTTGAATTAATATAACGGATAATAATTTATAAGAATTTTCGATAATTTAAATTTTATTATTTATTTTTCTCTCTTCATTAATTATTTTCTATTTTTTTTAAGGAAAAGAGTTCTTATTAAAAAGAATAAATATCATACATTTTAGAGTCTCACATCTCCAACACCTTAAGAATCATTAAAAATTAATAAGGACATTTGAGGAGGCATAGAATGAAGCACATGAACACCAAATTCAAGCATATGACCTATAATTGCAATACAATCAGCAACTTTATTTGTTTCAGCATGCACAATCTGTACAACCCAATCTCTGTTCATCATTGGCCGAATTTGCAAAACAAGACTTGCATAAGAAGAACTTTGATTCATGGTCTTAGACACCAGAGTCACAGCACATAAACTATCCACATTCACTTATACCATTCGGAAGCCAGCCTCCGAAACAAATTGTAATTTATGAACTAAAGCTCAGAGTTCTGTCTATAAAACAGAACAAACCCCAACATTACACGAATAACCTCTTTTCCAAATGTCAAAGCATCCATTATAACTCCTCCACCACCAGCAACAGAAGTATTTTTAAGTACAGACTCATCCGTGTTCAGCTTCACCTAATCCAAAGGAGGTGGTGTCCATCTCATAACTACAGGCACCACATCAGATACACCACCCACAGTTGCATCTCCCATGAATTGCTTTGATAACATCTATAGAAAGGAAAATATATATTTGGGGACCACAAAGTCAGACTCAAATATGGTTTTGTTTCGCCATGCCCAAAGCTTCCAGCATATTATTGGAAAAATACATTTTCATTCAAGATCATTAACACTTTTTACTTCTAACATATTCTACTCCACCAAATCATCAATCAAGGGAGTATAAAAAAATTATTGAGACCAAAAAATCAAATAAAAGACAACCAGATATCTCTCGCTAATAAACAATCGCGAAGCACATGCATGATAGATTCATCATCTAAGTTACGACTACTACAGATTGAATTGGAACCAAAATGACGCCTACACCTCTCTATATTTGTAAGTAATAAGTTGTGTACAACAAGCCACAGAAAACTTCAATGCTCTTGGAGGTCCTTTCCATTTCCAAATTAGTTCCACACCCTCCTATAACGGTGAGTATCGGGATCCATCAAATAATTATAAGCAGATCTAACAGAAAATGCACCATTCATTAATTATTTTCTATTTTTTTTCAATAATTGATTTTTGTTTTATCTAATTCATTGTTGTCTTATATTTTTAAATTCAAGTTTCCTCTTTTGTTGTGTTTCATTCATTCATTTTTAATTTTCTTAATCACAATCATTCATTCTTTGTTAATTTTTTTTATTACAAC
The DNA here is from genome assembly GCA_031304145.1 of Cardiospermum halicacabum. Classification (NCBI taxonomy): domain Eukaryota; kingdom Viridiplantae; phylum Streptophyta; class Magnoliopsida; order Sapindales; family Sapindaceae; genus Cardiospermum; species Cardiospermum halicacabum. The sequence goes on along the minus strand of CM062389.1, from coordinate 35,940,460 downwards.
CGTTGAAAATTCAATTAACTTTTTTTTTCTCATTCACTTATGTTAGTATGCTGAATGTGTGTATATGTATAGTTATTTATAAATTTTATTTATATAATTTTCTCTCCTGTTTCGTTTTTCTTATGTACATATTTTAAGTAAGATTTTGGTTCCGTTTTATTAATAATATTTTATTTTTTTCCATATTTTAATGTAAACCGAGTCAATTCAAATATAAATATAATTTCTTTTTCTATATCACATTATTCTCACCTCCAACAAATTGATAATAAGTATCATTCATCTCATATTAGTCCAACAAATTGATAATAAGTATCATTCATCTCATATTAGTCATGTACTCAATTATATTATTTTCTTAGATCTTTTTAGCCTGCTTAAATTATAGGTCTTGTTGTATTATTAGGCCAACCAATTAAATTTACTATATTTTTAAACCGAAGAATTAAATTTCTAAAAAACTAAATAATTTAAAAAATAATTTGCATCTAATGAACCAAGAGTACCATAATATCCCTCCCAATTTAAAATCAATTTAAAATATATTTATTTGTTTTAAAGATGCATAAGGTCTATTATGCCCTTCAATTTAAAATTTTGAATTTAAATATTGACCCCACCATATTTAATAAAGGCCCCCCAACAAATTTGTTAATGGTCCCCATACAATAGGAAAAATAATTTCCAATTGTATTGAAACCCTAACTTTTACAATCTCAATTCCACACATTCTTGGAATATCGAATTCAACTTTGTTCGTCATTTAACAATCCATAAGCATATCTGCACATATCTTTTCACTATATTTCTAAAAATGCGTCTTCCATCACAACTCAAATGTATGTTTTAAAGTTTATTCATTCTTGAACATGATAGAGTTAATGTTATGGTGTAAGGGTGTAGGGTTCTTGAGTATATGGTTTTAGAGTTCATGGTAATGTCAATATGGATATTGGATAGTGTTTGGAGTCAATTGTATTGTATAGGACTGTAATTTTATGACTTAGGATTGAAATTCTCGATTTTACGCTTTTCAGCAATTTCCAGGATTTCACACTTGGAAACAGTTAAGAATTATATTATTTTTCGTTGTCCATACATAAAAACAAACCTGCATTTTTTCAGTGATTTCCTGGTATCGACACCAGAAAATAAATCAAATGAGCTCCTATTTCCGGGTGTTCATACCGGGAAACTACTTTGATGTATTATTTTTTTATTGCGGTTAAATCATTCATATTTTTTCGTTCAAAAATGGGTTTGAATCAGACACTAGTCTACTTCAAGGCGAATATGGTTAAAGGTGGATATAAGGTTAGTGAAATGATCGTTATTCTTCTCGATAACAATATTTCACTCTCTAAATCTATAGCAAAACTTTATTTGACATACCATTCGCACGTGCCTAAACAAACATATTGAAGTTCCGGATTCCAAAGAATCACCACATAATGAAGATTTGGCACAAGCGGCGAACCCCATTGTTGAAAGCTCCTCCGGCATTTCATCTGGAAGCTAACTCGCCCGAGTATTCTTTACTTTAGATATATCATTTTTCTTATGATTTTGTTTCAACATTGTTTATCATATGATCTTTGTCGAATATGGTTTGGTTATTGAATATGGTTTGGGTATAATTATCATTTTGAATACAGAAATGGATTTCGAAAAAATGAAATTGTAATGAAGCATGCTATTCTCCCTTTTAATAAATAAAATTGGACATTTTTATACTATTTTTCCGTGTCCATACTGTGAAATAGATTGACTAAAAATCATTTTCGGGCATGGCAATATGGAAATATAATGATATTTGGCCTATTTCCCAATATTGACACAGGGATACTGATTGGCAAAATTCCTAATGATTACCAAGTTCATGAGCAGGATATGGGCCAATATGACAGCCATTTCCCAGTCCTAAGGGAGGGAAATGGGTTGAGATTTTGCCAAATTATTTCCTAGTGTGACAACTTGGAATTTTTTTTGGCATGTATCCCAGTATCCATACAGTGAAACAAATTGACGAGAGATTATTTTCTAGTACGAGTGCATGGAAACATATTGATATTTAGTCCATTTTTTGGTGTTCATACTGGAAAATGGTTTGTCAAAAATCCCAGTGATTTTCATATTTTGTGGTAAGGATATGAGCCAATACAAGGGAGGGAAAAGACCGGGATCTGAAAATTATTTTATAAAATATTGGTTTCCATGTATTGGGACCGAGACAATAGGGTCATTTATAATTGTGTCCCGTTGTTAAATTTAGGAAACTAAGGGCCTCATTTCCAGGCTTCGAGACCGGGAGAAGGTGCAATTTGTGACACATTTTCGGATATGAACACCTGGAAACTTTGATTTTTCCTATTGAATAGAGTCTTTTTCAACTCCAATCAACTTTTCCCGCCTAGTAGTAGTATAAAGATTATTGTTTGGTCGTTTCCTTCAACCCTAGCCTGTTGTAGAACACAATGATAGATTGGTATATCAATATAATTAGTTTAAAGTGGATTTTAGGTACCCTCAAACGACTAAAAGTTGATGATTATCCCTACTTACACATAGTGGAATTTAAATGAATAAAAAATTTCATAATTGAAATAGTTGAAAAACATGATGTTTTGCATGACCTACGTAGGAGTATATTGTCCATCATGTATAACTCTTACATGCCAAATGGACCAAAGATCTAAACACCTCATTTCTAATAACTTGTGTTGGATTCCTTTATTGTAAGCATGAATAATCATCCACTTTTATCCATTAGAAGATACCTAAAACCGATTTTAAATCTATTGCATTCATAAACCAATCCATCCTAGTATGTCATAATTTGATGGGGTTGAATGAGGCAACCAATAAATAATCCAAGTGCTAGAAGCCTAGAGTGAGAAGAAACCTGGTATTGCACACTTGAGAGTCTTTGGGAGCATTGCTTTTGCTCATATCCCACAATAAGAAAGATCGAAGTTAGATGATCGAAGTATGAAGCATTTTTATTGGTTATTATGAAAACTCAAAAGGAAACAAGTTATATAATCTATCTACAAGGAAGATATTAGTGAACAAAGATGTCAAGTTTAATGAGAAGCTTCATGGAGCTGGGAGGAGCATAGAGAAAAGGCTTATGATTTCTTTTTGTATCTTGAAGAAGATATTCCCGAAATTCTGGTGCCCATTTAGGAAACGACACTACCATCTTCTTTAGACTCTATAGCAATACCATCATCTCCTAGAAGCTCATGACAAGAAAGTTCATCTACTGGATCGCGAAAGTTCAAAAGCTACCAAGAAGTTTACGACAAAAGCATAAGCGCCACAATTTCTCTGGAAGAGCCATATTATCTCTTTGTTTAAATTGACCCTATAAGTTTCAAAGAAGCTCTTGAAGATAAAAGGTGGAAGAAATCCATGGAGGAAGAGATCAAGTCCATTGAGAAGAATGAAACTTTGGAGTTATCATCTCTTCCAAAAGACCATAAAGCTATTGGTGTCAAATAGTTGTTCAATGTAAAAAAGAAAACTCAAAGAAAAATTAAGAGATATAAGGCGAGACTTGTTGCTAAAGGATACAAGAAAAAACATGAAATTGATTATGATGAATTTTTTGCTCTCGTAGCTCGTACAGAGGCTATTTGATTGTTCATGTCAATGACAACCTACAAAGAGTGGAAGATTTTTCAACTTACTACTAAGCCACCCTTTCTGAATGACTTTCTTCGAGAGGAATTCTACATAGAACAACCACTGGGATTTTAAGTTGAATGACAAGAAGATAAAGTGTTGAGGTTGAAGAAAGCTTTGCATTGGCTGAAACAAGCACCGAGAGCATTGAACAATCACATCAACATATACTTCCAAGAGAATGGTTTTGTTTATTATCTTCATGAGTATGCTTTTTACATGAAGGTTGAGAAAGGTATATTCTTCTTATTTGTCTCTATGTTGATGATTTTATCTTCACAGGAAGTAATCCTAGCCTACTTGAAAAAAGCTATATCACTTGAATTTGAGATGACAGATATTGGGCTCATGTCTTACTACTTGCGCTTTAAAGTGAAGAAAACGGGAGAAGGAAGCTATCTCTCAAGAAAGTTATGCAAATGAAGTCTTAAAGAAGTTCATGATGTTAAACTGTAATCCCGTGAACAAACCCATGGAATGTAGAATAAAGTTCTCAAAGTTCGATGATTTTAAAAAAGAAGATCTTACTCTATTCAAAAGTCTCGTAGAAAGGTTGAGTTACTTAACTTGCACTAGACCCGATATTCTCTTTATTGTTAGAGTAGTGAGTTGCTATATGGAAACTCCTACGTCCACCCATATGAAAGTTGCAAAAAGGATTCTCCGCTACCTGAAAGGAAGAGTACTCTTGGGTACGTATTTTTTTATGGGAGATTGTGCAATTACATAGTGTTCCAAGAAGCAAGCCATAGTTACTCTATTAACATGAATTTGAATATGTTGTTGCGACTTCATGTACATATTATGCTATTTGGATGAAAAGGTTGTTGAAAGAACTTCATGTTTGTTAAAAAGAAGCAACAGTTATCTACACGGATAACAAGGCTGCCCAAACTCTTGCGAAGAACCCAGTGTTTTATGAGATGAGTAAACTCATTGACAGTAGATATTATTTCATTCGAGAATGCATGGACAAGATAGGGATTGAGCTCAAATATGTGAAGACTTAGATCAACTAACTAATATTTTTACGAAGTCACTCAAAAACGAAATTTTTTTTTTCAGGCAACATAAAAACTTGGCATAAAGAATAAAATATAAATTAAGGAATATTGAAATAATTAATTTGCATTTATCTTAGGTCGCTAATACAGTTTTAGGAGTTTGTGATATAATGTATGCATTTCCTATATTTACATATAGATTTCAAGTAGTATAAATAATTACTTATAATTTCATTTTGAATATCAACCGAATAACAATAGAATCTAAATATAGAAAAATCCTCTTGTATTTTCCTTCATTAGTCTAACAACGATTGAATTACACAACAAGCTATATTGATATATACAACATTCTTGGGAATTGATCACTTCCATTTAAAGTATTACACATATCTACCCAGAAAATGTAAGGCATTTATACTATATAATAATCCATAACAATAGAAATGGAATGTTGTATTGCTACTAGTCAAAGTCAGTCTTCGTGTGGAGCAATGCTTTAAATTTGAATGGTTTAGCTAACTTGCCTATGTTACACGTTCTGTATTGTATGTATTAGGGTTTTATTATGTATTAATCGGTCTTATATGTGGTTGTAGATGTAGATGACTCATGCTTATCAAAAGACCTAACTCACCCCAAAAGAGTCTTCAAGGGGTGAGGATTACCTCAATCATTATATAGAGCTATTAGCCCTTTAACTAAGCAATGTGCCCTCACGCCCAACATACGGGCGTGGAGTCAATGGGTTATTCCCAGGGCGGCCCATAATAAGGTTCATCCATCCACACACGCCCAGACCAGTTCTGATACCATGTTAAGAAGGCCTAACTCACCCCAAAATAACCTTCAAGGGGTGAGGATTGCCTCAATCATTATATAGAAGCTATTAACCCTTTAGTTAAGCAATATGGAATTTCACAAACCTCATATTTGATTTGAATTATTCTTTGGGAGTTCTAGAACACTATAATAGCATAAGATAAACTAGGTGTGGTAGAATGTAATGTAGGTGCATCATACTAGTGACGTTGAAGAAAATAAGGACATTGACTGTCTACGTCTTCATAGCTATTGACGTGTTCAATTTAAAGTTCAGAATTAAATTTAGGTCCTTAAGAGGTTTTAAACTTGAGCCTCTAACATTTTAACATTTTCCTAACAACTTAATTTTAATTTTCCGCTGGTAAATAACAAGGGGGAAAAATGGTTCGAGTAATTTAAATATATTTTTTTTATTTAATCATGTGTTTAATTTTTTTAGAATATATTAATTATTAAAAATACGATATAATTATGAATAATGTGAATTTTCAGTCCTCAAAGTGATATAAATATTTTTTATAAAAAAAAATTAATATAACTGTCTTTTCACATGATATGTTACGATAGGTGAGAAAAGTCAAATTCATTGATATTGGATAGATTCAGAGAATAAATTTAAACTGTAAATTGCAAAAATCTTCAATTTTTTCAAACTTTTAGCATTAATTTGTTTATTTTTAAACGTTCTTATAAAAAAAAAAAAAAAAAAGTGAAGCAAATGTCTAACTTCATACCAGTACTTTCAATAAGAGAAGTTAATAGAAATTAGTAATTTCATAATTTAATATTATTATAAAAAAATTTTGCTCATTTTTCTAGTGAAAGTATTATTTCGAATTTTGTGTATAATTTATCTAAATATTTTTTAGAAAAAATGTTTGAAACTAGTGATTTACCATAAAAAGTCCAAAAATTTTAGAATATCCTCTTAATAAATTCACCCTAAATTCAAATTTCGTATAATTAGAGGATGAAATTAAAAAGTTAGCTAAATGTAATGGCTAGGATCATTCTACCTTAAAAATAATAATAATAATAATAAAATAAAAATAAAAAGAAAAAGAGGACAAATTTTTATTTCCCCGGACTTGAGCAATTTATTACAGTCTAACAATAATAGACAGATAATCTCAATATGTTGGTGCAACAGTCGGATAATCTAAAAACGTTGGTGACAAGCTTAGAATGGTGGCGGTGTAGTTAGGTTGGTATCTAAGCCTCCACGACCACCATGTCTAGTAGTCAAGTTCATATCTAAGCCACCAGTAGGTGTAGTTGTAGGTGTAGGTATACAAGGACGATGATTATAATAAATTCCGCCCCTACCGCACGAAATATAATTGGCCGAGCCAGCAGCACCAGGAACATTGTTTCTTTCGGGTGGTGAGCCTTTTGTACTGGCACTTGAAGCGTGCTTATATGGGCTTCTATGAACCATACTTTTACCATCACCACCACCTCCTGCACACCATACACATAACCTACTCAAATATGCAACATAAATTATAATGACTCAAATAAGGGTATATAATAAGATCAGTTTCATTACCAGCAAGTTGTCGAGTGAAGACGAAGAATGATGAGAACAGAATGCAGAAGATGAGTGTTATTATAACAGAATAATAAGAACGATGAGGCTTCTTCTTTGGCATTGCAGTTGCAGATCCCATACTAGTGAATAAATTATTGGACCATATGTATTTATATTAGAAAGAGCCTTCTCCGCGTGGACCATATTTTTGCTTTTGCTTTTAGTCAGTTGACTGACCTAGTCAAAGTCGCAGTCACGACAGTTGACGACAACTGTTGTATACAGATAAGCAACCATGGAATGGAGCAACGCGTCTTATTCCAATTGGCCCGATAAATGCGCACCTGATTCACTATTTTGAAAATTCCAAACCCCTCACAAGACAGTCGAGCTGCTACTCAACAGTGTTGCAGAATTTATTCAACAAGCATGGCGATTATGACTATTTAATTTCGTATTTTTTAACTTTTAGAGAAATAAAGTAATATCAAAATTATTAAACTAGTTTTTTTATAAATGTTAATTAATATAAATAATATATATATACCAAATTTACATAAACCATACATATATATTTCTAATATGCAATCGTCCATATATTAATAATATATTAACAATATGGAATTTCAACTATTTAATTTATTTAAAAATAATAATTTTAAAAATATTTTATAGTTTATTTATTTACATTTCTTTTCCCATATTATTAGTATTTCATTAATCCATTTTAGATTATTGTACCAAAGTTTTGGCGGCAGGGAACTGAATGAAGAGGCTCGTAGAAAAATAGGAAGATGTTCGAGTTGTATACAAAATACTTAGCTCTTTCAACTCAAAATTTAGTCATGTAGTGGTAGCTATTGGAGAGTCTAAAGATCTGGACAACATGTTTATTGATAAGTTGAATGGATCATTCCGAGCACACGAACAAAGAATGAACCAAGAAAAGTAAGAGATTTTAGAGCATGCCTTATAAGCAAATTTTTCACTAAATGGCAAAGACTAAGATGCTGAAAATAGTAGAAAAGACCAAGGACATGGACGTGGTTGAGGTCAAGAAAGAGGATAAAATCGAGGAAGAGGAAAAGATAATTTTCCTATTGATAAAAGACGTCAAAATTTTTATAGAGGCCGTGGAAGAGGAAAATTTAATTATAGAATAAATAGCGATTCAAAGATGGATAAGACTCATATTGAATGCTATTCATACGGAAAGTATGGACACTACTCTTGGAAATATCAAACCAAGAGAGAAGAAGAAAAGAGGATTGTCATAAATAACAAAGATAATGAGGAACCTGCATTATTCCTAATGCATAATAAAGATTATACATGTGAAAGTAGTACGTAGTATTTAGACAATCGAGCAAGTAATCACATAACAGGTGATAAAAGTAAATTTGTGGAGCTTGATTTTAATATGAAGGGGCAGGTATGATTCAATGATGAAACAAAAGTAGAAATTAAAGGCGAAGGTACGATCTTATTTGAGCTAAAGAATGAAGGCCATAAAATTCATCCCAATGTTTATTATATTACAAAAATAAAAAATAATATTTTAAGTATTGGACAACTCATGGAGAATAGTTGTCAAAAAATTATGGTAGATCGTTATCTTTGGCTAAGAGATAAAGAAAGAAATCTTATTGCTAAGGTTTATATGACAAGAAATCAAAATTTTCTTGTTAGACATGAAAACCGGAGGAACTATGTGCTTAAATGTTTGCGTGAAAGATCCATCATAGATGTGGCATATGAGGTATGGGCATTTAAACTTTCAAGGATATAAAGACATGGGGACCAAGAAGATGATGAAATAAATTCTTAAATTTGATCATTTGAGTCAATTGTGTGAAGCTTGTTTACTTGGCCAGCATTCGCGAAAAAAATTGATCGGTTTATGATGGGTCAAGGGTACCCAAGAGCAACTTTGATAATTGTGTGTATTTTCAGAAGTTATAAAATGGTGACTTCATCTATTTACTCTTGTACGTAGATGATATGTTAATAGTATTTAAGAATAAATTAGAAATTGACAAGTTTAAATCTAAGTTGAATTCTGAGTTTGAGATGAAAGATCTTGGAGAAGTTAAGAAGATCCTTGGCATGGAGATAAGTAGAGATAGAAGAAATGGATAGGTTTGTCTCTCACAAAGGGAGTATTTGAAGAATGTATTACAATGTTTTGATATAACTGAATGATCAAAACCTGTAAGTACACCATTGGTTCCCCATTTCAAGTTGTGTGCAAAATTATCTTCAAACTCTGAAGATGAATGAAAATACATGGCTAGTGTTTTGTACTCAAACGCAGTTAGTTGTTTAATGTACGCTATGGTGTGTACAAGACCCGATATTCACAAGGAATTGGTTTGGTAAGTAGGTATATACATGATCCTAGTAAAGGACATTGGCAAGCTGTGAAATAGATTCTACGATATCTTTTAAAGACTGTAGATGTTGATTTGATCTTTCAAAATGGTTCACTTGGTCAGTTTGTAACGGGATACGTAGATTCTAATTATGTTAGTGACTTGGATAAACGTCGGTCAACTATTGGATATATGTTTACTTTTATAACCGGGTATATTCACTTTGCATTAAATTATACTTTGTCATTGGTTTATTTTCGGATTTATGTTGAGTTGCGTTTGTTTATTTATTTAGTAGTTAGCATTTGTGTTGTGTTTCATTTTATTTAATTTTTTGCTGCGTACAACAAAATCTGCTTGATCTAACAATTTATTAATTGGAGTATAAATAATTGATTAGGTAGAATATATTAACCAGATAATTTAATGGGTTTATTTGAATGAAATTTAAAATTTGTATATAAAATACTAATATTTAATTATATGTAATGAAAATGAGTAATGAAGAATGGTCTACATTTTATTTTCCAAGAGTAAACCACGAAAGCCGGCACGAATATGTTGTGTAATATTACTCCACGAAAATTATAGAATTGGTGTGAATTTCCTAGTCAATCACGTGGATGATTCCTTGGTTGCATTTTCTCCAATGTGGGTCACATTCTGCAACTATAGTGACATGGTAGCTTCATTATCAGACGCCAACACTTGCTGCAGGATGAAAAATCTTCAGCCATTTGTAAATTAAAATAATTAATTAAAGCACCTGTTTTTAGTAGGAGAAATGTAGTCTGTGTCATGGTAAATCTTGGGGAGTTCTTTGAATGTTAAGATAAAAGAGAGCAGGACAGACCTATCCAGTATAGAATAGAAAAACGAATATGAGAAATTTGCATTAGGGTAATTTCAATAATAATTTTTTATATTTATCCATTTTTATTTTAAAATTCACATCAATATCAAATAGCTATTCACCTTCTATTGTATAGTCCAATTCCTCACTTTGCTTATTTTTATCTGATAATAATTTAATAAAATAAAAAATTGCTAATAATAATTAATAAAATATAATAATAATAAAACAAATTAAACATTTAAAACTAATCCACTTTAATCTCTAAACATTCAAACATTTATTTTAAAGCAAGACCGAAACTTCCATTTTCAAATCACAATTGAAATCCTTTATTTTTAAATCATATTTTAAATTTTTTATTTTCAAATGACAACCTCAAATTACCAGAATCTCATAGGACAAAAATGAAGTTAATATGGTTGGCAAGTATGAGTTATTTATTTTTAAATTATTTTTTAAAAATATTTTATGAAAAATATTATCTTTAATTTATTTTTAATTTATAATTTGGTTTTGACGATAATAAATGACATTAATAAAAACAATATCAATTACCTTTCACAAATAAATCCAAATAATTTTTGGAATATAATATTAATAAAATTATATGTACTTTCATTCAAATTAAATAAAAATATAAATTAAAGAATAGTTTAAAAATATTTTCTAAATAAAAAGTAGTTGGAGGAATATATTTTTTTCAAAATATTTTCAAAATGGGATATTATTAAAAAAAATTTAAAAAAAAATAAAGAAATAAAGAAGAAGACAACTTAGTTGTGGATATTTGCCACCTTAAACGGAAAGGGCATCAAGAGAAGCAAAAGAAGAGAAAAAGAACATGGCTCTCCTTTATTGCATTGACACATCACGTTCTTACAAACACGATATTTAAGAAGAATCCTTCCTAGTGTCCTGACGTTAAATTGGTGTCTAAGCCGCGAGCATTATTTGGAGTTGGAGGAGAGTGCCTTGTCGTCAAATTCATATCTAAGTTCCTGGCAGGAGGAGCAACTCTTTTCATACAAGACCTGTAACTTTGGCTCCGGCCACAATCCACAGCACTTGCATTTGGGTTACTCGTCCGCTGAACATCTGCAGCAGGTGACCCATTTGTGACTCTAGTTGTCGGCGAGCCTTTTGTATTGGCACTTGGAGAGTGACCATATGGGCTTCCACCAACCCTACTTTTCCCATCATCGCTATCGCCTTCTCATGTACACAAAGCAGGTTAAGTGTTGGATTATTCTCAATTGATTAAAAGAAGAAGGGTGGGATATGAGAAATTATTACCGGTGAGTATTCGAGTCAAGGTGAAAATGAAGAGAAAGCAGAAGATGCATGTTGTGACGACAGATGGAGAAGGTGTCTTCTTGTGAAACATTGTTTGCTAATGAATAATATCATCGTTTTGCTTGGTTTCTTATAGCTTCCGAAAACCAAACCGAGTCTTTAGTCTCTCCGCGTTAACTCTATTAGTTGACTTCATTGCCTAAATTATTAGTAGCCGTTGACGGGAATTGAATATATATAGTATTAAATTTGCAGGCAATGTAGTCTAACAATTATTGGTTACAATTATTAGTTATATAACATAAATAATTGAATTGATAATGTAGGGTATCATATATTAACCAGATAATTGATGGGTTTATTTTGATGAAATTTAAAAACTGTGTTTAAAAATATAATAACTTTAATTATATGTAATGAAAATTATAGAATTTGTGTGAATTTCCTAGTCAATTACGTGGATGATTCCTTGGTTTGCTTTTTCTCTTAGTTAATATGGGTCACATTTGAACAACTGCAACTATAGTGACCAGACTAGTCTAATCATCAATAGCCGCCACTTGCTGCAAATGAAAAGTCTTCACCCAATTTGTAATAATAATAATAATAATAATAATAATAATAATAATAATAATAATAATAATAGTAATAATAATAAGTGTTTGTTTGAAAAGTTTTTTAATTAGTGTTTAAGATGGTGTTTACATTATATATTAATTTAAAAAAATATTTATTTGGTAATAGCGATTAAAATAATATTTAAAATAACTATCAAAAATAGTTTTCAACCCAAACGCTAATAATGATTTATTTTATTAATTTTTATTTTATATTAATTACATTATTATTTTTTAAATTATATTTATATCTGTAATAAATTTTAATAATTTTATATTTAACAACTAATTTAAAATTTAATATACCAATTACCTTATCTAATACACTAATCTAACATTTAATTGAAAATGTGATAGCAAATATACTCTAATAATAATAATAATAATAATAATAATAATAATAATAATAATAATTCTCAAAATTTCTAAATTTCTCTAGAAATGTGCACAACTTTTTTTAAATTTTGAACCTAGTGGTGTTAGTGGGCTTAGTTGATGCAATTGTAGGTACTAATTATGTAAGTGGTTTTGCTCTACAGTTTGATTTTCTGTCTCATGTTATAGCCATGTTTGTGGGGGCTTGAGTGAAGTTATGGCGAAACAAGCTAATATTAATTTATATAACATTCACATTCCAGGGAATGGACCACTTTCATTTCAACTATTACACATAACAATAGAAATATTCAACTTGATAACTGGGTGGATCAGGGTGTTGTTAAGTTGGTTTCTAAGCCCCCTCCAGTAGTTGTAGTTGGAGTTGGAGGAGGGTGTCTTGTAGTCAAGTTCATATCTAAGCCCCCTCCAGGAGGGTGTCTTGTAGGCAAGTTCATATCTGGTCCGCCACCGTCTGCCCGGCATCCGTACAAAGAATTGCAACCTCTTGTATACCTAGAAGTTGTTGTTGGGGAGTTGGTAACTGGAGAGCCTTTTGTATGGGCCTAGTAGGAACCCTACTTTTTCCATCACTACCTTTCTCTTCTCCTGCACACCACCACATATAAGTATTAAGCTTTTATAAATTATAGGTTAAAATAGGGTTAGTTGAAAAAAATAAAAATAAAAATATCCAATTTTCAAGTATTTCACTGATTTTTTAAGTGTTTTTTTAAAAAATTTAATAATAATAGACTAGATTTTTTTTTAAAACTTTAACTCACGTTTATTTTTAAAAAAAATTTAAAATAATTAGATTAAGATAAAAAAACTTTTCTGTTAATATTACCTCACCTTTTTTTTTAATAATAATAATTCAGACAAATTTTTTGGTTAACTTTCAACTTTTACTCTTTTTCCTATTCTAAAATCATAAATAAATTTTTTTTAAAACAATACCTGAAAAACACTGGAATAAATTGAAAAAGTCTAATTAAATATATAATAATTTCAGAATATAAGACCCTCACCAGCAAGTTGTCGAGTGAAGGTGAAGAATGACAAGAAGAGAAAGCAGAAGATGAATGTTAGTACAACTGAAGGAGAAGGAGTTGCAGATCTCATTCTTGATTTGCTTGTGATCATCTTCATTTGCATGGTTTATATAGCTTCAATTCAAATTATCCCGAGTGGACCCTCATTTCTGCTATTAACTCTATTAGTTGACTGACCTGGACACTCTCTTGACTCCATCTAACATTAGCACTTACTTATCTACTCAATTATTATTGTCCCCTCCCTCACGCTTTAAGAATTATTTGTATAAAACCGAGTCAAAAGAAAAACTTGGCCAATTCAATTTTAGATTTTTGTTTTCCAATTATTATTTTCTTAATACATATATGAGCATAAAAATTTGAAGAGTGAATAGATTGCAACATAATATATGAGTATTGATGCACCGGGCTTTCGAACATTGATTTTGGGTATGGAATTTAGGGCCCAAATTTGATTGGTTGAAGCGAAACAGCGATCTGAATCAAACTCATGGCCTTTAACGATGTCCTGCAATGCATTTCGGTGTTTTAGAATCGTTTAGAGAGGTTTTTTGAACTTTTATTATTTTAAGAATTTTTTCGTAATTTTAAAATTATTTTGTTAGGATTAAAAGTAATGTCTTATAAAAGGGATGTTAACAAATTGTTTGCATCAAGTATGACAATATATAATCGTGTGAATGTGGGGATATCATTGACCGATGTGAATTATGTAAATTTTGGGCTATATACTACATGGGCCGAGATTAATGGACTGCTATTGCTTCAGTTCGCTGATGGGATTGTCGATTTGTTAGTAAATATTTGTAGCATGTGCTTAATTTTTGTTTGTGAATGATTTTTAAAGCTTCAACTTACCAATATGTTAGGAGTCTCTAACCGTTGATCATTTCTGCTTTTGACTCTAACAGTTGACTGACCTGGTCACCCAACCAACCCTAAGGATTTTCTTCTCTTCTTCCCTTTAATTGTCTAAGTTAATGCGATTATGAAATTTCCCAGCTACTTTTAAACGCAACAATCGTCAAGCCATCGCACACAGAATAAAATAAAACCTTGACAGTGATTGGACAGGAGCCGCGCGAACGCAGGCCCCCACTACCACAAATTATGACGTAGGCTCTCCTACTCTGAGGAGACCTTAGGCGGGTGCACCTACCAAGTGCAATGGAGGCCACCAACCTAGGCCATGAACCTTCTTGATCACCCATCAACCCCGTCCAGGTAAGTATATTTTAACGTCGTACGACCTTCCTGATTTATACCACTTTCTCATCGCAAAATGTCCTGTGCTTCCCCGATGTGGGATAATTTAGAGTTTTTTATTTCCCACTTGTAAGTTGACAGGTGTGTATGGGTAGGAAACAAGCAGTGTAGTAGAGAATTTGCTATTGTTGGGAATCTATTACATATAATTTCACTATAGGAGTAGATAATATAATTACAAACAAATTAGTCTTTTGCTCGTCACAATCCGTTATATACTCAAGTTATCATCAGATTTCTATAGACAATAATAAAATAGGAATCCAAAAATATCAACGCCCTCTTGGACATGCTCAGCTCAGGGTCTTGCTGTTAAGTTGATAACCAAGTGTGGATTACCAGGGGTAGGCAATGTAATTGTGAAGTTTACATAAGTAGCACCATCAGTTGTATTTAAAGGAGGAGGAGGAGGGATACAAGACTTGTTATAACTATGAACATTTCTACCACAATCTATAGCACTTTGGTTCCAAACATATTTATGTGCACTCTGTGACTGTGTAGGTAAGCTTCCATGAACCCTAATTTTCGCATCATTATTACCTTTTTCTTCTCCTGCACACACCAGTGATGTACAAAACGCTTTTCAAGTGTCAGTCAAACATAAGATAATCATTATATGTAGATGTAAAATTACCAGCAAGTTGTTGAGTGAAGAGGAAGAATGATGAGAAGATAAAGCAGAAGATGAATGCTATTACAGCAGAGGAAGAACAAGAATGATTCTTGATCTTTAGCATTGCAATTGTTGATCCAGATAATCATTTTATTTGCTTGGTATTTATTAACAATGAGTCCTTTTGGGAGGGACCAAGACTAACTCTATTAGTTGACTGACCTAGGCACTATTTTCTTGGAAGGTTCTGAAATGTAAGAGTTAGAGACGCTAAATCTATCAACTGGGATGGGTTGTCTCATTGAATTTGCAGACTTGTACGATGCATAATAAAATTATGTTATCAAATCCTGATCTAAGAACTTGGGTTAATCTGTATTTCGTTTGCAAATTATATGCTCGCACATTAAACACCTAGTCCCAATAAATAATTATGAAAAACATGTTGCATCTGTCTGATTTTGACTTTATGTTGACCTCAAATGAAGTAAATCCTACGTCTATAGATATTTATATGTATAGATTTTTATATGTTGACCTCTAAAATGAAGTAGAAAATACTTCTATTGATATTTATTCACAACATTACAAAAGTACATCTATAGATCATAAGAGACAAGCCATTGCATTCTCAAAGTTCCAATCTTGACTAAAATCGGATAGGGGCCGCGCGAACGCAGGCCCCCACTACCACAAATTATGACGTAGGCTCTCCTACTATGAGGAGACCTTAGGTGGGTGCATCTCCCAAGTGCAATGGAGACCACCAACCTAGGCCATGAGTCTCCTTGATCGCCCATCGACCCCGTCCAGGTAAGTATGTTCCAACGCTGTTCAACCCTTCTTATTTATACGGCTGTCACATCATCTCTTTCTTGTGTTTTACCGATGTGGGATGAACTAGTGGTTCATTTCACAATTCTGCTTTGCGTTATGGGCAGCAAGTTGGGAAAATAAAATGCTGCCCTTTCTCTGAGAAGAAAATCAGCAAGTTGGGAAGATGTTTCTCTTGGCTATGTGCCCGCATACTACAGTTGATTAATAATTAAGGTCTTGAAATATGAACGTTAATGATTAAGAAAGTTGGGATGTGGGAAAATGGAGAATGTCAAAGTTGTGGAAGATGTTTCTCTTGGCTAAATGTTAGACTCTCTTGACTGATTGAAGTAAATTACTAGTAAGTACAGTACAACAAACTTCAATCTTCTTGTTTCCATTCTTGGAATTTTTCTTTTACAGTCATCAACATTTATTATCTATGAAAAGGGGTAGAGAATGTTTTGCGAATGATTAAAGCGATTAGTAATGAGGTATAGAACGTCGATAGAACCCTGGTACTATACAGTGTCTGGCTCTAAATTACCTTGCAACTTTTTCAAGACTGGACATATTTCCATGAGCTAATGATCTTTATAGACATCAACGTCGAGAGTTTAGGAGATCTGGTCGGTGATACTGCTGTCATATCTTTTAAGCATTCGTTTGTCCTCTGCTGACCATAGATATTTAGCCAAGTTTTTTTTACAACCACAATCATATTGTTGTCATGTCTTTTGTACTCAATTGACCATAGATATCTAGCTTTTTTTTTTTTTTTAAACCACCACAATCACAATCATATTGACTCTTCAAGGTAAGACAACAGGCAGAGAACATGACCCTCTATGGGAACGAAAATGGATTGTTTTGAAAGATCGACCGATTCTAACCCCACTGACTTAACCGATTGACCGGTTTACAGATAATCGAAAAGGGGAATATAACATCGATTATACTTTAATTGGACAGGGGCCGCGCGAACGCAGGCCCCCGCTGCCACAAATTATGACGTAGGCTCTCCTGCTTTGAGGAGACCTTAGGCGGGTGCACCTCCGAAGTGCAATGGAGGCCACCAACCTAGGCCATGGGTCTTCCTGATCGCCCATCGACCCCGTCCAGGTAAGTATGTTGTAACGATGCTCCACCCTTCTTATTTATACGCCTCTCTCACCGGTTTTATTCTATTCTCTCCCCGATGTGGGACAACCAAGCGTATCATATTCACTCCTGGTGCGCTGCGTTTTGCTTCGAGAGTGTTTCCGCAGGAAACAGACAAATTGGGAGAATCTGTTATTTCTTTGTGAATACGCTGAATATAAAATAGTCAGCTGCTTTTAGTGTGCTGATGATACTATAGAAGGAATAGTATTTGTTCATTTCGTGTGAATATATGTTAGAAATAGTTTGGAAAAGATTGAGGTTTTTGAGGCTGAATTGATGAAACGAGTAGGAGAGAATCAGTTCCTTTAGTGCATTATTTGTTGAAACAAGTTCTAGAAATGTGAAGGTGTCTATGTTGCAAGTTGTATGGTGGAAGCTATTATTTGGCTGAAAATAACATTTGATGTGCCTGCAGGCTAAACTCAGTTCTTTGAATGTTGATGATGAATGATGAGGATGAAGAAATTTTTTTCGAATTTTGGGAAGTGGGAAATGGAGGGATGGGGAAGTTGTGGAGGCTGATGGCCTCTCCTATCGCCATCACCTTTTCGGCATTGAGAGAGGGTGTCCAATTGTGGGCGTGTGGGGAGGAGGATACTTTTGTTTCATGTTGTTTTGTCCTTTTTTTATTTGCAGTGGAGGTTCCATATCTTGATTCTTTTGTACTTTTGTTTGTGTATTTATGAAGGGTTTTGGCACATTTGTTTTTGACCAAAAAAATCAGCATATCTACTTATCCGGACTGATCTCACCTTCTGGTGGACTATTATTGGTTTAGTGGAAACCAAATAAATATTGTTATATTTATTCTTGTTTCAATGATTTGTTCATTAAAACCACTCCCCAATTTGTGTGGTTTTCTATTATTAGCTGCTTGAAGTTCTTAACCAGATATAGTTCTAACTAGGTAGTTACTGTTAATTTCTTAGTTTCTGGTTCTGTTTATTTGCTCTCTGGCTTTACAAATGCAAGTTCTTTAGTTTTATACTTCTTGGCTTTGTTCTGTAAGCATCTTGTAAGTTATATAATTGATGATTTGTACTTGGAGTTGTTTGGAAGGTTGATTATCATGAACTTGCAATCATGTAGTGTCTGCTCAGTTAATAATGGTCTATTTGAAAGTTAGCTTTATGAGGAGGTCATTAATTTAAATTCTGTTGAGGTTTGATGTTAAGTACTAGCTCACCTATGTTGTTGCTGCTTGTGCTAATTTGGCTAAATTTTGCTTTGGTCGGTTAGGTAGCACCATGGAGGATACTGGCGCAATCAAGAAAGATGTTACTGAAGTAATTGCTGACTATGAAATCTTCTGCTTTTGGTCTCTTTTGGTGTATTTATTATAGTTATCTTACTGGTAATTTGTGGGCATGTGATTTGTTTAGCTTATAGGCAATACACCATTAGTATATCTCAACAACATCGTGGATGGTTGTGTAGCTCGAATTGCTGCAAAGCTTGAAATGATGGAGCCAGTTTCTAGTGTTAAAGACAGGTATACAACTTCTGCTACTAGCTCTTCACATGTTACCAGTTTTGTATGTACTATCGTACCATTAGATAATGAGCTCCAATTGTTGATATGTTGAAACATGCAGGATTGCTTATAGTATGATAAAAGATGCAGAGGAGAAAGGTTTGATCATGCCAGGAAAGGTATCTAATCATAATTTTCATCTATGGTTGGTCGGGTTACATTAGTCTGGCAGATTATGTTGTTACAGATTAAAATCATGTCTCTAAAGTAATATGATGTAACAGTTAACCAATATGCTTTAAATGAGTTACCATTCTAGCCTCTTTGGTGAGTATTTTAGCTAACAAGTGTACCCTTTGAACATGCTTGAATGATATTGATAAGACTGTCCTCATTGAGATTACGGGCGGCAATACTGGCATTGGATTGGCCTCCATTGCAGCAGCAAAAGGTTACAAAATCATCCTAGTAATGCCATCATCATATAGTCTAGAGAGAAGGATTATACTTCGTGCTTTTGGAGCAGAACTCTATCTTACTGACATAGAAAAGGGCATTGAGGGGGATATTGCAAAAGCTGAGGAAATACTAAGTAGAACGCCTAATGGTTATATTCTTCGGCAATGGCAAAATCCAGCCAATCCTAAGGTATTTGCTTTGCAAATGTTTCTCTTGGACTAATGAGTTTGAATGAATTCGTTAATAAATCCCCTCTCTGCGTGTTTATAGATACATTATGAGACAACGGGTCCAGAGATATGGAGAGACACAAGAGGGAAAGTAGATATTCTTGTGGCAGGTATAGGGACTGGCGGTACAGTGACGGGCGTTGGGAGATTCCTCAAGGAGAAAAATCCAAATATAAAGGTTACCTTAGGGTGTTTGTTTGCTTGCTTGTTTGCACAAGTCTGTATGAATGATACAATGAGTAATTAACAGTATTCGTATTATCATTCAGGTATATGGTGTTGAACCATCAGAAAGTGCAATCTTTAATGGAGGAGAAGTTGGTAAGTAATATTTTATTTTTCATGAATAAAAGCTGTTCACCGTTCCATGTTTGATAGATTTTCTCAGTTTTGACTGTTATGTTAATACTTGATGTGAAAGCTTGTTATAAAGGCAACCAAAATCCTTAAAGCTTTTTCCCCTTATGCTGTAAATTTCATGCTGCAACATGTAATAGGCAAGCATCTAATCCAGGGTATCGGTGCTGGTTTTGTCCCTGAAGTTTTGGATCTTGATCTACTTGAAGAAGTGATTCAAGTAAGTTATAACTTATTGCCTAGTTTACAGTTTTGAACACACAAGTGACCTCTTGTACATATGCTTTCATAATGTGACATCGCATCCTGAGAACATAACATCACAAATTCTTTTCAGATATCCAGTGAGGAAGCTATTCAAACTTCCAAGTTGCTTGCCTTGAAAGAAGGTCTGCTGGTACGTCTGAGATTGCATTTAGTTCTTAGACACCATTTTTGCGATCAGACCCTGAATTCTTGTTGCAGGCTTTTCCTGTCTGGGCTAACTGTAGGTATCATTCTTTTGACAGGCTGGAATATCTTCAGGCGCTGCAGCTGCTGCGGCTTTGAAGTTGGCTAAGGAGCCACAAAACGCAGGGAAACTCATCATCGTAAGTCTCATTTTGATCACTATATCTCCTTTTAGCTCACTAACACTATCATTCCTATTGTGAAACACATCTCTGATGATTTTTTTTTGCGTTTCTACACAGGTGATTTTCCCCAGCGGCGGAGAACGTTACCTATCCACACCATTATTTGACTCAATTAGACAGGAGGCAGAGAACATGACAATTGACTGATAAGTTTTTGAATCAAGATTTCAATTAAATGCGAATGTTCTAAGAGCAGACATGTTATGTTTCTGCTCTAATATATGCGTCATGGTAGCATTCTATAGTATTGTAATAAAATGGCGTTGTTGTTGTTAGCACAGCCAGTGAAGTGATGGCGAAGCAACTGTCTCTATCACATACCTTGTAATCCATATATTGAACTAGTTTTTGTCAAATCAAACAAATTTTTATTGTTTTGATTGGCTTGTTAATACATTGGCAATATCTGCCAAGTAGCTGATTTTCTTGCAAATGGAAATACTCTGCCAATATTTGATTACTTTGCAGTATTCTATTTCACTACCAGAACTCTTTTAAATGGGCTCAAGCTCAATTCACAAATAAGATCAACCCAATAATTGCTAATGGTACTCTTTGTTTCTAAACATGTAGCTCCATTTTGCAATTCCAAGACATGTCAAGTGCAGAAAACCAAATTTAATCTGCAATAGTGTCCCTTTGACTGCTTATGAATTGTGCTGTGATATTATATGGAGACTTGTCCACTATGTAATTTTCTATGGTTTTGAATGGAGTGTGATATATTATTAATGGAAACTTGTCTACTATAGTAGTATTGTTATCGAATTGTGTGTTTTAGATTTTTGCACTTGCTTCTCTTCACTCAACAAATTTATATCTGAGTATTTATGTACAGGGGAAAAACATGATGTGGATAAACAGATGCTTCAAACATCATTATTTTGATAAGGCAGTTGAACTAGTTCCATGTGAGTTCAACAACTTCTTTAAGTTAAAATATTGACAACAGTCTCGTGCTTTGAACTGTTTAACGTGTTCAATGGTGTGAAAACTGTTAAAATGACCATATTATTATACAGTAGAAAAGTGGACGATGCTTGGGATGATGGATATGACATAGGGCAATATGGTAATTTGAAAATATCCTATCCAATCTCTTTGGTCGACTGTATGGTAGTATACTCTGTCTGTTTGAAGTTTATACTTGTTGACTAGAAGTTTATCTTCCTGTTTGAAAATACCCTAGAAGAGTAGTATCTGTATTGGCTTCTTCAAGTTCTGATTTGAAGAGATACAAGGTACTTTAAATCCCTCAGTTTTGGTTTGTTTAGGTGGATTAATGTGTTTTATGTATTCTCGAAGAAAGGTTGCTAAGGTTGAAAGCTTCATCCGAAA